>JBAMHW010000021.1:3806106-3852689 GCA_037177495.1 Rhadinocentrus ornatus | reverse complement strand
GTGTGTGTGTGTGTGTGTGTGTGTGTGTGTGTGTGTGTGTGTGTGTGTGTGTGTGTGTGTGTGTGTGTGTGTGTGGCCACCCCAACCCACCAACCTCCCATCCGCCTCCTGGCCATCCCCTGGATTCAGAATAATTCTCTGGGATGTTATTGTCTCTTGTAAATTTGTTGTGGAAGCCTGGACCATGTGTCAGACTGGGTAAGGGACCAAAACAAAGCTGGAGCTCTTACTTTTGATCTGAATGAGTGCAGGGACTAATTGAGAAGGCAGATTGTGTGACATGTACACCCCTCCAGCTGCAGCAAACACAAACAAGGATGCACATGCTCACACATTCCTACAAATCGTGTTTCTCTGCAGCTGAACAAGGAGCACTGCTGCTAGATGTTTATGTGTCCGTCATAGTGCATGTTTTCCACGGTGGTAGCATTTTCCAGAGCATGCCAAGACTTTCTTCAGTATGTTTCTACCCTCCAGGGACATGTTGATTTCATCATGAACTTGCAGAGACATGAAATATGTTTTTTCTCCAAAGATCTCTCAAGGGAGAGAACAGACTGGTTTGTATCATCTTAGAAAAATGTATCTTTTAAAGATGCTCTGAAATTTAGATTTTTGATATTCCTTATGTGAAAGAAAATGCAGAGATTTTGTTTAGTGTTGCTTCCAAAGATGAAAAAGTTTACCACCATGTTCAGGAAGGACCTTCATAGCATCAGTAAACTGTGCTGGTGACAAGCAGTGACCATGATTTCCAGACAGAACCTCAGCATCTGACTGGTCAGACCATAGGATGGTTTGAGTTTTCCTCGGTCCAGTTGAAATGAGCTTCTGGATTTTCTTTTTTCTTTTTTTGTTTTCCGACATGGTTTTATCTTCATCTGTGGATGCAGTGATGAACTGTGATCTCTGACAGTGGTTTTCACTCCAGAACCAGGTCTGTTTTTTATTTAATATTGCCTGAAGATTGGCATCATTCAGCACTGGTTTCCAGCCATCTTCCATGATTTTTCTGAATGTATTAACTAAGGTCTTTTCAGCACTTTGTGTACCCACTAAATAATAAACTTTTTAACAAATTGTTAACAGATAAAAACAGAACAAAAGAAATCAAACCATTCTTGTGTGTCTTTTAGTCAGCTATGAGGTTTTTTTTTGTTGTTGTTGTTTTCTCCACAGCGGGGCTGTTGGTCTGCTCCTTTGGGCTATTTGTTATAAAAAAAATCTCTATTTTGCGCTAGCTAGCTACACGCTAGCTTGAGAAGCAGAGCAGCCTGACAACTGCCAGGTCTAAACAGATTTTTTTTCTTAGCATCCCTCTAACTTTTTGATTCCCCCCTTGCGCCCCCTGGCTACCCACACTTTGAAAACCACTAGCCTACACTTATTAGGTGGCTTTTCTTCATTTAAATATATAAAAGAAACATTAACTCTAATCAAAGTCGCTGCTCTTCATATTTTTTAAACCTAAAATCATTTTCATGACTTCTGAATCACTCCTGGTTGATTTTTCTTGCTCTAGTTTTATGATCTTCCAGAATAAAGGCTCTGTACTGCAACAGCATGCAGATGATTTGCAGTCATCATGCTAACATATGACAAACTGCAGCTACAGATCTTCTCCACAGCTTCATCAAAAAACACAGCATTAGCTCTTCATTAAGAAAAGAGAGCCGTCTAACCATGATAATCAACGGCTCATATTCTGGGGAGCTCTCAGAGAAATGAAAGGTTAAACTCCTCTAAGCCCACCTGCTCTTCTCTGCTGCTGCAGAGACATGAGCGTCGCTGATTAAAATGGGGTCACCTCCAACTTTCTATCGTTTTCTGTCTCTGCTGCCTGCTTTTGTCCTACAAGCTCCTGTTATTTTTTACCTGCCACATCTGTGTCGACAATCCCCCAGAAACATCAGATACGAGGCCCACTCTATTTCATAAAGACGAGAACAAACACGTTTATGGATGAAGCTATCCCAGACAGAAAAGAACACCCTTTGTATGTTTGCAGTGATACTCCGTCGACCTACTTCTGACAAAGTTTGACAGAAAATGACACAAAGCTTCAGTTCAGAGTCAAATCCATCATATAAATTTACAAACCATGCACTGCTATGATCTTTAGAACTCAAGATCCACGAACCTGCTTCCTCAAAAATCCTGATTTGTTCAGATTTTGGCTCATTTTTAAATGTAAACAGAAAGACCAACTGTTTGTTAACAGCTTTGATCAAACAAGCTGTATTTGCATGAAACTGCACAAGGCTGAGGGTTAATATGTTAGCATAATATTTTCAGTTTTTTTTATCCTTTCCAATTGTTCAACAATGAGAATTTACCCCCCAGCTCACATCAACATTTACATTAGAGGCAGATGTTGAGAAAAAGAAACAGATGTCAAAATAAAAACTCTGAAAGACCTTCAGAAAGACTAGAAAACAACAGCTTAAGACCAATTTGACATAAAGCAAGTAAAGTAAAGTAAAGTATTTTTTATCCATTGCCAATGCCTGCTCCTTCTGTTGTCGTCACTATAGGTGGAAACAGAGCTGTAAACATTAATGAAACTTCTCTCCGCCTGCCTCAAACCAAAATTAGTGAACCTTTCAGAATAGTCGACTAGGTCCCTACATTCCTAGTTACTATCATTATATATAATCTCATAATCTCATATTGAAACTTAAAACATAGTTTAAAGCAACACTACTGAACTTTGGCAGTTTTTTCACGTTGGCGTTCCCCTAACAACGGCAAATTTGGCCTCTGTCTTGCATCCTGTCTCTTCCCTGAGCTATCTCCAGGAAGTAAAAGTAAAGCTGACATCATGTCACATTGACTCCTGTCTTATCTCTTACTCTGTCACTTTCTCTTTCTTTTCCTCTCTTCCTCCGATGATGTTCTCTTGTGTTTCGTTGCTGAATCAACCAGAATTAAAAACGACTCTGTTGATATCCAGTTGCTGGTATGTGACATGGTGCCATGAAGCAAATCTCAGCTGTCACGTGATGCTGCAGACCAGAAAAAAAGGTGTGAAGTGGGATTTCTCAGCCTCAGGATACTGCAGGACGATGCAAAACGAGTTGGAAACATATAGTTTTAAGGTTGTAAAGTTAAGTAGTGTTGCTTTAAAAGGTTTTCCAGTCCAGTTATAGCAAGTTTTTCTGGGACAATCAGCACAGATAATCCTGCAGGACTTTCTTAAGTTAACTAGAAAAAAAACAACTAATATTTTCTTCCAATATGTTAAAAAAAACTTTGTCATGATCACTGAAACGTGTAACATTAGGATCATAACATGTTGGAAAGAATAGAGGTAATCTAAAATAAGTCATTTTGCCTATAGAGTGCTGTATGTTAGCTCTAATAGTTTAACTTGTAACATCACAAGGAGCAATTTGACAAATAGAACTAAATCAGTATATACTATAAATCAGTATAAATCAATATACATATATACATTTAAGTTTTTGAAGTCACTATAAGCACAGAATTTGTCCACTGTTTCTCATTTCAGCTGCCCTCCTTTTTAAACTTCCCTTCACGTTTTTGTTCGCCTCAGCCTCGCTTCCCTCGTTTGCTGTTCTCTCTCTGATGCTAACTTGGCACAATACTAAAAAAGTTTGAAGCCTGAGGATCTGGTTGTGTAATAAGGCTCGAGTTATTCAAGCAGAAGAAACAATCTCCTCTGTCTTCCCCTCAGTTCCATTTTTCTCTCCGCTCACTCACAACTATCGGGAGAGAAAATAAAAAGATTAGGAGGGGCGATGAAGAGAACCGCAGGAAGGAAGCTGAAGAGGGAAGAGGCAATGCGATCAGAAGAGGGGATTTCAAAATGGATACGTTTTGAGGAGAGGAGGAGATCTATATTTTTTTTAATTAGGCGGACATGCTGTATTGATATTTGTAAAACAATAACAGTGGCAGTGTTGGTCGATAAAAGGGCCACATGTCGCTCTCTGGATCCAAACTGCAGTTGGCTTTGCTCCCCAACTGGAGCTCCTGATTCTCTACTCGGCTGTCAAGCTGTCTTTTTACCAGGTTATCGTTCTGACACCGAGAAATCAGATCACGCAGCAATCATCACACAAAGCCACAATCTCAACAAACACACAGGAGCCTGATCTCTGCTGGAGGAGCTCATTATCACAGACACCGGCAGTGAGATGAAGCTAGTGATGCAGCATACGCGTGTTACAGATCGAAAGGTTGTGCACGAACACAGGAGCGACAGGTTTAACAAGAAGACAGAATCCTGCTGAGAAATTATTGATAAATGCACATTATCATGTAAGAGCGTGTGTGCATGTGTGTGTGTGTGTGCAGGACATTTTTACACCTCACAACTACAAAGGGATGTTTGAGGAGTAAGTTTAAGACCTCACAACTGCAAAAAGATCCACATGCATGAGATGGTGAGGCTGATGGGAGGGTTATTAAAACGCAGAAGAAAAGTCCTCTCTGACAGCCGGGTGACGGCTCAGTCGCCTTGGATGTTTAAAGTAGAATCAAAGCCTGAATATGATGAAATCTTCTGGAACAAAGCATTCAGTATGAGGTGTGTGCGACCCCAACAGCAGTTTTTACATGACGATGACAGTAATACAGAGTAGCATGTGACAGAAAGACGAGAAACTTCATAAAACAAATTCTTAACCTTTTCAGGTCTGTGCCTAGTTTTTAGGCCTCTGCTTAAAAATTACACACCCATAATAAAATGAGCCTATTTGAATACTGTTTGAGTCATAGTTAAGGGAATACTTTAGAAATATTAGTAAATGTTTTACTGATGAAGAATAACTAAAGACGGCGCATAGCACAAACAAAGTTTCAGACAGAAAAAAAACACACTTTCGGGACAAATATTAATATCTATTAGGAAAATGTAGCTGTAGCTCTAAACCTCTGTTAGATCATAGTATAGTATGTGTACCTTAGGGTCAAATCTAATAAAGTGGCCAAAACTAAATTAGAGAGGTTTTAGTTCAGAAGGTTCAGGTGAGGTCCCCAAACTGGCGATTTTGGCATCACCTGTTTTCAACATCCCCCAATCCCAAACCTCAGGATTTAAAACCTTGTTCAATTAAAAAGGTGAATTAATCTGTAGATAAATCTCTTTCTGAACCATTTTGCAGGGCAAAAAATGTAAATATAGCCAGGTGTTACACAATTTTAAGGTATTTACTTAAATTAGGGCTGGGCAATGTATCGAGATTTTCAAATATATCGTGACTGTTTTTTACACGTGATATAGAATGAGGGAATATTGTTCATACTGAGATAGTTTGTTTTAAGTTAGAAGTATATTTTTTCTGCATTTTGCACAACTGTGTTTTTGCCATGGCCATTGAAAAGCATTTTTCATTCATTTTGTTTTAAGAGCATTTAAATTTAATATCCAGTTACTTTAATTTCAGTCAACTGTTTAAATGAACACGTGCGGCTGATCCTTAATAAAAGTGAATTTAACCCTCAAGGCTGTACATTAGAACTGTCTCTTTGGTCACTTGACAAAAAAAATTATATCGAGATATTTACTGTATATCATGAATCAAGTAAAAAATATTGATATATAAAATTTGGTTCATATCACCCAGCCCTAGCTAGAATTAACACTTGACTTTTTCTAACTCTGCTAGCAACAGAAACACAGATTACGTCCCATTAAGTGACGACAGAAAAATCTTGATCACTCAATCACTTTTCTACGTAACTTGTGATTCCACATTTCTCTTGCTCTTAATCATGAATAATTTTGAGTAAAGAGTTAAAAACTATATGGTTAAGGCTGAAAAGATTAATCATATCATTTATGGGTCACAGTTTCGCGCATGTCATGTGAACCGCTGCCCTTCACAAATGTAACCATCTCTTATTTAACAACCAAGTTATGGTGACGCTGCTACATTTTGGAAACATCCATTTGTTCGTATTACTTGATTTCTGGAGAGAGTGGACTCCAACTAGTTTCTTGTCAGATTTCAGAACCTGAAGCTTTGGGTGAAAGCCACGCAGCCTCAAATTAATAATAAAGTGACGACACGTGGACCTAAATGAATCTTCACTAAAAAAGATAAAGCAGACAAAGATGAAGAGCAGAAGAAGGAGATGGATGCTCAGTTTGAGGAGAGACTTTGCTAATAATTTCCAGTGATGACTCTACAAGGTACTGTTGGCTGATGACATGCAAGCGCATGGTTAACTTCAGCTCTAAAGGTATTATATGTAGGTGTGCATGTGCAGGAAGGCCACTTTCCTGAGCTTTTATATCCCTTTTTGATTCAGTCAGACCCAGAGCGTAATTCTGTCACAGTTCTTCATCACTTTAATAGCCTTCCAACCAGATTTCTGTCAGGAAAACTGGTTCCAGATCAGCCCAGATCATGATGTGGGAATATGATAATGAAGCAGCAGTATAAGGTCCTCTCATTTTTTTTAGATTGAATTTTAAGAACTGACAGCCAGCATTTGTAAATACTCCCTACGCACAAAATAATTATTAACAGTGACAAATCGGGGAAGAACAGTAAACTGGCATAGCCAAGAGTTCAGACATGAGGTTTCCATTACACCACATAAAAACATCACTCACTGATCTAGATTACAATTTTCTTATTTATTCTGTATTACTATATGTAGAAATGTGTTTTGTGACATGTAAGTGTTGTATCCCAGAAATCCAGCATCTCTCAGATCTGGTTTGTTAGTCAAACATACTGAGCGACAACAGCAACAAAGTGCAGCAAAAACAGACCTGATGAATAAATGATGACTTCCACTAAAGACATGAAAACATCAGATCTGTGTGGAGTGATGAGGACGCTGTAACCTTCCTCACGTTACTGTACAAAACCAGCAGGAAAGCCTTGAGCTTTGACTCTCTCTGAAGCCTTGATTTCTTCTTATTCTACAATAGTTTAATAGAAGTTACTGGAGAAATAGGAAAACCCACAAGCTGCACAAACCAACCTATAAAATACCAATTTATCATCTTGAGTGGTTGGCACTGCAGACCGAACCTCTTATCTTGTACTGGAGGGGTGAGTGCTGTACATGCTGAACAATAACTGCTAACACTAAATGTTTTTTACCCCATTGTTGAGGATCATTTACTCCAATATTGTCTCATATTTCATTGTTTCTCTGGATGAACTCTGAAAACTGGCATCACCCTCAAACTTTATGAAATGCACAGCAGCATTTGGAACGTCACGTCTCTTCCCTAAATTATCCAAACAAGCACTACTACTTGTTGTAGTCTACGCAGTTATGTTTATCATGCAGACTAACAGCACAACTGTGCAGTCCGTTGTATTGTCCAACCTTAATAGACTCAATAATAAGGCAAATACATGCATTGCAGTCTCAAAAGCCCAGGACTCCACTGTACGCATCCACAACATGAATTCCTCACCCCATTGCTCTCAGGGCGCAGATATAGGACACTGTGGTGCAGGGAGGCTTGTTTCGGAAAAACCTGATGCCCAAAGTCATAGCTGCCCAAAACAACAGGCCTCACTGAGGACGCTATTGATTGATTTTGTTATATTGTGCTCTGTGCAGTATTGTTATGTCATGTTCTGTGCAGTGTTGCCTACTTAATGATGTGGAACTGTGGAGAAGAATTTTCAATCTGGGACAATAATCCCTGTCTAAAAGTCTAGTTAACATTGTAAAATAAAATGTATTTAAGCCCTAACCATGAATCTTTTCTAACTCTGAGTAAAATACAGTTACAATAATGTAAATAATAATACAGTAATGCTACTGTAAACTAGAAGTACAGCTAGGCCTGGATGATATGGCCAAAATTTGTATCACAATATATTTCTTAATTTCGGTTGATACGATATAATTCAGATATCGATATAAACAACATAAAAGCCTCAGAAAAACTGCCAAAAATCCCCACAACGGATGCTGTAAAACAAAAAAATATTTTGCCAAGTCTATGAAACTCCTCCAGTATAATTAAATAAATAAAAACTGTACAATAAATTAATGTTCACCTGTTATTTGTATTTAGCAAGGCTAAATTAGCCTTCAAACAATGAAATTTGAAATCACCATCAAAGGTCAAATAAAACTTTTACCTTTCTCAGTATTAATAGTTTTAACTTTAAACTACAACAGAGGTTTATTATGTTATTCTTACAGATTTAAACAAAGGTGCTTCAACTAGGCAAAATAAAAGGGTTTAGAATTGCTACAATAAACAGAAAAAAAGAGCGAGCAACAATTGGTGCTTCATCTTCTGACTCAGCAGATTCTCTGAGTGGAAATGCTGAAGATGCACTTTGCCAACTCCTCAATAAGAAAAGTAGCTATTGGCTGTCCTAAAAGTCCTAGAAGTCGCTAAACAAAGTCATCTGATCAGCAAAACATAATAAAAAAAAATGTAATTCTTTAGTCAATATTTTCTTTGTTTTTTAGTTTAATTTTATTAAGTGTTATTTGTTTTTTTAATTAGGAGTCTGGAACATGTCACGATACTTTTGATTTTTTAAATATTTTTGTCCACACTCTTCATTAATGGGGATGGCTAGTGTGACGTCACGACATCACTTCCATGTCCAACGCGCAGCGGCATATTCAAGTGCAATGGCTGTAGCCAACGAACCGGGCAGGTTTTTCACAGAGACATCGTATTTTGCCGACTTCCCAGAGTCAGTGAAAAAAGGTCTGAACTCTTACAACTCAAATATTACATTACTATCTGACAGTAAGTCAGCGCGGGATCAGCCAGCAGCAGCTCTGTACGTTTAATTTCCAGCCTGGTGATGAAACAGGGCTGATCTGATGCAGCTGCTGCTGCATGAGGACCAAGTCTTGTATGAGTGCTTTTGGACAGGGGAGGGGGATGCCAGCACCCACTCCCAATTGAGAATAGTGAACCACGTTCATTTACGTCAGTCTTCAAAAGTCTCCAAAAATTCCAGAAAAAGTCGCTAGATCTGTCGCTAGTCGCTTGAAAAAAATAAATTAATAATTGCTAGAGGGGAGCGAAAGCTCGCTAAATATTGCTAAGTTGGTGATACTGAGCCAAACCACTTCCGTACCACCGAGTTAGTCTTTCCTCTCTTATCAACTATTTTGTCTGCTTTCTCTTCGCTTGTAGAAGCTTGTTCAGTCACATTTGCATTATGGTCATGAGCACTCATTTTGTAGCTAAAACTAACAGCACTGGAGCTTAGCCTAGCCTAGCCTTCTGCCTCGCACTAAGCACAGCTATCTGCTGGCTTGGTCGGGCTTGAATGCCAGTCAGTGAAACGCTGTAATCATATACTGTATGTATATCGAAATATCGGAAATGTTTTCAAAACTCATATCACTGTTATTAAATAAAAGTATATTGTGATATATATCGATATTGAATTATTGTCCAGCCCTAAGTAGAGCAATGAAACTGTTAAGTAAAATACAGTAATAGAGTAATAATACTATAAACAATGTTACAGTAACTAACTGGTATCTAGCTGCCAGTAAAATAAACAGGAAACTCTTTAAAGTAAAGAGTCAATATAAAACTGGCTTCTACTGGCTGGGGAGAGCTCAGAGAAGAGGCAGGAAGCAGGATAGATGCTGCTCAGCCTTTGTTAGGGGGCGCTAAAGTGCAAGAATCTGCTCAGTTCAACAGCTACTGTTGCTTTAAGGTTAGTTTCCGGTTATTCTACTGAATCACTGCCATCCTCTGGTGACACCATGGTCTAGTTCATTCATTTCAAACCAGTGAATAAAAGCATATCTGATTCACATTTTTGCTTAGTAGCTTTCCATAACATCACATTTCCATCACTAGCTAATGGTTTATGATGCAGCAAATAAAATTTCTGCATCACACCTCTCCATATTTTTATTCTGCTAAGCTGTGCAATGATTGTATAAAAAGCCCTAAAATAGTCAGGAGTTCTTGCAGGTAACCCATTTTGTCACCAAAGACTTATGTATTAGTTTTTAAAACCTTTGTTGATGCTTTATGTTACAGATAAAGAATGTATTGTCAGCTATTAAGACTTATTAGAGATTTAATTTCAGCTGATCAAGAATTTCTAACTATAAACAGACTAAAAAAAGGTTTTTCTGTGGATGGTACCCACAATTGATAATGTCATCACATAACCCTGATGACATCCCCAAGGTCGTCTTCTAATGAACCACATGACATGAATAATGTGTTTTTTCCCAGAAAGTGGGGCCAAACAAGCAAGAACACGCAGCTCATGTTTTAGAAGCTAAGGTGTTGCTCTCCTTCATCCGCATCCACAGCGTTTCCTGCTCCATCTGACAAACAGAAACTTCCCTCTCCTCACTTTCTGTCAGCCTTTTTTCTGATTTCACTGCTGACGGACCCCCCACCCCCTGCGCGCGCGCCTCAGCCTCCCACTCCGCGCGTGTTTAACCGCCTAACCGCAGCGCCTGTTGACAGGTGATCTCTTCCTCTGCATTAACTCTTGCCTGGTTGAGGCTCCCACGCATACGAGTGGGCACCAGTTCACGTGCACTCTCAGTACGCGTGCTTGCTGTTGTGTTGAGCAGCTTGCAAATATCTCACTGGCGTTTATTAAGACTTGACTTGAATTCAACAGACTCTCCCCTCATCCTCCTACAAAATGTTAAGCAAGTCAGGGATGCCCACCAAGACGAGTTGGCAACGGAACTCAAGCTGCTGGCATTCTGCTTGAAGTAAAGCCAAAACAAAGAGTTGGTTTGTAAGATGAGACTTTACCTCCTGCTGAGACGCTGCTCCACAGCAGCCCGATCCACAGCATCGCGGGGAAGCTTCTGCGGAGTCGGACCGAGCAGGCAGTCGGTGGCATGGCGACAAAAAGCCGGTCCAGAGAGGAGCAAAAGGCGCGGATTGGCTGAAACAAGAAGAAAAAGATGAGCTCCAGGCGTGTTTGCTGGCTGATCTGCGGTCAGTAGGGCAGGTTAAAGCCGATAACGTCGGAGGA
This sequence comes from Rhadinocentrus ornatus, assembly GCA_037177495.1. NCBI lineage: Eukaryota > Metazoa > Chordata > Actinopteri > Atheriniformes > Melanotaeniidae > Rhadinocentrus > Rhadinocentrus ornatus. The sequence continues at coordinate 3,841,743 of JBAMHW010000021.1, read as the reverse complement.
GAAGGTCCGCATGTCAGAGCAGCATCCTCCTGACTGCAAGGAGCGCCTCCTGCTTCCTGCCTCCGATCTGTCCTCCTTTTCTCCTCCGCGTGCTCTGCTGTCCTAGTCTCTCTCTCTCTCTCTCTCTCTCTCTCTCTCTCTCTGTTTCTCTCTCACCCGCCTACCCCATCCACGTACGCGCGCGCGCACTCACACACTGACCTTAATGATAATGAAACTTTTGTTCAGAAGGAGTGTGAGTGGATATGTGAGGGTGACAGTTGTGGGCTGCAGTGTGAACAGGACACACTTACATAAGATGAAAAGGGGAGCCAGATTAGGGGATGGATGGTGTGTTTGGACGGGTGGATGAAGGGTTAGTGGTGACGGTGGCGTGGGGGTGGAGGGGCTGACTTACAAGCCGTCTCATCCCGAGCTGGTAATCTGTTTAAGTAGCTGTATTTCACTGTGGGATACAATCTAAAGCTGTGGAGTCTGAGGAGACTGGCACTGCAGGCCGATAAGTGCTGACCACTGGTACACCTCAAAACCTTCATTTGAGGAAAGTCCTGCAAATTTTACTTAAGCAAAATAATTCTAATTATCCTCACTGATCGCTTTACAGGAAAAAAAATTCTGAGTCATGTCGCTGAAATATGATGCAATTACATGTAAGTACCATATTAATATAGCTGGCTCCTGTGGGAGTCACCAGTAAAATCTCTTTTTGAGAAAACCACACACTTTAATCTCACCCACAGTCTCACACACCAACGTTCTGGGAACAAGTGTTAGACCAGCATTCCCATTAACATGCAAAAGTGTCTCAAATACAATTATTTCCATGTCCATTTGACTCATGTCTGAACACAAATAAAATGTCGATTTCACATTTCAAATCTGATTAATGTCACTTCTAGATGGAAATAAGTGGCTTGTCCTCAATATTTTCTTCTATAACTGGTGTGTATCTGCCTAAAAATACAATCCACACATATTTTGCAAAATACATTTTTTCTTGTTTCTAAAATCCATTTCCAGAGTGATCTCACATGTTTTCTGTTGTTGCTGATACTAGTGATGCACACAAAATGGTAAGGGGCAAAATACCTGTAGTTATTGTTTGTGCACCTTCAGTTCAGTTTCCTTTAAACTGGAAATTACCAATGTTTTGGCAGGATATGTGGAGCCACTGTGGGTTTTGTCACGTGGTTAAAAAATAAGCTAAACTCTTCCATAGTGATTAATTATTTCCTGGAAATAAAAAAAAATGCCATCAGAGTCTCAATGAGCAGATGTGGCTTGGTGGACACATACAATCTTTTGGGTCGTGGTAAAAACTTGGAATCCTTTCTTACACTGAGACCCAGGAAAGTTCACTTTTATATTATTTTGGGCGGGGGATGACAGGATGGTGCAGGACAACACACACACAAAAAAATTTGTTTAAACTCAACATGTGTCATGCTTTAGTGGCGTTTTTCTGTTTGGTTACTTTAAGCAAAATAAATTTACTGTATAAAATTTCTTTTTACATTTACAGAAAAAATGTGAAATAGGAGAAATGACCCATTTATTCTTCAACACAGCCTGAACCCTAATTTTGATATTTCTTTTAGTTCTTTTCAGGAATAGCTCTCCAGGCTTTTTGAAGGACTTTCCAAAACTCTTTCTGCCTTTTCTGTTCTCTATCCAGATGATCTCACACTGCTTCAATATTTTTTGAGGTCTGGGTTCTTGGGAGGATTCATCCCTCCATCAGACCCGTTGCCACTGACTTTGGGTCCAGTTTTTTTTCAGCCTTTCCTTCCTGTTTCCCTTCCTTAATAATAGCCTCCCTGGAGACCGTTCCTGATGAGGCCTCAGCCAACCGTAGGTGGATCAAATGAAGGTCCAGGTGCATCTCTTTGTTACTGTTTCAAGTCTTTGCTGGATTTGTTCCTATTTTTTCAGGACATCACTTTCAGATCCTTTTGCAGAGTTTCTGCACACCATGATGAGATTAGCCAAGTTTTTATCGGATAGTTCTTTGGAATCACCTTATTGCTGACAAAAGTCTCATTTTCTTTCTGTCAAACTACTATTTTTTGTATTTTACATACATTAAACACGAGGAGTACATGACATTTATGACAGGGTGCTTAGAACAAAGAGCTGAGAGCTTAATTTTAAAATGTTGTCTTTGCTGACTTTCCTTTTCATACTGAACGATTCATCGGTCAGTGTTAAGTGGTTTAACAGGCAAATAACCTTTTTTTTTAAATGATCTTGTACCAGGAATGGCCTGAAAATGAATAAGAAAAACAACTAATGTCCAAAGAAAAATTATGAAAGAGCTTTAGAGAGCTGGAGAACTATTAATCAAGACCATGGGCAATACAAAAATATCAGGCTTGAAAAGAGACTTGAATTTTGTTCTTCACTGATGTAAGATGAGCTTGTTGCTTTCTGTGGTACTGGTGCAGAACTTTCACTAATTGCAAGCCTCCACCACATTATGCAGTTTTAGGAAATCACCAAATTTTAGAGGCTCTTACTGTCTCCAGTTCCTGTTTCTGTCTGAGAGTACGATGTAAATGCTCTGTTTGACATAAACTACAAAATGTGAACATAAAGATTGAACTGAAACAGGCTGTAAACTCTAAAGCAAAAAAAATGATGCTGAGAAGATCTGTAGATGTGAAGAAAACTGCAGTTTGTGACGATTCTCTGAAGATTTGTCACTCTGGGTCACTGCTTTCATGTTTGATCCATCATTAAAACATAATTACTGATGGCTGCGTTTGAAAATCATCTTCTTTGGCACAAGTCTGCACTGAGTGAGACTCACTTTCTTAGCAACACATTTAGAAGAGAAATTAATTTGAGTTTTAAATCATAATAAGCAAACTCACCTTTCAGTCTGTGAGAGAAATATTATTAATGGTTCAACGTTGTCACTTAAAAAATCTGCTCTCTAGACAGGCACACAAGGAATCAGGGGGAATCTGTCTGTCTGGGAAGCCGTTTGGGATTCAGGGCTCTAGCAGTAAGCAAGTAACACAAGACCTCATTAAAATGCTGCTACAACCACCTCGCTCCTGCTGGATGATCTTTCACGTATAACTTTGAGCCCCTGAAATGTCCAGACAGGCTGAGGTTGGACCTGCTTAGATGGCCAAATGAAAGGTTCAGAAAAAGTTGGGCAAAACAATAAAATTCCACTTAAAAAGTACACCTATCATCATAGGTAGTTATTTAGCTTAAATGTAATAAAGTGACATCAATATCAGATGCACCACATATGGAAAAAAATAAGCATAGAATGCAACATTATTCTTGGAGTGACAGTGTTGAATTACCACTACTGAACTTTGGCAGATTTTTGACCCCCTCGAACGAAGAAGAAATCGGCATCAATCTTGCATCCTGTCCTCTTTCTTTGATGAGCACTGGTCTGCATTCAAAACATTTCCACATTGATATCCAGTTGCTGATGTGTGACGCGGTGCTGTAAACACAGATGTAACCTGATACCTTGGTATAGTGCCGTTTCTCAGACTGAAGATGTTGTAGGGCAAGGTTGTTCAATTCTGTCCTACGAGGTCCGCAATCCAGCAGGTTTTCCATGTATCCCTGCTTCAACACACCTGCATCAAATTAAATGGATCTAACAGCCAATCAAGTTCTGCACAATGCCTAATTAATTTGAGTCAGGTGTGTTGAAGCAGAGATACATGGAAAACCTGCTGGATTGCGGACCTCGTGGGACCGAATTGAATAACTCTGCTGTTGGGCAATAGGGCTCCAGGAATGTATGTCCGTGTGCCATTAATATGAATCAGAAGTTCAGGGATATAAGACCAGAAACTTATGTAGTGTCATTTGTTTGTGTGATGGAGGCTCAGCTGAAAGTCGGACACAAACGCAGGCATCAAATGATAAGTACTTTTATTCAGTGGAGCAGAAATAATACCCTGCAATGATCAGATGTATACTAGAGGTTTAAATAGAGAGGAGACCAGGTGTGACTCATTAGACTGTTGAGGAGAATGATCGGTGAAGTCTGATGAGATGAGAATAGAGGAATCCTGGGTAGTGTAGTCTATAACCGGTAATCAGTAGGCTGGTGAAGATGAGCGAACTGGTAGAGGTGGAGCAGGCATGACAGTTTGTCTAAAACTTATATGTTAACATCTGTACTCAACCAATAATCTTCTTCTTATTAAAAATTGTTACAAAAATTGGGGCTTTTTTTAATTACATTTTTTTGTAGAAATACAACTTAAAATTCAAACCTATCTTTTCGTTAACTTAGTAATACTAATCAAGATAGTACAGTCTGACTAATTGTTAAACACCACCTTTAGACCCTTTCCTCATTAAATCTAAATGGGAAATTTTAGGTTTTAGAACAAAGCTAATCAAAACAATTGAGAATCAGCACCCCCAAATCCGAGACCATGGTCCTCAGCCGGAAAGGGGTGGAGTGCTCTCTTCGGGACTGCAATAAGGTCCTGCCCAAAGTGGAGGAGTTCACGTATCTCGGGGTCTTGTTCACGAGTGAGGGAAGGATGGAGCAGGAGATCGACAGGCGGATCGGTGCCGCATCGGTCTGTCGTGGTGAAGAAGGAGCTGAGCCAAAAGGCAAAGCTCTCAATTTAGAGGTCGATCTACGTTCCTACCCTCACCTATGGTCACGAGCTGTGGGTAGTGACTGAAAGAACAAGATCCCGAATACAAGCGGCCGAAAAGAGTTTTCTCCGCAGGGTGGCCGGGCACATCTGGCTTCTCCACATTGAGAGGAGCCAGATGAGGTGGCTCGGGCATCTGGTCAGGATGCCTCCTGGACGCCTCCCTGGTGATGTGTTCCGGGCGCGTCCCACCGTCCCCACATCTCTCGGCTGGCCTGGGAACGCCTCGGGATCTCTCCGGATGAGCTGGTGAATGTGGCCGGGGAGAGGGAAGTCTGGGTTTCCCTGCTTAGGCAGCTGCCCCCACGACCCGACTCCGGATAAGTGGCAGAAAATGCTGTTTAGTTCAATGCTACATTCTCATAAACATTGAACCGACAGAGTATTATTTCATGGACCCCCTTGAAAACAAGATCATAGGGCTATCCATTAAATAAATATCACGTTTTACAACTCTAGTAGGTATTTAATTGCTTGCAGTCTCTATTTCAGGGGAGTCAAACTCTGATCCTGGAGGGCAGCTATCCTGCAGTTTTTTGTTGTCTCCCTGCTGCAACACACCAGATTTAAATCAAAAGCTTGTTGTCAAATTTAAGCAGCTTGTTTTCCAGTTCTTTATAATGACCCAGTAATTTCAGTCAGATTTATACTGTTATTCATTTCATGCTGGGATGATCGCGCCATCCTACAAAGATTTCTGTCCCATTACCTCAGTTTATAGCCATTGCTGCCTGGTAAGATTTTTTTTTTTTGTTAGGATAAAATGCATGGTTAACAAACATTGTGCCAGAATCTGAGCCCAGTTTGTTCACAAATGTATTAAAGTTAATGAGTTGTGATGCTTCCAAATGTATTCATGTCATGTGTTTATCTTATAGAGTCACATGTAGTTAATTTTAATAATAAAGATGTGTCATTAAAATGTATAAATTTTTTACATGCAGTGGCAAAATATGTTTAGCTTTTGCTTATGAAGATTAGAAGTGGACTGATACTTGACTTTAGAGGCTGATCCTAAGTTTAGATGTAGAAACACCATTCTGAAGTTAAAACTCAGTAAATGCATTATTTTGATCAGCACAAGTATACCATTTTCTGATTTTTCACAATTTTTCCATGAGATCGGGGTGCATGAACAATTATTTTGAGTATAAATTTGAGACTACGTATATAAAAGGATTTTACTGGTCATTTGCAACTATGGATTGGTGCAAGGGCAAATTTATATTAGAAAATCAGCTGAGAAAGAACTGGTTTGATTATTTGGCTCTAAAATAGTAAAATATCATGATTTTTCAACAGATGTGCATCTGTTCCTGTGGGAAATTCTCACTTTAGAAACATTAAATTTGGCCCAAATTCCATTTTTACACATTTATAAATGGTCTGTACTTATGTAGTGCTTTTATCCAAAGCACTTTACATTAACATCTCGTTCACCCATTCACGCCCTGATGGACGCAAGGCGCTCAACCACGACCCATCAGGAGCAATTCGGTTCGGTTTCTTGCCCAGGGACACCTCGACATGAGCTCCCTGGGCTGAGATTGAACCAGCAACCCTTGAGCTACAGGACGACCACTCTACCCACTAAGCCATGCTGCCCATTTTTATCAGATGCCCCATTAATTCTACAAAGGCTATAAACTCTTCCTGGATTCAATCAGCTGTTGTTCCACCTGCAGACTCTGAAAGTTATTCACATCACAATCAAGTTCAGACAAGTGATTTTCTACTAGATTATTTCCACATTTTCAAAGACTTAAAAGGATTTATGTAGAACAGCTGAGCATCTTTTATCCAGTCAACTCGTTTTCACTGTCACTGTAAAAGTGTTAGCTCCCACTCAGCAGCGCCCGCGGTCAGGGGCTCAGTGGCGAGGTTTCAGGCTCTTGGCATCATCACTGACAGCTGCTGAGTCAGTTCATCCACGTCTGGGAAATACAGTGGATAGTATTGTAGAGTTTCTGAGGGCAGTTTGTTGTGAATCAGTTCACACATATGAAAAATAGCGGATGGCAAATGTATGCAGAAAATGGTACTGGAAAGAAGAGGTTCCCAGCTTGGTCCTCCATCTGCTCTGTGTTGGTGCTCCACAAACATGCTGACACTGTTGTTTGTCCTATAGCTTTGCCATAGTGGACAAAGATCTGTTTTGTGAAATTACAACTCTGCAGTGCTATGTTTGAACTAGGGATGCACAATATATTGATTTTAATATCGGTATTGGCAGATGTCAATCATGTTTAACATATCAGCATTGGTCCAATAAGTAAAACTGGGCCGATATTAAAAACCGATATTTATTTCCAGTGGTTTTCTGGCTTTTTTTTGAATGCATATAGTTTTTTCACAACGAAGATACTCGAAAAGCAGCGTACAATACTTGCAAAGTCAAAGTAATATAAGGAGGATGCAACATAAAATCATTCAAACCACCAATTTGACACGTAATCTGAAAACCCAACATCCAGAGGTTCACAAACAATGGCGTGAAGCTAATGCTGCTAACGTTAACTTTCATTTTATACAGAATTTGATCAACTTAAACTTTAAAAAAATAAATCAATATTGACAAAAATCGGTTATTATTTTTATCTGATATTGGTATCGGCTAAAATTATCATATTGGTGTATCCCTAGTTTTTTAAACAGCATAATCTCAAATGTTTTATGAAACAATGGCAGTTATATTAGAAGGGGATTAACGCAGCTTGATCTCACCTCAATTCTCAGATGTCTTTGTGCATGTAGACCTGTATATCTGATGTATTTTTACATCTGCGCATGTGCAAAAAACCCCCATCTTTTTAATGGAAGACATAAAAAATACAAAAGCGACAGTCAGAATATGAGCAGATCACAAAAGAAAAAAACAAGATGGCAGCGGGAAGTCAAAGTATAAACAAAGTAAAGCATTTACTTGAAGTCTTTTTGCAGACTTACAATAGTACATACATACATTAGCATAGCTAATGCAAAGACTGTAGGTACTACCATTGGCGCATTCGGACAGAGAAGTTCTAAGAACCCAGTTCCGGATTCCGGACGTGGAAGCACAAACTAATGTAAAGATGTTTTATTTTTCTATGATGTTTCATGTCTCTCTAATGTGACCACAGTTATCACAACAGTGCATGTAAAGGCGGACTTATACTTGCACAGCATCTGCGTCACCACTTTAGGCGCTGTGTAGCTCTGCAGAGGCTCGACACACCTCGTCCAGACCTGACGTGCACCCAGACGGTTACACGGAGGTTCTACCTTGTGATTATACCATTTGGGATCAAGTGTTGCCACATATCTGGATCTTCTCGCTGAATTTGCATGGTAACCACCGTTTTTAAAAACAACAACCAGTGGATCAAGTTGATGAGAGGCTGATTGAATTATTTCTTTGTTTTCTTCCACAAGCTAAGAAAGACACTTAATCAACAAAATAAAAACATGGAAGTAGTGATAGTGCTTTACAACTACCATTTATTTAAACTTTATATGGTAATGCTAATATTCGTGATCTTTTACGAATATTTTTCTTTCCAACACTTTCACCATTCAGCAGTTCAAACAACTCCACTGTTGTTTTAAAACAGAAAATACCTACCAAACTAAAGTGAACCATCAAAAAAACTCAGACCTAAACAGCCATCTTCAGATTAGGAGGAGAAACTGCAACAGACACCAAATGAGGCGCACCCCCTACACTTGAGTGCGAGAGCAAACTCACCAGCGTCAGCTATGCCGTAGCCGATCGCATGCAGACGCTGCGCGAGTATAAATCCGCCTTAAGCGTGTGTTAGAGAGACAAGCACAATAATTTCAAAGTATATTGCCCCCCTGATTAGGCTACCCACCACCCCCCACCTTCCGTGTATATAAGTCTGGCTCCGCCACTGCAAAAATCATGTAAATCATGCATCCATCAGAAGAAACAAAGGTTATTACTTTGTCCTACACTAGTGTGCTGTGGTGATTTTAAAAAGGCAAAGTTCCCAACTGGCTCAGAAAATTGTATTTTTCTTAAATTTTACAATAATGAAATTAGATTAGTTTGCACACTTTTCTGGAAAAAAAGGTGTTTGAAGACCTGCTGGAGGCATTAAGTGTCAGATATGGCTTTATTTATGCTGTAGATTAAAAATGAGCAAATTTGACACCTCAACTCTTATGTCAGCATCCTGTTACTCCTCTGCTAATGTACTGCTATCCAAGACTCTAAACTGGATCATTGTCAACATGAATAAACTCCTTCATTTTGGCTGGACTGTGCTGATGCAGGCGATGTTGCATGTTTGAGGAGGGACTGCCTGACAACATGGCTGAACGCTATCTCCTCCATCTTCAATAAGCAAAGAATAAAATGATTAGACAACGGCCTCCAAGGTAGAACAGATATCATTATTTCTGCGAGAGATCAACTCCCTCCCTGCCCCTCCCTTTCTCTTTCGCTGTGTCGTCTCTTCTCTTCTCATCCCATCTCATTCTCTATGTAATCCCTTCTCCTCCATCTTACCCACAATCTTATCTCTTTTATCGCTCTTCTTTACAGCCATTCCTCTTGTTTCTCACACTGCTGTTGTGTTTCTTTACAGATTCATGTGAGGAGGAAGTAGGGGGATGTGTGGGGGGATCGCTGCAGTGAGGCGAGTGTTTCTGCAGTACATCTCTCCTTCGCACTGCATAGCAGAGGTGCAGAGGTCATGCTGTATTGAGCAGGAAAACTTTTGTTTCCAAAACTCTTTGCAACAGAAAGGACTGGACAAAGAAATAATTTGATGTAATTAGTCTCCACAACACAAGCAGGCTGTTGGGCAGAAATGTATGAAATATATATGGATGAGAAAAAATAAGTCATATGTTTCTTAACAAGTCTCAAAATGAGGTAAATATAACCTCAAACAAGTAACAGCAGTGTAAAAAGAATAATTTCCTATGACGTTATCAGTTTTTCACTCCATTGATTGCTCCAGTCTTCTTTCCAACGTTGCTTCAGTTCATTAAGGTTTGCAGCATTGGTTGGTTTCTGCAGCTCTCTGAAGGTCCCACCACAGCATTTCAGTCAGGTTGAAGTTTGGACTTTGACTGCAACATGTCAAGACCTTGATTCTTTTCTTTTTCAGTCATTCTGTTGTAGATCTGCTGCTGTGTTTGGGATCATTGTCCTGTTACATAAGCCAGTATCAGCCAAACTTTAGCTGTCAGACAGATGGACTCACATCTGACTGTAGAATCCTTTAGTATCCAGATGAGTTCATGGTCCAATCAATGACTTGCAAGGAGTCCAGGTCCTGTGGCTGCAGAACAGACCCACTACTGTGTTTGTCAATTGTTCTTAGGTCTTTGTGCTATGTAAACATGCTGCTGGCAATTATAAGCAAGCTTTGATCTGGTCTGTCTAGGACATTGTTCCAGAAGTCTTGTGGCTCATTCAGATGCAGCTTTGCTAAGCTGTGCTGCCCTGTTCTCTTTAGAGAGAAGAGGCTTTCTTCTCCGACCCTTCCAAATATGGCGTAATATTTTACAGTCATGAACTTTGACATTGAACATGCTAACTGAGGTCTGGAGAGTCTGTGATGTAGCTCTAGGATTTTTTGCAGTTTCTCTGACCTTGGGTTGAACTTGCTGGGACAATCGGCAGCTGTCTTTAATGTTTTCTACTTTTGAATTATCTTTCTCTCTGTAGAATGATGGACTCCAGAGAGTTTGTAAATGACTTTATAACTCTTTCCCTACTGATGGGCAACAACAATTCCTTCTCAAAAATCATTACTGATGTCTTTCCTCCGTGGCATTGTGTTAACACACACCTGAATACTGCAGATCAGCAAACTGACAAAACTGCATTTCTAAAGGTGATCACACGGATGATGATCAATTAAATTTGATCACAAACTGTGGATGTGGAACAAAACTTTTGCAAATTATTAATTTAAAAGCCTTGATACCATCTGGAATAAATTTGCAATTCGGTACCAACTCCTGCAAGTGAATGTTTGTCTTTGCCTTTATTTTACTGGATAAGTTAAATAATGGGATCAACACATTTCTGAAAATGGCTGATACATCAAATGTGGAGAAAAAAAAACAACCAAAAAAACATATCTTCAGAGGGTTCAACGCACATTTAAGTTTCAATGCATGATTCACAAAAAGCTATTTCCTGTACAAATAAGCAGAAAATAAACAGAATTTCTTTGTGTGTGCTGAGAAGCAACACAGAGCCGAGGTTAACAGACACAAGTGCTGACGAGTTTGGAAACACAAGAAAGGCAGACAAAGGACAGAAAAACAAACGCTCCTACTCTTTCTCCGTGCACATTTTACTGCATTATGTTCTGCAGAAAGCTCACAAAAGCTGCTCGGGACAATATTATAGGTCGCTGAGCAGGACAGTTTACACGCTGTGCACTGTTTGGGCCACGGCTTGTCCGGGACAAACTGAACCAACTTATATTGAATCAAAACACAATGCATCTATTTTTCCCACACAGACAACCTCCTTCCCACACACACACATGCACACTGTGGTGCTGTGGTGTGCGACTGCTGCTCTCAGTGTGAGACGCCCCGAGGCAGTGAAGATTGTGAACCTGAAGAAGTGGAGAACCTGTTCTGCTCTATTGTTAAGATTCCCTAACAAGACACATTTGACTACACTGGCCTGCAGCAGCCAGATAACACAAAAGCCCAACATGACTGCGCCCTACACAAACACAACTCACTGATCTATGGACCTTCAGTAGACACATCAATTATTAACTGCTTGGTTTTAATTTTGTTTGTCTTCCCTCATCAGTTTCATTAAGAGAGCTCAGGGAACATAAACAGGATTTAACTGATGTCGTTAAGTGCTGACAGCAGGTTCGATCGCAGGAGTCGATCTGAGACGCGTCAGAAAGAGAGAGAAACACCAGCAGAACTATTACTGTAAATCATACAGCAATTTCCAGTGAGGACAATCAGGCTCAATATACATGATTTCTGCTCAGTCTGGATGAAGCTGTGAGAATGTGAGGCAGCAGAGATGTAATCATAGAGGACCGTCTCCTACTGATGTGGCATACCTAATGTGCAGCTGTTTAGGTCCTAATGAGCGCTGACTGGGGAGCTGCACACTCATGGTTTCATATAAAGAGGCACCATGACAGTAGTGCAGATTTTCTGCATCTTCTAGGGTAAAGAAATGCAGCAGGTGAACAGCAGATACGGTTTATTTTAAAACTGAATGAGCTCAGTTTTAAAAACTTTTTTATTGTTTAGGGGCAGTAGAAACAAGCAGTGAAGATAACTTTTAAACATTACTTTAAGTACCAAAGAGGCCATTTTTAGCTTTTTTGGTCCACATGTTTTGTTTCTTTTTAATGTAAAAATTTATTTGGAAGCTGAACCCCTTTAACCCCAGTTAAAATGCAGACATGATGTTTCCAGCCTCAGCTGTCAGATTATGATGCTAAAATGATGTAAAATGAATGTATCAATAGATATAGCAGCATAAAAGCCAACCAAAAGAAAAAAACAGAATTTATTGTTAGCATGTTAGCATAAAATGCTAACTAGGTAAATCAACATTTTAGATTCTCAGGTAGCCATTTTACCATATTACCAAGCATGTTAGCATGTTAGCTAGCATGCTAACATGTTAGCAAAAATCATCACACAGGTTCACCGAGCCGAATTAAGCTAAAAAGGTGTACGAGACGGGTGGAGGGGGCCACGGAGCTCGAACACAAAGGGTAATGTTTGTTTGCTTTGAGAAAGTAAAAACTGCTAACTTAATTAACCAAAGATGGTAAAGTCTTTGGAGATGTCCCTCTGGCTCTGGTGGCTTAGAATGATAAGACAAATTAGGCCGGACAAGCCGAGACTTCTAATCTGTAAACGAAATCAGGTGAGGAAAAGGCTGCAGTGCATAATTACATCTTCTGTTTCAACTCAGCTGGATAACGAGAGACTGGCTGAAAAGAACTGTTCCTGCAGGGAAAAGTGGTGCATTTACAGTCGATTGAAAATTACCTTCACCAAAGCTGTCGTTTGAGCCTCAAACAAAGAATACAAAATGTAAATTCTGTGTGCATTGTAATAGTAATACTCTCATTAAATCTAACTCTTATATTTGCTTTGGATCATTTTAAGTCCCAATGACAGATTTTTGTAAACTTTGAACATCATTCAAATTAGATCGCCAATCCAGAAAAGCCACTTGAGCCAATTAGGTCAAGACAAGAGCACCGAGCCAATCAGTGAGCACTAATGTGTGACTCTCCATCACACTGAGGGGCTGGAGAGGGCTACATGTTTGTTTCAACTCATTTAAACTACTGGAAGAGTTTAGAGCGTAAGCGAATGTGGGGATAATCCAAATTTCCTCCAAGGCATTTGGAGTGAAAACATTTAATATAGTAGCTCTTTAAAAGGGGATTAATGTGACTAAATGATTAACATAACTCCTCAGTAGGTCTGCTAGAGAAGGAAAATGTAACAGCTTCATCCTTGAGAAGCTGTACAGCTTAGCAGCAATTGCTATGGTCCAGAGTCTTATGCGTAATCCTGTGGTGCCATGTGTTTGGTTCTAGTAAAAAAAACAGAAGTTAAAACAGCTTCCACAAGCATCAGTTCCTCCAGTTTCTTCTTCTATGTGTCTTTCATGGCAGTAACATGTTGCATGAATACATATAATGTACATAAACATACAGAATTCAAGTTTTGTACTATAGATTGTAACCAAAATAAACCAATTCATTCATTCATTCATACTGTAAATGGTTCTTTCATTTAAGAAAATAGCTTTTTCTGTATCAAAGCCATTTTTAACTTTTACATTTTTTCTTTAAACATTTAATTCCTAAATTCATTATGTAACAGCTATTTGTAATATGAAGATGTTGTGGCATAATTAGGGACCGACTGGGATAAAAAATAATTTTGGACCCAGACTGGCCCATATAGATCATGAAAACAACAAATCTTTGTGCTCCTTTAAATGTGAATGTCAAGTATGCCCCTCCTTAAAACCCACTAAAGCCATGCAGTGAGTTAGAAGATGTGAGGAGCCGATCCTAAAGATAAAGAGTGCACAGAACTTGTTTTTTTCTTTTATTAAGGAAAAGTCTTTTCCTGTTAAATTTACTAAAAGACAACAAACATACAAATTCCAAAGAAATAATTCTGGGCCCATAAAAGAGGTTAAATAAACAGAACATCAACATGAGGAACTGAAAACTAACTGACCTGTCACAATGACACGCACGAGGGTAACTTTATGCTGGCTGGTCAAACCATTTGACACATGAGGACAACATGAAATATCTCCAACAAACTTAATTCATAACAAACTTAATAATTTAGACTACCCTATTAGGGAAACAGAAATCTAAATAGTCATAATTCTACACAAAGAACAAACAAAGTAATATAAAACAATAGAAAATCTAAACCCCTCTCCCACTATCTTGTGTTCAATGGAAGAGTCCAATTAGGCTGCAGATGCACATCAGCTGGGACTCTTTTCCTTAGCAGGCTTGGGCCTCCCACACACAGCAACTTCCCCAGGAACTGGCAACTCAAAGAAAACACATTAACTGAAAGTAAACTAAATTAACAAGAATGAGTCAACTAAATGTGTGCACCCAGTTAGTTAACCACCCAGCCAAACCTGTTAAAAAAAAAGTGTGATACATGAAACAAATGCGAAGAATTAAAAATCAGTTATGTTAAATTAACTGAAATAAGGAAAAAGGTTACCAGACCGGGCTGAGTGTGTGTGGCTGCCTAGGCGGCCATCACAGAAGCCATGCAGTGAGTTAGAAGCCATGCAGTGAGGAATCGGAGAGAATAGACACGTCAAGTACTTTTCAAAAAGTGTAATATATTATATTGTAAACATCCCCACTGTGGAAAAAACAGTTCTAAGGGCTGGGATATACTTGCTGTGTGTGCAAGCGTACATCATCATTCTGCTATATATACTTGTTGCCACAAAGTGGCGAAAACGCTCAATACTGGAGGTCGCTGCTTGGCACAGTACACAGCACTTGGACTCTTAAATGGTGGAAAGGTCAATCTACTGGTCACATTGTATTTGTGTTTTTTTTGTTTTTTTTGCAAACAACAGAGATCTTTTGTTGAAAATGGACTTCGCTCACAAGGAAGAAGAATTCATCATTTAATTTTACTATTGAAACAAAAAAGGAGAGTTTTGCTCTTGTTCCTATGAGCACCGCTAGCGCTCAAGTCAATGCAAGCCGCCTACGCGCCAAGCGAATGCTAAGAACAGTGTTCACTTGGCACATGGTTGCCACGTACACAGACAGGTCGCAAACAGCAAGTATATCCCATCTCTTACATTTCATCCTACCCATCTATGTCTTCTGCAAATGCACACAACATGAAAACAAAGCCATGTGGGTGGAGGACATGTCCATAAATCCACGCTACCCTGAAGTCTAGGTAGCTGTAGCATACTTTGATGGGGTCATTTATACTGTTTAGACATCCAACCTTACCGTACCTTTAGGGTCCTTCAGTTAGTTTAAAGACCATTGATCCACAGATATGTGGATTAATGGTTTTTAAACTAACTGACTATTTTTAATAGCACAAAACTGTAAATTGTTTGAAAAATATGGTATTCTGAGAAAGTAGTTAGACATTTACTGGTTTCCATTATGTGTAAATTAGCTCTATTATGCACAAACGTTACCAAGCAGTGACAGTTAAAACCAAAGACAAAACTTGCAGTACAGTCAGTACAAGAGCAGACAGGAACAAAGTCTGTCTGCATCAGCCGACCCCCTCATTCTAATTCAGATTTTTTTCTTTTACCTTGTAAAATGGGCAATTGCTTCTTTTTATGCCATGTGATTGTAGTTACAGTTTAAAACATTACATTTACGCAGTTTGTAGAACTTTTAAGTGGCAAGTCTGACACTGATCAGTGGGTGTGCAGTCGTTGGATTCATCTCCTGTCTCAGTATGACTTTTAATTGGCCGATTATGGAATGATGGATATTTCTGCTAGATAATCGGCATAACTCATTTGGTATTTAACCAGGAAAAATGCTGCAGCTCATCCGAGAGGAGGGGGTACTGAGTGAAGAGCAGTTGCTACAGCGGATGGATGAGAAAGCTGCAGACTTCACAAAACCAAAGACTTTAAACCCTGTGCTAAAGGATGTTGAGTTCTGTTCGGCTGCAGTGTGTTTCCTTTCCTGTCTCTGGAGGCAAAAAGAGGAAGACAGGAAATGAGCATAACCACATGAAGCTTCATTCTGCCCGGTTTCTGAAGGAGGGAATCATCTGCAAAACAGGCCATCATAGGGTTTCTTTCAAATTAAATGATAAATACAGATATAGTGACTATTTACAAGACTTTCATTTCAGTTTAGCATATTTTGTACATCCTTGTCTTCTATTTCTCTCCAAAACAGTGAGCGAAACAGGAAGCTTGGTATTACTGTAAACAGTCATCTAAATTTTTGTGCATATCAAAGATCACCAGAACTGCTTTCTACGATATAAAAAATATATAAAAAATGATCAAAATCAACATCTCAAATGGACTCTGAGAAACTGTTTCATGCATTCACATCAAGCCGACTGTAATTATTGAAACGGCCTATTTGCAGGATTGTCCAAACAATCAACTGGACTAAATCTTATCAAAAATGCAGCAAGAATTCAAATTTGGAGACTGAAACGTCAGGATATCACCCTTGTACAGAAATCCCTTCATTGGTTGCCTGTTCAACATAGAATCACATTTAAAATCCTCTTATCAGTTCATAAAGCACTAAAGGACCCCTCCACATCTCTGACTTGCTCAGGTCTTCTAGTAGTTCCTAGAATCGGATCCAAAGCTGTGAAAGGTGCCTTTAGTTAATGTGGTCCAGTTCTCTGGAACAACCTGAGGCCAACTACTACCATGTCTATATAGAAAACCAAACTTAAAACTTTACTCAACCACAGGCTTTTTCTTAATACTACTTGTTGATGTTCACTATTGGTTTTTATGTGTAATTTTTTACTCACCGGTGTGTGGAGTGTGCTCATGTGTGTAAATGTACGTCAATAAATATGTACATATGCATATACTTCTGTATTTATATTTAACTTTCTTTTATGTAGCACATGTAAAAATGAAATGTGCTATATAAATAAAATTGTCATTGCCATTACATATCACTATAGGAACTTCACAGCTTTCTAAGCCAGGAGTAACTTTCATCTTAACTAAAAGTAACGCAGTTTAAATAAACAGTTTTGCAGTAAATTTCTCCTTTTTTTAAAAAAACACTCACCTCAGCCATCATGTCATGATTATAATGTGTGGTGAAGTTTTCCAGTATAAAAAAAGGGAGATAACATCTAACAGGTGTTAATGAGAAACGGAGCACATAAACACATAAAGGATGTAGGTATAGTTTTTAATTCATATACAAAGAGTACTTAATAAAAAATACAGCAAGTGTATTTTCAGTTGCTTTAATATCCACATGAGGAATTGAAAAGCATCCGTGGTGACTTCTGATGTATTTCCTTCAGTCTTCTGAAGCCTGCAGGCTCTTTGAAGCTCACAGCTGGATGTGGACACATAAAGAGCCTGATGGGAGATAAAAAATAAAAATAAAAAAAGGAACATGTTGGTCAGGGATGAGGGGAAAGAGAGGTGTTATGTACATGTTGAGTCAGATACAAGTCTGAGCTGGAATTCTTCAACCACCTGAGAATCACTCCTCACAAGCTGAACTGGGACTGAAAAATACTAAAATACTACAACCTCAATTATTTATGAGTCATGCGACACCAATTCTCAGCAGAAAGCTCATTTGGGAGAAAAATGACGTTAGTGCTACGTGCATTTCATGTGATTAATGACCATGTCTGATGGGTTTTCCACTTTATGGCAAAACAATCAGGGATGGGTTTCCTTATGATGATCGCTGAAGTAAAGGGCATCCGTTTCACCCCAAAGCTGCAAAATGAATATAATCTGATGCTGTTAGTAGCACCTTAAAGATGGATTAGAAGATTTAAACCTAAATATACCAGATTCTACATAAAGCTGCTAGTTTATCATTAAGGGATTGTGAATGAATCAAGTTTCGTCTCAAACAGTGAGATAATTGTGGAAATGTCTTGCTCAAAAGCGCAAATGACAATCAACCAAAAAAAGTGCCTCAAAAATAGCTCTATATGGAATTCTACATTATAAAACAGAACCAATGTAAAAATCTATCGCCCACAGCTTTGAAGTGACAGCCTTTTATCATTTATGAAGAAAGAAAGGAAGCAGTGGCGACCTGAGCTGTGACGCCCAAAAAGGATTTTACAATCAGCTTAAGATTCTTTTGGGAAATAGGGCGCTGAAATAGAAGAAATTTGATGCATAAAACACTAAATTAAAGTTAGTTTTTTACTCTCTTTGCGCCTGAAGGCTCACCTCATCTGTCAGTCGACCTCCTTTTTAAGGTATTTCTTCATGACAGAAGCCACGTCTCCCCCCTCGCTGCCCTCCGCCTCCAGTCTTTCTCCTTGCGGCCTCTCAAACCGGCGTCTTGGCCCACTGCCCTGGGAGCTTCCCCCTGAACCACCTGAGCTGGAAGACTCTGTTTCTGAGCTTTTCCTGCTGCGGGTCGAAGGTGGCAGCTCTCCGAAGTGGACGCTCAATGCCCTCCTTCCTCTTACTGAACTGGCCAGGCTGCTGGTGGACTGAGCTCTCCGGATGGCGGGCAGGATGTCAGAGGCTGTATCATCGCGATCGCCAGCAAGGCGGCGGTTTTGGAACACCATTGGTTCTGAACCCAGAGAGCACTCACTTTCTTCTGCAGTAATAAGACTCCCCAGTGTGCACCGTCGCAGTACCTGAGGAGAGCGCTGGATGGGAGTCGTTGCGGAGCGGGGTTCATTTGGATCTTCCTCTGGGATGGACAGCGAGGGAGGATGATGGCGAGCAGCAAGAGTGGATGACAAGGAGGACAGGCGTGGCAGTGATGGGAGCGATGAAACTGAATCGCTTGAGCTGAAGCGAGAAATTTTTGCTCCAGCTGTAGATTCTTGAGAGTCAGTGATAGAGCGAGTGCTGGCAGCACGATGCAGGAGAGGGGAGGATGGTTTGAGAATACTGGGACCAGGTCGGGGTTCCGGTATGTCTTCTGCGCCGAGAGAGAGGGCAGATGACCTCCGTCTAAGAGTTGAGGCTCCAGTTGTTTGGTAAATTGGCAGGGACACCGTGCTACCAGCTCCGTCTCCTGCATCACCACCTGCTCTTCGTTTACGGAGTCCATCCAGCAGCTCAGACAGGGCTGAAGAGGACGGGGCTCGGCTCACACGTCTGGCGCCAACTCCTCCAGCTTTAGAACCGTCGTCGTCAAAATCCACACATGATCTGCAGATGAGTGACAGAAACACTTTAAACTGAGATCTTTTATACTGTATTTATTTATTGTATGTTTGAAGATCTTTATTTGTGTTTATTGTATTTTTTTGGTACCCTAAACAGTGTAAATTTTTACCTTATAAAGCCAAGACAGCTCCCAAGAGATACAATGCTTGTCTAAATAAAGGTACAAACTGCACTG
Organism: Rhadinocentrus ornatus; assembly: GCA_037177495.1. Lineage (NCBI taxonomy): Eukaryota > Metazoa > Chordata > Actinopteri > Atheriniformes > Melanotaeniidae > Rhadinocentrus > Rhadinocentrus ornatus. The sequence continues at coordinate 3,822,515 of JBAMHW010000021.1, read as the reverse complement.
TTGAGAGTATGACAGCAGCACCTTTTAGGGTACCACCCAAATGACAATCCTTTGTATCCCTAAAGGCACATTCAGGTCCTTTATTTTCAGAGTGTACAGAACACAGTTTTACACACTGTCCCCAGAAGCCCTTTCACATTATGCCAAGCTTGACTGGCAGAAAGAACGGACTCCTGAAAAGAGGGACTTCCTCCTTTTTACGTTTAGGTAAGAACACCTCTCCACCCTCAGGGTGGTCTGGTGGCCTACCTCACTCATGTCTAAGACGATTGGGCTTCATTTAACCCAGCGTTCTCTTTCAACACTATTATTTCACTATGAGATGTAAAGATGTCTCTTGCCGGACCTTCGAAGACCTTCCAACGTCTTGTATAAAACAGTGAAGGTGACATTCAACCTCTAGAGTCTAGTAAAAGTGTAAAGTGTTGCTTGATTGACAGCTGTATTTATGTCTTTAATAGAAATGCTTTAAAACATTGCCCAGGATGGAGCCATATCATGAGCAGAATGAGCACACAAACATGCTGGAGGATATAATCCAGTGAGACCATCTTTGCTTTGTAAGAGATCCCGCCCACAAAACAAACAGTTGTTCTGATTTTCTGAACCTAACTGTCCTGTCTATATTACATGAGTAATGTCAGCACTCGAGAGTGAAGCCACTCATGATCCTGCGAGGAGAAAGATGAGGACAGAAGCTGGGTTAAAAACCTTAAGTGTAAAATAAAGCAGCACCGTAGAATTGCCCATTAAAAATGACATACTGGAGGATTTAATTGGCAAGGCATGAATGCCACCCACACACCTTAAAGTGTAGCAGCTTAAGCTCAACTTGCTGCAGCAACTCAAAAGGCAAGTTTGACAGTGCATCAAGCAGCATAAGTTAATCCTTTGAGGCAGGAAAGCTACTTGACACTGTCCACAGTCATGATTCGTCCTTCAGGAACACAAATCAAGCCGGTGTTGGCCAACTGTTTTGTTCCCAAAACTTATGTGGCAAGCCGATATGACAGCTAAATAGACTTCGATAGTGGAAAAAGCCAAACTTTTATCCTGCAGCTCCAGTAAAAAAAGAAAAGAGTGGGAACGGGGGGCTGAAGTGCCACCACCCCTGCTTTTACGCACTAATCCTCAAATGCCTGCAATTTCCTGTCAAATGTGCTAGCATCTAGCTGGTAGCCTTAGCTGGTACCTGTGGGGATAGTGTTTCTTCTGTGGTGCAGGATGGTTACCCCCATTTCTAAGTCAGCTTAGGTCAGGCTAGTTTGGCACGATAGCCTGAGTCTGAGTGTCTGAGTTTTGAGAAACTGGCGAGAACGATGCTCACAAATAACCACGGATGCCAACATGTCCTGGGTGTGGTGCATCCCTAGGTATTAAGCACAAAAAGCATTGGTGTCTGAGCATCTGTGCACGCTTTGGCCAGCAGCTTCCTTTTCCATGGTGAAGGAATTTCTGAACTCCGTGGTTTGTCAGATCTGAAGGAAAAACTAAAGCCCCTGGAGCCAGTGTTTGGTGACAGCCTTGTTGCTGAGATGTAGCGTTTGGTGACCAAGTGGCTAGCTCGCTCTATAAACAGTGTTGCTAGCCCGTTAGCACCTGCTATCCAAGAGGCTTCTGGGAGTGAAAAGAGGTGTTGGATGCAGGCTCTTCTAGTAGGTGGAAGTCCTTCCTCTCAGAAGCAGATTTAATTTCTTTCTGCAAGTTAAGACTAGTATTTAGAGCTTTTGGGGACACCATATGAGGGATGAGCCCCATATTGAGATGCCGAAACCAATGTTGTAAGAGAACTTTATATTATATGAAAGTGACAGTCACACTGGATGAAAGAGTCCCAAATCCACTAAAGCTTGATGGATACACGGTAGAAGTAAAGCAGAAATTACAGGTTAAGGTTGTGTTGAAATGAAAATATTTTAAATATAACCAACAAAGCCTGTTAGTGCATCGGCTTAACATGAAATCAAGAAATATTCTTCACACCCCAAGGCTTGTTGTTTTGCAACTTTATAAACCTGGTTGAAGGGTCTGTATCCAACTTACCGGAAGCTGTATGTGCTCATGGTGTCAGTGACAGACTGACGGCCATCTCGGCTGCTGTATGGTGAGCCCCCACTGCGGGATCCTCCTTTTGGAATTCCTAACCGGCTACAAATCCCCTCTCCAACATCCTCTACACCAACTGAGCCAACACTGGACACAGAGTCACTGCAGGACAAGAAAAGGAAACACCTCAACACTTTGCCTCCTCTCCTGCTCTTTAGCTAGCTGTTATGCATCATGTTATGTTTAGCCACAATGAACATGCAAGTACATTGCAGATGATTGTATATGACTGCAGCTTAGCAACAGCAGGTCATAACGTCACTTTGGTTTTTCTGTTTTCATTCCTCCTGTGTTATTTAGCTAAATAATGCAGACAGACCTCAAAATGCACAGAGGAAGCTTTAGATTGACAGCATCAATGGAAGCAAAGGTCATCAGGATAAATGAAAGATGCAGCAGGTTGTTAGATCAGCTTCTTCATGGTCAGTTATGTACATTTATAAATACCATAATGAAGCCTGTGCAAAATACTCATGGAAAAGTAGTGAATTATGTTCCTGTTTTCAGAACATTTAATGTGCTATTTTATTTATCCATTATCGATTTATTATTGATTGAAATATATTTCAGGGCTGCACAGTGATATGGTGGTTAGCACCACAGTGTCAGAGCAAGAAGGTCATGAGCCTCAGCTGGGGGAGGTACGAACAGTGGCCTTTCTGTGTGGAGTCTGCATGTTCTCCCCGTGTATGCATGGGTTCTGTTCGGGTACTCCCGCTTCCTCCCACCATCCAAAGACATGTATGTTAGGTTAACTGGTAACTCTAAATTCTCCCTAGTAGTGAGTGGGAGTGGTTGTTTGTCTCTCTATGTCTCTCGCCTGCTATTTCTTGGTTTGGGCTTCAGCTTCCCCGCAAACCTCAACTGGATTAACAGTACAGAAAATGAATGAAATATATTTGTCTGTGTTTGTTTAACTTGAGGCATCTTAAAGGACGATTGTGGTTACTCACCAAAGTAACAGAATAAAGAAACACCAGGGAGTTAATATATAATCACCACTTGTAGAGGATTTAAATTCAGCAGTTATATTTTGTGGACAGTAAATGTCTGGTGGACTTTCAATCGAAGACAGTCTGGTGATGCTGAGGTAATTTTTCTGCATTGTGATGCAAAGAGTGTTCAAACTTTTCATCAGGAAAGACACATCAGCACAATGACATGGCCGGCAAATGGTCTGGATCTGATAGACAATTTGAGAAATTGCTGCTGTGAAAGGTCCATGACAAGGCTCCATTCTGCAAAGCTGATATGTTCAATGCTGTACGAGAAAGCTGGAACATGTTTTCAAAGAATTCAGACTGTCAGAAAAGCCGGAGGAGCTGGACAAAAGAAATGGCCATCAATGTCAATTTTATTTATATTTACTGACGAATCCAGTTTTATTCAGCTGTTAAATAAAACAATTTTCTCTTATTGTTTTCAGCTGGATAAACATCCTCCAAGAGTGGTGATTCCTTATTTCCTGCCAGGGGTTGGCGTATCAGCCTGATTTAAACTGTGCAGCTGATTTAGTGAAACGTTTTAATCAATGTGGGAATGTATGACTAGGTCAAGTTAATGATCACACTTCCTGACCTGATGCTCAGGTCACAGCCACACACTACCACCTCACACACACACCCATGAGTTCCTTACAGGTCTTTCTTTTGAGTAAAGGACTCCACAGCAGTTTGAACGCTGGATTTAAGAGCAGAGCAGTGAAAGGTTGAGTTCAAGGACACAGGTATGATGATTTAATAGTAGAACAACTTTGCTGAAGTCTCACTACCTTTCTGTATCACTTTCATCGCTCGACTCCACTTCCTCCAGGGCAGCCTGCAGATCCACGATGCGGCGGATAGACGTCTCCAGGTCGGCCTGCAACGCCTGTCTGACGGCGGTGAGCTCCTCCACCTGCATTTCCTGTAAACAAATCAGATTAGAGGGCATTAGCGGACACCAGGGTGAATGTGGCGCTCACCTTCAACAGGCAAGCTGTGTATTTTCATTCACCAACAACCTGAAAAGACCCCAGGGCTTAATCCGCCTCAGCAATTACCTTCATTTGAGCTCATATTACCTCATCAGTCAAACACTAAACGTCTGATGGTGTGTCCTCCCTCACACATACACACTCTTATGATCTGGGCTCTGCTGCTGGTGTCTGCAGCACTTTGGCCAGGTTATTTAGAAGAAAATAGCAACATACACACACTGACACCAGGAAAATAATGATTTATTAATTCATCTTGTCTGTGCTTTCTTTTTTTATCCCGTCTCTCCAGCATCCTGTCACACACGCCTGCAAACATAAGTGGAAGCACACATGCAAAAGCTCCTAAGCTTTCAAATTATTGGCTTTGTTGGCTTTGAGGAGACAGGTGTGGGTGCAGCAGTTGTCATAGAGACACATAAGCATGTATGAGTATGTGTGTGTGCTCATAACCTTGAAGAGACAATGAGGATTAATCACAGTCAGAGAGAGAAAGCAGGATGAAGGCGAGATGACGTTATGAATGGTGCTGGGGAGGTGGGAGGAAGATGAATGTGTGTCTGTTGTTTGTATGAATATGTCTATTCATGAAGTGTGTGTGTGTTTGCACAGACAGTTGGTAGGTTGTTAAAGGGCAGCCTTGTGTGTATGTGTTTCTTTGCACTAATAACTGAATAATTATTGAAGCTCTTTTATTCTTTTGCTCAAAGGTTATAAAAAAATCATCTGAGAGTGAGAAGTAAAAATATCTGACTACAAAAACATGCCAAATGGGTGGAAAAATATCCTAAACATTTGCTTTGATCTTAATAATTAAGCTGTATTTTAGCCATTTAATATTAGAATTAAAGGCAGTCAACATTCATGTCTGCAGGTGTGACTTATGACAGACTTATTCATGTTTAACAATCCCAACAAATCTGCACCAGGAAAAAGACCATTTCCAGTCATCTTCCATCTATCACCAGTACAAAAATATGCACTAAAATGCATAAAAGAGCATGTTTATAATAACAAAAACTAAATCAAATCAAATCAAGTTTATTTGTATAGCCCTATATCACAACAAAGTTGTCTCAGAGGACTTTGTGTAGCAGTGTGTGTTGCAGACAATGTGTGTTGGTTTGGTGTTTAAAACTGCAGACAATATTAACTGAAGAGAAATAATAAGTTTTAATGTCTTGAAAGGTTGGACTTGTGTTTAACTTTTCTTTTCAGAATCCAACTATGTGCACGACAAACTTTTGCAGCAGGCATTTTAATAAAGATTAATTCACTACATTAATATAAAGTATGTCCTGTTTGCAGGTTTGAGAGATGGACTCCACTGGATGATGCATAATTAGCTTGATTTGATTAAGATCTGAAAACTTTGATGTAGTTTCTTCAGCCATTTTTGCAGAGTGGCAGGGAGCATTATCCCACTAAATGAGGACATTGCTACAGGGGAATTTCTATGAAAGGATGTACTTGTGTGTAAGTAACACTATTTTCCCTGCAAAAGGAGATATTAATTTTGGTGGAATATTAAAGGAATACGGTCCCAGGATGTAGTTATTTCCAAGACTGATTATTGTTGATGTACTGGGACTTTCAACTACAGCGATAATCCTACTGATGCATTTTATCCATTTACCACCAGACAGGTTAAGAAAAAAAGCAATTCAAGAAAAAAAAACATGAGATACTTAATTGAAAATAGGAGTCTTACAACAAGCCCATCTTTTAACCCTACTTGTAGCTTGTTTAATCGATGCACCAGCACTTCACCTGCGTTTTTATCTGGTCACTAATGGGAAAAGTGCAGGATTGTAACGATGTTCCCAAATGAGCAGGAGACTCCAAAGATTTCAGGCTCAGACGGGTTTATGTTCACATCCTTTAACGGGGTTATTTTTATAGCAAAATCAATCTTGCACTGCTACAGAACATAGATTTGGGTGTCTGAAGTTACAATCAAGTAAAAACCCACAACCAACACAGGACATATAAGCATGAATCTGACTACCATCCATCCTTCGGGGGTGGAGTTTTTACCATGCAAAACTTATGTGCAATAGAGCTCAATTTTAAAACCCATGCTTCTCATCTTCCAGTCTTTTACCTACTTTATTATGCAGCTGTAATCAGAGTTTACATATGGGGTAAGATTTTGATGCAAGTATAGGTTGCCACATAAACGATGCCCCCATAAAACCTAGAGATCTAGAGCCCAGTCCTACTGCTGGAGGGATAAACCGTACCCAGAGTACCAAACAGTTTTATCCAGTGTGTGTAGAGACTTCATCTGAGCCATCAGACAGTTCCCACTAATGACAGTAATGCTTTTCAAATGTTCAAGGCAATAAAACAGCTGCTGTTTGTGTTAATGAGAGCAGCTGCTTGAAAGTGTAAGGCACTTTCGTCTGGAGGAAGTCTTTCCTGCCATCCCGTCTCTAAAATGCTGTCCCACAGCCTGGATAGGACTATGGCCCTGTTGGGATTTATATTTAGCAGCTTCCACGCTGCTCAGGTAACGCAGAGATGTGGTGATGTGTCTGCAGGCGGCAGAGATGCCAAAGAAAATGAGAAACAAGTCAGAGCAACATGCTGTCATCTGTGACTCAACACAGATGTGAGGAAAGAAGCAGGTCGTCAAAGAATACGAGAAAAACAAGGAAGATGAAGGCAAACATTAAGAGATGACAAGTGATTAGAGATATATCTGCAGCCAGTTCTGTGCTTTTTATATTTGAAGCGCTCCTGTTTCATCATCATGAGATCCTGCTTGTCTGCAGTACATAGTTTTTTAGACCCGACGCTTCTTCTTTTGTCCAATTTCTTTAGGATGCACTGAACACCACGCTGAGATGTGTCAAGTTTTCAGGTCATAGAGGCAACTATGGGAGCCAAATATATGTCTTTGTGACAGGCTCCTGGTAATGTAGGGCCTAAAGATCCAATTTAAAATGCTAAGCTGTCTGTTGTTTGGAGTTTGGAGCCTTAAAAGCTGAATTATTCATAGGTCAGAGTTGAGTGGTTTAATAGACAAAAAAAAATAAATAGACAACTGAAAATGGTCAGGTACAAGGACTGGTCAGAAAAAGGGTGGAAAAACATGGATAATGTCCAAAGAAAAACTTTGAAAGCCCTTCAGAAAGCTCCCAGGACAAGCTGTAGAGGCCATACTCTTGGTTGGCCTACGAACGCATTGAGATCACTCAGATGAGTTGGAAAAGTGTCCAGAGAGAGGGAAGTCGGGGCTTTTCTACTTAAACTGCTACCACCGCAACCCCACCGCAGATAGGCAGTTGAAAATCAGGAGGAAAGTATCTCTACTGCATGATAGAGCCTCCACTGTGCTTTAGTGTGGGCAGGCTCTTATTTATCTTATTTATTTTTTCTATTTAAAAGATTTCAGAAAGACTGCAGATGCTTTTGTCACATTTCTGCATATCAAGGAGATGAGAAAGGAGGGGCTTCTGGAGGAGCCAGCATTAGGTAAATACTTTGTGGAAGTATTAAAGTTTGGTGTCATGTCAGACTGAAGGATGACTGGAATTGATTATTTTATTTTTTCATGGTTTTCCATTCTTTCATTAATTTCTAATGACACTCGATAAATCAACATGAGAGAAGGAAGCAAAAGGATGTGTTAGTAGTCCATGTTTCCTCCTTGTTACAGGATGAAACCAACTCTACAGATATTTCCAGATGGTTCCTAAATGGTTCAACTCTGCCTCCTGGGAGCATCTCAACAAAGTAATGACTTATGAAACTGGGATTTGACACATTTGGGGCTGCCTTTTGAAATTCATTTTATTGATTCTTATTAAATATGCAGATAATTTTCACTTCAGGACTGTGAGTGGATACTACCTGGAGGAAGCCTTTTCTACGTGTTGTGAAAAGAAAAAGAAAAAAATGGTTGTTTGATCACATTACCAGCTCCATGCGTCTGCGGCTGCTGTCCTGCTCTCTCAAGCTCAGCTCCTCCATCTCCACCCTCATCTCCTGCAGCCGATGCTGGTAGTAGCGGGCGTTCTCCTTCTCCCGGGCCTCAGCCTGGGCGCTCTGCTCCAGCTCCTCTCCCAGACGCACCACACTGTCCCTCAAACGCAGCACTAGCACCTGCAAGTCACACAGAATCAAGGAGAAAAAAAAGTGAGATAAAAGCCAATGAGGGATTACAATATCACACATGCTCATAATTATGTGCTGAAATTGGAAAAGCATTATCTGATCTTACCTCAAACCTCTTGACTTGGCCTCTCTGAAACTCCAATTTATTTTCCAGGTCACACACGCGGGCCTCCTGTTTACTGACGATGCTGCGCCCCACAGTGGACGACTCCAGGAACTGCACCCTGGACGTGCACTGCAGTAGCTGCAGTACGAGGAGTAGGTTGAGCCAAAAGCATTTAAATAATACACAGATATATCAGTGAGCGCAGCAGAGCTCCATCAGAAGCTTGCAGGTGCATTAAGATAAGCAACAAGCAGGTTGAGTGATCCAGAAATCTATTATAATCTAATCTGGGTAACAGAACTTTCAGTTCATAAACCTTTAAGGGCTGCATTTTTTTTCTGCAAGTCAAACACAGTTTACCTCATCTTGGAGAGACTGTCTCTGTTTCTTCACTTCCTCCAGTTCCTCCTGCAGGTCTCTGATCTGAGTGATATCACTGGAGGACTGATGGAGACCAAATGTGAGGATGTTTCTTTGCCTTTAAGATGTTTAAACAATTTATTGTTTGATTGATGAAGGAGTTACCTGAGCAATAAGTGCTTTGTGTTTCTTCATAAGCTCATTGAGGTCTTCCTGGTCCTCCTCGAGCCTCTTCAACAGGTCCACCTTCTCATGCTGCAGCATGGCCAGTTGTTCATCCGCCTACATTCACAGAAAAAGGTGAGGAGGTGGCCGGCTCACGCTCTACACCTTTAAAGCTTCAGATTAATTTAGACCAGGGTTCACCAACTCCGGACCTCCTGGGCCAGTTTTCTGCAGGTTTTAGATGTTTCCCTGCAGATTCAAAGGAAATAGTTCTCCAGCTGCTTGTTGTCAACTTTGGTAAACCAAAGCCAATCCTAATAAAATATTCCCCTACCCCACCCCACCTCCATCCAGACCAGAACCACACACTATGAACCAGGAAATTAAGGCAAAAACCATTTCAATGTACTTAAAACGGTGCTATTTTAATACTATGTGGTTTGTCTGCACTTAGCCCAGCAGCCCCTTGGCCATGCAGTTCAGCCCTGTTATCTTTGAAACAACGTCTCCAAGCAGCTGTGATGTCACTTTAGTGTGAAAGGATTTCTGACCTGGCTAAAATCTAATCAAAACCAACTTTTGACCTCAGATCCTGCACAAATTCACCCATTTCTGATGCAAATGACACCCTGTGTTATTTGCCAGATGATGCAGAGACAGAAGCAGAAACAGAATGGTGACAAACATTAAACAAGAACCTCAGTGAGGATTTGGGACACAGGAAAAGTCAAATCACAAACTTCCTTCTCTGGACCAGTAAAGCCTCACCACACTCCTCTGCTTGCAGATATTTTCCAGTTCCAGCTGAGTGTTCTCCAGCTCCTGGGAAAGGGTTTTCTGAATGCTCTCAGCCTCCAGATGCTTCGCCTCGCTCTCCTCAAGCTGATCATAAACAAAGAGAGCTTCAGATAGCGCACAAGGTGACCCTCGGTGGTGGTGAGGGTGTGTGTTGAGGGCAGTTTACTTGGAAGTGCAGCCGCTCTATCTGGTCTTTGCTGCCGTTGGGCAGGCTCTGGCCCGAGCTGTCGACCGTAGCGAGGAGCAGCTGGGCATCGGCCAGCAGAGCGTGAGTTCTCTTCAGGTCTCTTCTCAGCTTCTTCTCCACGTCGAAGTCTCTGTGTCCCACCTACAATATGAGAAAAGATTAATTATTCTGCCAAGAAAGCCACCTGAGATACAATGTAGATGGTGTTAAGTGCATGCAGGTGCTCCGAAAACATTTAGTAAAGAAAACCTTGTCCCTGTTGTCTGCTTAAAGAGTACAAGGGGGAGCAATTCAAAGTCCGAGTTATTACTGCCAGGTATGTTTGTCCACATGCTGCAGAAAAAAAACGCACTTTAGCTTAAAATGACACATGATAAAATCAAACATAACTAAACATTATAACTACCGAGTATCAACTTACGTAAAGTAATCGATGAGCTCAAGGATATTATTGCTTAGCAGCAGGAAGTTGGTGTGGACATGGTTTTTGTGGAACTAAATCTCTGTTATGATGCAGCTGCTGCCTGGATAACTAGTTTTAAACAGTGATGGCCAGTAACGTCAGAGTATTCACATGAAACAACAAATATTAAATTATCATTCATTTTCATTATCAGGCAACAGATAAACTGTATTTGTCTAGAACACTGAACCTATGGTGAAAGGTGGATTATTGCTAGTATTGCGGTCAGACCAAAGGTTTTCCTGTCTGTTTACCTGTGAACTGGTTTCACATAAGCAGATATGAAGGGAGAGATTATCAAGGTTAGCAGGAGATAGTGGTTTTATTTTGTTTTGTTTTTACATTTTATTATTTTCCCTAAATATATTATTGTTATTCATCATAACAGAAATAAAAAATAAAAATAAATAAATAAACAAGAGAAACTTTGAACATTAGTTTGCCTAAAATTTATTTTACTACAATGATAAGAACCCTTTTTGTGTCATTTAAATGATTGATCAATCAAAATATAGAAAATTATTTTCATTAACTACCGGTTCATTTTAACTACTACTAAATCCCCAAAGTAAAGGAATCAGACAATGATTTACCCCTAATTTGTTGCTGGACTAATTTAAAAATAAAGAATAAAACTTAAGTTTTAAGAGGAGCCTTTAATCCATAAAGGCCCTTCCTGGTAAAGCTAACTTGTTGGGCACAACAGGGCAGCTGGATTATTATTCTGGTTGCTGTGATGCTGAACAGGACAAGTTCAAAACAAACAAGACAATGGTGCACTTTACAATGTGAGGCCATGGATCACCCTCTCTGGGTTGGGAGTGAATTGTTGCCTAGTGTTGAGGCATTTATATACAGTTTATCAGGGTTTGTTCATGAGTGGGAGTAGGAAGGAGGAGGATATTGATGGGTGAATTGGGGGCAGCATCTGCCGGGATGTGGAGGCTTGTTTTTAGTGAAGATACTATGGTCAAAAGCTGTGGGTATGGACCAAAAGAGTTCAGAAATGTTTTATTAAGCAGGTGGTTTTCTATCTTAATGTTGCCAGTTGTCTTGTTTTCTTCATCTGTAGCTACATATAAGTGTTTATCTTTACTAGATTCATACAAGAAAAAAATAAATATTCTTCCCTCTCAACCCTGCAGACTTGGATTTGAGTTGCTTGCCAGCTTGGCCACACACCAGGTCCTTGGCCACTTATCAAGAGTCTAATTACATCCTTACAGTGACAGAGTGTTAAATTAGCCACCTCCAACTCACTGCATATGCTGGTTTTGTGGTGCCTGTAATGAAGCAATGACATATCCATCATCTGGAGAGCTTTAACCTACAATGAGAATGATTTATGACAAAAAGCTGGAAAGAAGCTGTCCAAGTGGAGGCTGGTAAAAAGATCTTACTCCTGAGGAAGTTTTTAAGTTCAGTAAATGAGATTCAAATGTTTGGATGATGTGTCATATATCCACTGTAGACGAGAAAACACAGGAAGCAATGAAACCGCTGGTCAGTAATAAGTAACTGTTGGCTGGATGAGTGCTTTTAAAAGTCCATATTTACAGGAGAGATTTATGTTCTAATCCCCTCTGTTATTAAAATGTTATAAAAATGTGTTTGTTATACATATTCAGTATATTTTAGACATATACTGATTACGATCCTTTTTTATGTTTATTTAATAGAAACAAATGAAATTTTTGTTGCTTCACTGAAACTTGCATCATTTATCCAGTACTGTCATGTAAAAAGGAAACAACACCTGCTTTAAATTGGAATATTTTACATGTCAGAATCTAATTAAAAGTTTTCTGAAAACAGGGTCTTAAAAGGAAGCAAATTTAACAACAACCTCAAGATCAACAACAGCACATGATTTATGAAACTGTCATCGTTTATTGAACCAAACTAAACCAAAATGCAAATGCAGCATGTTAAAAGCCAAATCCACCTAAAGATTCTATAGGAGCATCATTTGCTGCAATAACTTGAAGTTATAATTTTCTCTATAACGTCATTAGCCTTTCACATCATTGAGGAGGAACTTTGCTTCACTTTTGTTTCCGTTCATTGAGATTTGCAGCATTGGTTTCTGCACAGACCTTTGCTTTTTCAGTCATTTTGTAGTAGATCTGCTGCTGTTGGGATCATTGTCCTGTTGCTTCAGCCAAGCTTTAGCTGGTGTCAGAAACCTTGTTATAGGTTAGGCTTTTATTTTGTTATATGTCATTTTGCATCCTGTGGTGTGGCTCTGGGACTTCCTGCAGGGTAAGGTGGTGCACCTTACCCACCTACCTGTGCCTTCTGAAGTTCCAGTCTCCACATCACCAGATAGTTGTCTGGTACCACACCGGCCAAATTACAGTTTTTGTCCAGTTTTCAGAAGTCTTGTTCAACGTTTTGAAGTTTGTGGTTTTGTGGATATTTTTGGTGAAAGCTCTGTTTAGACTGGAGCAAGAGGTAAACCTACCGCATCATGCTAAGCCTTTTGTATATTTGTTTTTTTTGCTGCACTGCCCCCACAACTGCCTCTTTCATATCCCATCCAAACATTTATCGAGCAACAACCAGTCAGTACTCAACTCCTGTCATGTTTACTACCTACTGCTCCTTCAAGGCACTTGCAGCCACGGAGCCGTGCTGTCATGTTCTCTTTCCAAACAAGCAATGACAAACTCCCAAACCATTGCTTTTATAGATGTCATACACAAAGATACACATGTGGCCGACTTTATCTGAGAGGTTCTTTGTGTGTGTGTGTGTGTGTGTGGCTTACCTGGTCACACAGTGTTGCAATGAGTCCCTCTAAGTCATGCTTCTCATGAATCACCATCTGCTTCTCCTCATACTCCTGCTCCAACTGCATCTCCAGCTGCCTCAGCTGCACAAACACACAGTGTCAAGATGAACGACCAGACTTTTTTTATAAACTCGTCCTGTCCAGCATTGTAGCAAACAGAGTGAGGGTGTGGCTGCTATGTTGTGCGGAGCAAATTTTTCTGCCAAGAGGAGCTTTATGGGTATAAGACCCCTCTGGATAATCTCTTTATTTCTTTATTTGTATAAATATATTGTTTTATCTTATTTAGAATTATGGAATATGTGTAATCTTGCCGGACCTGACCGGCGGGGACAGAAGAAAAAAAAAAAGACAAACATAAGGAAGACAAGGATGAGCTACATCCAAGCATTGAAATAAACAGAATATCGTCCCTTGTCAGTAAGTTTAGGTTTAGACACACTCGGACATGTCTTCCATTTCTGAGCAGAGCTAATAGCTTCATGTAACATTTTAAATGCCTTCTCCACCCTGCATCCGCCTGTAAGCCTCAAGTTAAACTCATTCTGTGGGATGTCTTTATCATAACTCCTGCATATCTTGGTGTTTGGCTGAGCCTGGAAGTGTCCTGAAGGAAGTGGCGAGGTCAGCGCATGAATGCTGAATATAAGCTCTGTAAATAATCCCAGTGTGATGTAAAAGGAGCTCCACTAAGGTCAAATCCCTGAAACAACTGTGTGAGGATGATGACTTTGCTGAGGAAGGGTGAGGAACAGCTTGTGTATCGATCGAAGTGCAGAGATGCAATGTAACTGTTTCCTGGTTGTGTCACATTGTGAAGCAGATAAAGGGTAAAGTGGCTCATTAAATGATGGACAGCCCCCAGCCCCACACTCCTCCCGAACACTGAATCCTGCAGAGCTCCTTCGATGAGAGACTGCTGCACCCGAAGCATGACAGAAGCGTGATGGAGCGCAGGTCCTTGATTCCTGCATCAGCTAGACCGCAAACAAACTCAATAGAAGCCTAAAATAATGTAGATACTTTTTCTTTCCATTTTTTAAAATTTATTTATAATTCCTATAAGTCTTCATTATAGTTCTTTTAACAACAAGCAGGTTTCTAGGGGGAACCTGTGTGGAGTTTGCATGTCCCTCGGCTAAATGTGGGTTCTCTCCCCCACAGTCCTAAGACATGAATGTTAGCCTGGTTTGAGTCTCTAAATTAGGAGTAAGTGCTAGTCTGATCAAATGGTTGTCTCTCTGTGTTGGTTCTGTGGTGGATTAGGAACAGCTTGAATAATAGTTGTCATGAGAAAAGTGTCAAAAAAACATGCAAGCATCACCCCTCCGAGCTTCCGTACATCTGAGCACAAACACGGTGACAGTGTTTGACAGGCTAAAAGGTTAGCTAGGATCTGAATATATAACTACATTATAGTATCTATCTGAATAGTATCCAGATTGTTTAAAGTTCCAAACTCACATAACTGCAGGCACCAGTATAAAAGAAACCAAAGTAACACTTGGGTGTTATAATAAACAGTGTTCTCATAAAGTAGTTCACAATATGGTCTAAAAACTGTTGTTCAACAGTCTGGTTGTTCTTGCCTGACTTTCCTCTTATGACGCTCCAACATTTTCAGTAGGAGACAGACAAACACACTGTGTCTGTGTGTGTGGGTGTGTGTGTGTGTGTGTGTGTGTGTGTGTGTGTGGAGGCATGCTGTTCATGCAGAATGAGGTCTGACATTGTCCTCACATTGAAATAACCACCATCCTCCTGGGAAAAGACGTCACCTCGATGGTAGCATATGTCTCTCAAAAAGTCCAGCATCCATCTCTACATCAGCGCTACCTACACACTTGTAAAGTCATCCATGCTATGAACACTGATGCACCACCGTACCGTCACAACGCTGGCTTTATCCGCTTCCTCTGATAAAAGCCTGAATGCTACTTTATCTTTTGCACATCAAACCAGACGTTAGTTTTTTCCCAAAAGCAGCTGAAACATGGACTTATGTCCATTGTCTTTCTATCCGTCTGATATGAGTTTGGCATACAAAGTTAGTGATATTCAGCTTTTTCTGTGAGCATTAATTAACCTAAATGTACCCTAACCTTTAAAGGTGAACTTAGACTTACTCTAAACCTTTTAATGCACATGGATAACTGTCCAATTATTTATTACCGAAGATGCTGTTAACAGGATGATTAATCTTAAAAAAAAAAAAAGTGTCCACTAAATGTTCTGGTTCAATTACACGTTATATTTAAATAGTCCAGGTAGGCACCTAACACATGACAAATTATTGAGATATTTTATGTCGTGGTACACCCACCACTGTTGTTAAGCTTATGTTTGAATAAATTATCCGAGATTAAGTAATTACTATCACGTGATTCTACTTAAATGTTCTACCTTTGTAATATAATTCCAGGGTAGCGTTAACTTGTAAAGTTTTTGTAATTTTCACCCAAAAGGTGATTTTTCCTTACCGTTTACTTTATGTGAGCAGTGTATATCTTCCTCCTTGTGTAATACAGTATCAGGTTACACTTCTGGTTACAAAGCTGGGCTGTGTGAGTGAAACTGGGTCTCCACGGTCCTCCTGAGCCCATGTGGGTGCATTGATCAGGGTGCCAGACCATTTTTCCTGCAGTGCTTTTTGCCCTTTAAACACTGAGATTACCCACACTCCCTGAATCTTTTTTTAATATTTTGAACTGTGGTTGCTGGAAATTTTGTTTAATTCAAATTATTTCTGATTGAGTTTTGAACAAAGTCATCTCCTTTTTCTTCCCGCCCTTCCGTCACCTCCTGTTCTGCCTCTATCCTTGTTCACTGATCACTGCAACTCTTTTCTGTTCGGTCTCCTTCAGAAACGTCCCTAAAGGCTTCAGATGGTGCACAACTCAGATGCTCGCATCACCACCAAAACCCCCTTCTTCCACCACATCACCCCTATCCTGCAGGAGCTGCACTGGCTCCCTGTTACCTCATGAATAGAATTCAAAATCCTCCTGCATACATTCAACGCCATCCGCAACCTCACCCCCTCCTCATCTGTCAGATTTCCTGCACAGTGCTACCTCCTGCTGCTGCCTCAGGCCATCCACCTCACGCTGCTCTGCAGGCGTCTCAGCACCATGGGGAGGAGAGCATTCAGCTGCTCTGCTTCTCAACTCTGGAGTTCACTCCCACCTTAAATTCGCAACATTCATAAACTCTGTTTAAATCCAGACTTAAAACTCACTTATTTAAAGTAGCTAAGAAGCTAAATTCCAACCTGCTGCTGACCTTCTACCGCTCATCCATCGAGAGCCTGCTGACATACTGCATCACAGTGTG
>JBAMHW010000021.1:3795740-3806006 GCA_037177495.1 Rhadinocentrus ornatus | reverse complement strand
ATTTATTTGTATTTAATTACTTTTTCTAAATCCGTGCAATACCGAACTGCAATGTAAATACACATATACATATATATATATTTTTTTCTATCAGGACTACGCACCCCATCTCTTATTTTGTATGTGCCTTTATTCCGTTTTATTTTGCTTTATTTTTATTTTTTTTTAATTCTATCCTGCACTGTTTTGGTGATAGCTTAATCTAGTTGTACCGGTGTATAATGACAATAAATGCATTCTATTCTATTCTATTCTATTCTATTTATTGAAGTCTATATTGTCTAAATACCATAAAGTTGGTCATTGAATCATTCTTTGACAAGAGGAATCTCCTCTCTGTTTATATGTGGTTGTGTTTACACTCAGAACTGCAGAACAGTTCGTCTCTTCTCTCTGTCAGTCGACCAATCTTTCAGACTTATAAGTTCAAACATTGTAGGTAAGAAAGACGAGGACTTCGTCTGAAATCAGCTCAGATTACAGCCCACATCAGTTTCTTTTCAGAGTTCTGTAGCAGACAGATGTCAACATCAGTTAGAGCTGAAGACAAGTTTCTATTCAGCTGTGAAGCAACTTTTAAATCTTTTCATAGAAAGTACGCATCATTTGGAGGTGAACCCACCCGTCTCTGAGAGGACTTGTGGACATCCTCTAATTCCTCTTCTTTATCCTCCAGCTCTTTCTGATGAATCTGCTTCATCCTCTCCATCTCCATCTCAAACCGCATGTGGATCTGTCAGAGAAAAGCGAGGACGAGATGAGACCGGTGGCAGGAAGAAGGCCTCTCTGATCACACTGATGTGCACTGTGAGCACCTGCTGCTGCTGCTGGATCTTGGAAGTGAGTGTTGTGATCTCTTCGGCTCTTTCGCTGGCTTGGCCCTCCAGGAGGCGAAGCTGCTTCTTCAAGTCAGGAAGTGAATCTGAGGCGAGGTGGACAGGTAGGCTGAGGTCTCGGATCTGAGCACACAGCTCCTCCTTCTGCTTCTGCAGACGGCTCACCTCTGACTGGCTCTCCTGCACAAAACACACCAAACCCTTTATTCATGTTCCAGTTTAAGAAGCCTGTATTTGTCTGGCTGCAGGCGGTACAGGTTAAATAGTTTAAACTTGTTCATGACTCATTGCAGCATAAAAGGAAAACAAATGCACACAAACATGTAGGAGCACAAACATAAAAATCAAAACAATAAATACAAGAAAAGTGATTAACCAACTGCACAGCTTTGAATAGTAGATGTGGTCAAAGAGACCAAAGATCATCTTTTATTTCTTATTTAGCTGACAGGAAAGTCAATATTGGACACACACATATCTAAAAAGAGGCTGCTTTGTTTATAACAAACCTTATCAGAAATTAACTTTAATAACTTTAAAGTCAGAAAGGATTGATAAGCAAACACGAGGAAGCCTGGTCTGTTTTCTGTGTCATCCGTGCTGTCTGCAGCAATTCTGCCTGTTTGCATTTATTATTATTTATTATTAGTTTTTCATCTGAATGGTTTTTACTTATTCAGCCTCAAAATTTCATAAACAAAACTGTTCTCTAAAATCTTTATTTCTCAGCCTCTGATGAAACTATAAATCATCAGCTTTCAGTATATAATATTCACGTTCCCTCGTGCTCACTTAGTAATATTTTAAAAAGCATTTGTGTGCAGCTAAAATCACTTCAGGCTTAAAAAGTAGGAGCATGCAAACAGTTTCTAAAAGATGGACAGAGCCATTATATCAGGTTTTAAAAAGGTGAAGCTGCCGTGTGTTGAGTACAGATGAGCTGTTTTTAATTAGCTGTGATAGGTTGAAAACATCCATCCATTTCTTTGCTCACCAGGGACTTGTGTTTAACTTAGTGTCGTGGATGTGTCAGAATTTTCTTCAGATAAATCTGAAGTTATTGTGTTTGGAAACAAAGATGAGCATCCAAAGGTTAATGTCGAGCTTCAATCAGCAGAGTAAAAGTAACATATATTTGAACTCTGAGCTAAAGTTTAACAGCCATACAAAGCAGGAACCATATCAGCATTTTACCACCTGAATATCTACAATAACAGGACTGATGGCTCAACATGAACTTCTTTATGTTTTCAGTAGTGAATGGAGATTTTACAGGTCTCTAAAAAGTCTCTAAGACAACTGTAACTAATCCAGATGCTGTTGCTTGTGTCCTCACAAAGAAAAGGGAACACGTCCCTCCACTGGTTTCCTGTGATGCTGCTGGTGTACAAGGTCCAAAATATACATTTTTTAATATGAGCCACCAAGTCTTCTAAGATGATCTGGGTCTAGTCTGCTTTATTATATAGCTTTCATGCTTCTAAAATCTGAAACAAACTGTCATGGTTTCTGGGTTCATGGTTTGGTTGCTTTTTTTATTCTGAACTTTCATTTGACTTCTCTGTCTTGTTTCCTGTTTTGTTGAGTTTATTCCTTTGTGTTTTTCTGATTAATTACCTTCCTGCTCCCTGATTCTGGTTCTTCATTGTCTCACCTGCTTCCCATTTTGTAATCAGTCCCTCTGTATGTGGCTCCAGGTTTTACTTTGTGAACTGCCAGTTCATTGTTTGTCATGCTGTTACTTGAGTTTTCTCGGTCTGTCATTTTAAGTTCTGCCTTTTGCTTTCTTCTGTTAATCCCTATTTCTGCTGTGTCTTGTTTTATTAAAACATCCTTATTTCAGCATCCACCTGAGTCTCCATGAGTCCTGCATTTGAGTCCAATCTCCTCAGCTTTTACGATCCTTGACATGAATTACCAGAAAACCTGAAGTCCGATCCAAGGTCTTTTAAAATAGGTCTAAAAACTTTTGTTTGTGTCTGCTTTTAATTAAGATGGACTTTTTCTTCCTGACTATATTTTCTTACTTGTGTAAACAGTGATGCTGATGATGTGCACTGCATGTATTCTGTTGTCTATTTCTCTCTAACTTAGCTTCATCTGCTTCTATTTATTTTTATTAATTTTAGTTTGTTTTAATTCTCATTTTAGTATGTTTTTCTGAACCCTGCTATAGTGCTTTTAATGTTGTATGTAAGTTGTCTTGTACATGTGCCAAACAAATACACCTGCCTTACCTATCTAAGGTTTAGTTGTAGAGGAAACATCCAGGAGAGAAACCCATATTCAGATTTGAATGTACAGATTTCATGCAGGTTTTAATTTAAAAACACACATTTTCCACATGTGAACAAAAAATATACCTGTAGGTTGCATCGCAGGTTGAATATTTCAGTCCCCAGAGCTGCCGTCTCATGGAAGGCTTTTTCCTTCTGCTCCCTCTCGTTGTCAGCTTCCTCCAGAGCCTGAGTCAACTCACTGTCAAACCTGCCAATGCACACACAGGAATAGATAAATGCTATAAAAGAAAATTTAATGCGGTCCAACTTTACATCTTTCTGAACAAAGTGTAATCACAGGTGGAGGTGCATCATTTCTTACATCACAGTATCATTTTAAGACAATCAGAACTAAATTAAACATGAAGATTATGCAGCAGTGGGGAGATATCTGATCTTCAGACCGGACAAACACCAGCCTGAGGTGGAGACAAACCTCCTCTGTTTGCGGTCCAGCTCATGCATGCGACTCTGCAGACTGTCAGTGAGCACGCGGGCATCCTGAAGTTCTGAGGTCACCCGGCGACAATGACGCTTCAGCTCCACCGTGCTCCTCCTGGACTGCTCCACCTGGGCCTGCAGCATCGCCACCTACACACAAACATAACTTCAGACATTTAATCTGCCATCAGTGCTGCCGTGCACGTCAGCGTGTCCTGCGTCACCTTGGTATCGAGCTGTTGTCTGGTCTGTCTCTCCGTCTCCAGTTTTTCCTCTGTCTGCTTCAGTCGTCTGCGGACGAATTCCACCTCCGTCTGGCAGCACTCCAGCTGCATGGCCAGTTCACTTTCTGCGTGACGGACATGACCTTGTCAGGAATGATCCATCACTTTAAATCTTGAGACATTTAGTTTTTGTTATTCAAAAATGTTTTCTGTCCGTTCCAAAAGTGCACAGATTATTTAGTTTTTCTGCTCTGTGCTGCAGAGATTAAACTTCCCTGATTGGTCAGAAATGTATTAAATTTACTGCAATGGAAATGTAGCCGTAGCTCACTTATTTGGTGCAAGAATTTAATGTGGTGTTTGTATCACATGTTTGATGGTCATTAGCATTATTAGCAATCTCTCTTCTTCCATAGTGCTTCAGTTTCTGTCTCATTCTTTCTAAATACACAGCTCCTGCTCTAAATGCAGCTGGAGCTGCTTGACTCTTCACATCTTTTCTTGTTAGACCAATCAGCAGCTTTCAACACAGTAAACACACACATCCTGCTATCTGTATTCCTTTTGAAATGGGCTTCTTAGATAACGTACACTCTTTGTCTGACTCCTACCTTACATGGCCTTCTTTAAAAGGTTACTGTAAAGACATTCATACAACATTACCTTCCTGAAGGAGAGTCTAAGGCTTGGTGCTAGAGTCCCTTTTCTTTGGCTTACACACCCCCTCTTTAAGTCCAGTTATCATCTCACATGTAGAATTTTTACTTCTATGCAGATGATGTGTAACTGTATCTGTCAGTCTTCCCAGATAATTGATGTTTCACTCTAGAATAATTAGACAATATTAGTGGATTATTTCCCAGACATCTACAGATAATCCTGCAGTCGTGATCCGAACAGATCTGTTTGATCCTTTGCCAACAGTGTTGGTGTCTCAGTGCACATACCACAAAGATCAGACCCATATTTTGTCCCAGAGCTGTAGATCAACTGCAGTACATTTCTAATTTTCTAATGTACTTTAATGCACTTTTTAGACTTTATTGCTGTATGACAGTGACTGGGTTTGTATTTTATGGCCTGCTTTTTTGCTGCTGTTGCAATTTTGATTGAAAGTACAAATTTTGTATTGGCTCTGCTCTGTGTTTAACTGAACTGAAATGGCCTCTTAATTTCTTTCACCAGTCAAAGCTTTGAAAAACATGGAGTTGATGAATGATTGCTAGTCCTCTTTCTCGGACCACAAGCTGGAATTTTGTTTCTTAGTTGTAAGCTGTTTAGAGTAAAAGCATCTGCTAAATGACACCACATCACCCCCCCCCCCTTCCCCCGCTTTGGTTTATCACTGAAGTATCACACAGTACGCAACAAGATAGCCGTCGTCGACCAAAGAATCAGTCCACAAACACAAAGATGAAAACCATTATTTAGTTTCAGAGATCACATTTTTCTAAAGGGTTCAAATTTTGTTTGCTTGTATTTAAAAGATTCAGTCTAGCTTTCAGACTCATGACAATTTACATTAAGCTATTTGAATTATGGATTTTAGGCATGTGCACAATTCTCGCACACTGCTTAAACACGGCTGCACTAAAACAACAGCAAGCCTGTCAATCACTTTGGTTTTTTCTGTTCCCTGCAGTAAATTCTCCATGAAAAGCAGAGAAAAGTAGATTTTACCTGTTGCAGCTCCTCTCTGACTCTCTGCAACTTGAGCTTTCTGCTTCTCCTCCTCCAGCTGCTTCTCTAGTGTTTCCATGGCAACCTTACACTGGTCGAGGCGAGTCTGTGGTGGGGGAAAAACAAAGATGCATGTTTAAGAACAATAAGGATGCAGTTATTTAAGAAAATGCCACTTAAGTAAGCAGCTGTTCCTGCACCCAGGGGCCAGATTACTTTATAAGCAGTTACTTTGGGCTCTTGCACTGAGCAGTGAGTAATAGATTACTTTCACAGTGGGCCTACCAGCAGGTCTTTGTTCTCCCTGCTGAGTCGAAGCCTCTCTGCCCTCTCCACATCCAGAGCCTGACCCACCGCATCGCCACGGAAACGCTCATCGCTGAGCTCAGAAGTCACAGCTGTAATCTACACACATGGATCGTAGCGTTAGCAGTGTGTGTGTGCGTGCGTGTGCATGTGAACTGTGTGTGTGTTGCAGTATAAACCTTGGTCTCCAGGCTGTCTGCAGTCTGCCTCAGCTCATTTCTCTCCTTCTCTGATTTCTCCAGGCGGCGCCTCAGAGCTGATAACTCATCCTGACAAAATGAAAAAGAGAAGCATCTCTCGACACCTGAAGCATCTTTTAAAACATGATTTGTCACATTAATTGACGTTTTGTGGGATTATTTTTAACCCTTCTTTCACACAAACACTGACTGATCATCCATCTTTTTGGTTTCCTTTTGCACGTTTTAGATTTGTTCCCTTAAAGCAAAACGAGGATGTGTTAGCAAGAGACTAAAACTATGTATCAGTTACCGGTGCCAAACCTTGTGTTTCAGTTTGTCTTCTGTCTGTCCATTCATGCCAAATTTTTGCAGCAGTTGAAGCTAAAGTTGGAGAAAGCAACAGACTGCACTGGCTGATAAAAGAAACAAAACCACCATGTTTCATGGCACATATTTAAACAAATGAGATGTACTTCCTCTCTCTGCACCTTAAAGACATCAGAACAGAGGGGGAAGATAAAATCTAACTGTGATATGAGACTGTAACCGGCTAACCTCATAAATATCTTCCAGATGAGTCAGAAAAAAATTTGAACTTTATCCAGAGTTAAACATTTTTTTTTATTGAAACAGAAACTCATCGCAGGGATGCAAGGAAAGTTCCCTTACATAGTAACCAGCCCTAAAACCTTTTATAACAAAAAATGAAAGGTTCCCTTAAACGCTTCTTATCCTATTACCAAACACTGATGTTCCTGAAACTCTTTTGTCACATCTATAGAATACATCCCGCTTCCCTTTGCATCTGTTCTTCTATGGTGTTGGAGTAGTTTTCCATCCCTGCTTTTACATCAGCACTGATATCAAACATTTTTGTTGATTGATTGTCAAGGTTAAGAAATAAGCTGAATTATATTCTCAGCTTATTAATTAAGAATAAGCCACTGAAACAGATAACTGTTAACTTTCGCAGAGATAACAGCATTTGTTTTCTGCTCTGGTGTAAAGATCACCATCTAAATCTCAATCCCAACCCTACCTCCTTGGCCCTGAACCTCTCGTTGTCCATGTTGACGTCAAGCAGCGGACGCACTCTGCAAAAAAGTTTCCACCAGCTCCAACTGACCACGACCCTCAGAGCTCGCAGGTTCCTCTGCAGACACCTGACCGCCATCTGCTGCACCTGGAGACACACACACAAAGATTTAATGTAAAATTTTGCAGACGTTGGAGACTGCTAATCATGTCAATTATTGCACTTTAATGACAAAATAAACAAAGTGGTAAAACACTGCTTTCATTATGTACATCATCCCAAAGTTATATTCTCACTATGTGGTTGACAATGATAACCTATAATAATAGAAATTATTTAAACGTAAACAGACATTTCTTGAAACATTTGTCGTCCTGTAGCCCAAGGGTTGCCGGTTCGATCCCGGCCCAGAGAGCTCACGTTGACCAAACCCCTAATTGCTCCTGATGGGTCGTGGTTGAGCACCTTGCATGGTAGCTTCCACCATCAGTGCGTGAATGTGTGTGAGAATGTGACGTATATGTAAAGTGCTTTGGATTAAAGCTATTTAAGTACAGACCATTGACCACTTACCAGTCCACAAAGATGCAAAAACATAAATAAAAAAATCAACAGAAAGACGACTAAAATGATGCAGAAACTTTTGTAACAGTGATGCAACATGATCCTAACAACCAGCACCATTACTGACATAGAATAATATATAAGAAAAAACACTTTCCTTCCTGTAAATTTTCCATCTTTGGTGTGTTTTGCGAGACCGACCTTGAGTTTGCGGTATTTCTGGCGGGCCAGGTGTCCCAGGCAGGCGGCCTGCAGGTGGACCAGCCAGCCAGTGACCTGCTGGTCTCTCTGCAGCTCAAGGTGACGCAGTACACCTTGCTTCATAAACACCTGACAAACAGGAAGACAGTCCATGACCGGACTCACGCTTGTCTGTTTGACGGCATGAATTCAAACGCGTCCTCACCCTGCTGGCTCCCACGACGATGCTCCTTCGATTCACATCCAGCTCGACCAGTAGCTCCTCCACCGCCTGAAACACAGAGAGGAAAAAGGAGCCGCTTACTCCCAGCTGAAGGTGTGTTTGTGACTGAGCTGAAGCAAAGTGTCTTCGCACCTTTCTCTCATCGTGGCTGACAAACATTGAAGCGTAACGCTTCATGACTGGAGGAGATAAAGCCTGGAAATGACACCTGAAATCACTCAGAGTCATGTGCTCTGGATAACCTGGAGAAGAAACAGACAGAAAGAAAGTCGGTCTTTATTTTTCCACTTGTTCTACATTTAAAACTGCACCTGGAAATCTTTTATATAAAACTTTCACCCATTAAACAATTTTAAAATTCCTTACTAATAATTACATTATTAATGTCTTTAAAGTAATTAAATATGGATTATTTATATCTCAGCAGACAGCTGAACACGGAGCCGATTGTAATAAATCTCTGAGTTAAATACCGAACTGATTCCAGACCAGCAATATTTTCATTCAATAATCCGTTAAACTGAAGTTCAGATCTGTTCAGAAATGATGCAGAAGAACAAAAAGCAAGCACAATGAGAAAAAAGAAAAAACTGAACACATCACAACTACAAAAAAATGAGAAAATTTTAAGAACAGAAAGAGAAGAAGATCAAACATCGTCTCTCCTCCATCCTCCTGCTTCTTGTTTATGTGTCTGTTTCTAAAATGATTTCGGAGCAGAGACGAGGAGCTGAAAGAGAAGAGCGACTGAAGGCTCAGCTACCCATGATGCTGAGGTGGGCAGGGGGTACGATGAGATGTATGGAGGAGGAGAGATGGGGTGGCAATGTGGAGGAAACCGGACCGATATGGAGGGTTGAGGTTGTGGATGGCCGGTTTGAACTGTATATGGTAAAATACTGGGAGCCAGTGGAGCTGCTGCAGGATGGGTGTGAAATGATGATATGAGGGGGTTTTAGTGATGATCCGAGCAACTGAGTTGAGAACCTGTTGAAGCTTTTGGAGGGACTTTTGAGGAAGGCCAAACAGGAGAGAGTTGTAGGGAAGGTAACAAGACTAAACAAGCATAGAGGCAGCATGGGGGGCAAGGGAGTTGGTTGATGTTTTTTTAGGTGGAAACATGCAGACCAGTAACATTATTGATGTGAGATTGAAATGACAATGTACTGTCAAGGATGACACCGAGACTCTTAAACTCGGGATTTAGTTCCAATTAGAAGAAGTTCTGTTTTATTACTGATTAAACAGTTAGATGCTGCAGCTGTGTCACACAAAGATTTTCATTGAAGCCGATTTTAAATGAAGGCTTCGTCTCCTACCTCCTTGTGTCTCTCCTCGACTCCTCTGAGGAGAGGAATCTAGTGTGCAAACTGGAAATATGGAAATATTTGTAGATATTATTGAAAGCCTGAACCTGCTTCAGATATTTCTTAATCATAGCAGAGGGAATTAAAATCTACTACTGCTGTGAGCTTCCAGCAGCCTAAACTCTGTGTGAATCCAGAGCATGGTGGGTTGTGATGCCTGTGGAGTGGCTGTGGATGAGGGGTGGATGTGGCAACCTGTGCGATAGAGCTGCAGGGCTGACAGGATCTGTGTGGAGTGCAGCTGCACTCTGAGAGCCGGGACATCAAAACCTCCACCGTCCATCTTGGCACTGACACACTGCAGGAACACTGGCCTGGCTCGCCGGATCAGATTCACCAGAGCATCCTGATGAAAGAAGACCCAGATGAGGACCCCAGTCCTCCTTCAGAGATGCTATCAACACTGTAGAATTTACCGCCTGCAGCTTCACTGCGATGCACTGCGAGTGTCTGCGGATGGCTGCCATCCCACTGCTGAACGTTTTCCTGATGGTGCCGTTCCTCTGCAGGGCGCGCTGGCTGGGGCCCTCCAGCCCCCCCAGACCACGACACAGGGGTGGCACCGAGATTCTGGGGGTGAACATGGCCTTCACCACCCCACTGAGAAAGAGATGACAAACTGATTTTAAATCTTAATGCATAGTCCCCACTACAAAGGAAACCTACTTAAAGGCTGTTAAAGTGCTGCCCACCGTAGAATAAATAACAGTTATTATACAATTTACTATTTATAGATGAATTGTAATTACCAAGTTTGCCTCTTTAATAAGTTATGCATAAGAGGTTTTACTTAAGTTGCACCAAAATAACAAATAATATTAGATTATTTATCTGCATATATATACACATATATATATATATACACATATATATATACATATATATATATATATACATATATATATATACACATATATATATATACAC
>JBAMHW010000021.1:3779680-3794869 GCA_037177495.1 Rhadinocentrus ornatus | reverse complement strand
TATATATATATAAAGCGATTTGGACCCATGCTACTCCCACAGATTTCTCAGTGCAACATTTTTCATCCCGGCAACCTCGACCACTCAGTTGGGTAAAGCCTCAGACTCGTCATCTCCCACATGTGTTGCTTTAGGTACGTTTTTATTATGGACGAATGCAGCATGATTTCTAACAGAAGCATCACTTTCACTGTCGCTGGACAACCAATCATCATCCAGGAGGCAAATATTCCCCTCCAGGGATCACTAAAAGCTGAGACCGAACTTCATCAACAGTGAAAAAGCGTTTGTTTTCTGTAATCCACTCTGCATCATGAGTGCTTCCTCATCTGGTGTCTTTCAAATGGGATTTCCTCATAAACTTTGAATAGACCCCCCACTTTCCTAACCTACAAATAGTGTTACACTGAAGATTCACATGTCTGCCATCTAGTGGTGGAAAGTGGTAACAGGTTTAAGCTCTGGAGATGCAGCCTGGTGCAATTTTTGCACCTTTCGTGCTTATAGGGTTTAAGTAACAAGAATCTGGAGAAAACCCTTTAGGCCAGATTGTTTTTGTCTCTAAACCATTGTGGTATGAAAACAGCAGTTTCTGGGTTTTCTCATGTGTTTTATTGACCAGCTCATCCTCAATGTTTTAGTTGTTTTTAACAGAAACCTTTCTGTTTGCGAGATACAAGAATATGCTGGTTTAGACATGACACAGGCATTAATGAGTCCTCAGACAGACTCACATGGTGGAGTTCTGGAGCAGACAGATGGCGTTGAGAGCAGAGGGGTTGTTCTGGATCAGACCAAACCATCCTTTAAGGTCATAACGGACGGGATCGCAGCCCATTAGGTGGTTCACCTCACACTGCAATGGCTGCTCGCATTGACGCACTGCAGGGTTAGACATTCATCGCATCAAACTAATACACAGACCGGGAGTTAGCGTGGCTCTCTGTGTGTGTAGCTTTGTTATCTTTACCAGTGTTGCTGTAATACTGGCAGACTCTCTGCAGGACGCCGTTCTCGCAGGAGGCCGGTGTCACCATCTCCTCATCCAGAACCCACAGCAGACCTCTGGGGTCTACATCTACTGCCCGAATCTGAACACACACACAATTCAAAATCTACCACTAAAGAGCAAAATCAGCAATATTTAAGGAGAAATTGAGTTTAAACATTGAGTTTCTGCGTCTGTAAGACAAAGAAAAGTCAGTTTTCTTTTAAATTAAAGAAACAAAAGCTGCTAAACACCAAAAGAACATGCAGACGGTGTGTGTGGGCCTGTAAACTTTATGTTGCCTTCATGTTCAAGCGTCCAAACAGAGTAAAAACCAAAGTCTCTTCTTTCACCACTCGGTGCTGCTGGAGAAGCTTTTTGTTCTTCTAATAATTCAACATTTGACTCAGAGGTGCATATCCAGATTAGACCAAAATCCCTCAAAACAAACTAGATGAAAATCCCTAAATCCACACTTAAATCCCACTCATGCTGAGATTTTAGTTTGAGAAGATTCAATCTGAAACAAAAACGGGACAAAAACCTGATTCTGAGAAAAGAGGAGAATGTGTATTTTACCACCTGTGTGAAGAAATCTCTGGTCGTGGTTTTATGTGGCAAAGTTCCACCACAGCAAGCAGAGGGCTTTTGTTCTGACCTTTCCGGATAAAACACAGTTTCTTTCAAAGAATGATGGCGCAGATGTAATCCTCGCAGCTGTGCTCGTACCTGCGGAGGCGGCTGATCGATGGCAGAAACTACCTCAGCCGGGCTGCTTTCCGGACACTCGAACTCCACATTGATCTTCTCCTGTTCCAGAAAACACACGCGTAAAGCTGCTAAATCTAAATGTTTTTCCTGAGCAGAATGTAAAGAGTTAAGATACTTCAGTCATTTAGTTTTCTAATCACCTGAACCCAAATAAGGTAACATTTGGCGTACTTAAAAATCACTCACTGTCCACTTCATCAGCTCCACCTGTTAACCTACCAACCAACCATCGTGGCCTGGTTGAACCACCACAGTATATATGCCTTCTTCACAATATTACGTCCAACATTAAACTTCAGAGGCCATGTCAGCTTGTTATAAGTGAATTTGGGTTAAAGATCTGGCAAATTAAATATTTAACAAAAGCATGAGAACAAAAAGAACAGGTTTATTTATTAATATTTCACGTGTCTTTAGTTTATTTGTCTTTATTTGTCCTTTATTTAGCTAGAAAACATCCACTTAGATCTAACAACTCCTCTCTGAGGGCGTCCTGGTCAAGAAGGCAGCAGTAAATAAATAAATATAAATAATACAAACAGGACATAAATCGTATCGTGGGACGTGTGTGTAAATTCCATGTTACCTGTGCGTATCTGTCCAGTGTGTGTATAAAGGTGTGTGTGTGGTAATGCTCCAGCAGTCGCTCTTGCAGGTAGTTGTGGCAGAGCTCGGACCAACTGGCTCCTCGCTCCTCTGCAGAGTGTCTCGGGTTCCTCAGGCCCGGCGTGTCCACCACCATCACAGAGGCCAACGCCAGCTGCTCGCTGCTCAGACCCCTGCACACAAAGTACAATCATATGTGCTCATGTCGTACAGGAATTTTACAGCCTGGCTTTGCACATGACTGATGGTGGGCATCAAATTTAACTCAGGAAAGATGAGTTTAAAATTTAGTTTCACTACAAACCAGCATGAAAGTTGGGAAGTTAGTAATGCATCAAATACTTAAACATGGAATTTGTTCATTATTCAAAGAAAAGCAAAAGAAAGCATTACTGACCAACATTTTTGTTCCCTTTTCATTCAGTTTAGTGTTTCATTCATGTTTAGTGTAACGATTTTTCTTAATGGGAATTCAGAGATGCTGTCTTCCCTGTTTACCATGGATGCACCGGAGCAGGGCTCAGGGACACACAATCAGTGCATGTCAACAAAAACTGAGATGCATCGTTACCTGTTGATGAATGAGACGATGGTAGTGAAGAGCTCTTCGTAGAGTCCTGCAGCCATTCCCTCGACACACTGAGCAGCTGTTAAACGTGGACCTGCACACACCAGCGGAGTGAATGAAGACCAGGTCAGATGGGATTTCTCCTGTTTTTACTTAAACGGCAGCAGCTTGCCTTCATAACACAAATATTCCTGCGCACATCAGATTTCCAGGCAAATTATGAAGTTTTAAACCCTCACAATGATGAAATCTTTTTAAAAGTACAATATTTTGATTTATTTCAGGTTAGACATATTCAAGAAAAACTGTTTGAATTGAGACATATTTTAAGGTTTGATTAATTTGTCCAAAACTTCCAAATATTTTCCTGGAAATCTCCCTAAAAACATGATCAGATGAAAAAAGATCAAATCAAATTTATTTGGATAGTACATTTTACAAAAAAACAATGAGTGCTGAAATAAAGATAACATGGAAAAGAGAGCAGAAAGCTTTTAAATGAGTCTCGGGCTTATGATTTTTCCTGCATGGCACATATCTGGGAGGTATAAAATTTCTCTAAAATAAAATTAGGATCAGTTTCTAATATAAAACTTTCAGAATTAATCTTGAAATCAAGAAAATTTCACATTTAAGGTTTATAAAATGGCAACAGATGTTCATTTCTTTTCTCAGTTTTAGTTTTTTTGTGTCTATTTGAACAGTTTTAATTTAATTTAAGACTGAGCTTCCAAACAGGCTGCCACAGACAGAAAAAGAAAATGAGTTCATCTGCACGGTAATATTTCATTGCAGCTTTAATATTTTTTGCCTTTTTCTCCGTGATTTTATTAATATTCAACTTGGATCAACAGAAATGTTCTCAGATTGTTTTGTAACTTGGTTTGAACTGTGTCTGTATCTTGTTGGCTGGTGTTGCTTAATGTTTACTGATATAACAAGTAACTTAATAAATATGTTTTTTTCTAAATGTATATAAGTAAGTAAAGTTGTCTCTGGGCCACCAGAGAAGTATCAGATTAACTGAACTCCACCAGTGGTCTGCAGCATCGCCTCTCATATCCGTTCCTCCTCCTTCTACCTTCCAGTAGCAGCTCTTGTGTTTGCTGTTCTGTCTGAGCCTCACCCTCCTCTGACTCTGCGGTTCTTTCTCTGCTGCCTCCGGTGGCTTTCTGCAGCAGCTGTCGCAGGTGATGCTTGAAGACGGCCGTGTGCAGCTCCTCTCCCTCACATCCGAGTACGCTGCTGGCTGCCTGAGCACTGTCGAAGTTCACAAACTGCCTCCTGGCCACTGTGCACACCAACAGAGAGAGAAAGCAATCATGACAAAGTCCAGCTGCCCTCTATGGAGAAGTTTTTCATGTGCATCCCTCTACAGTAAAAAGACAAGCTTTAGGTGAATTTAGAAGAGATTTGGGTGCACGCACAGAAAAAGTAACGAGAAATGAACTGCTTAAATGTGTAGTTTTGACATTTTCTTTCCACAGATCTGAAATAAAAGGAATTAAAAAAGTCCAAAATCTCAAAGCTGACCATCAAAAGATTTAGTTTGCCACCTTAAAGATTCATCAAACTGTATCTAAGTAGAGCTGCAGCTGCTTCATATTCTGATTTCAGTCAGTCATAATACCAAAACAACTTTTTCATATTCAGACCATTGACATGAACCATTTCTACCCCTTAAACCTTAAAACAATCATCAGAAGCGTCTGGGTGATGTCATGTAAGGTCCTCAGAAACACAGGAAAGCTTCGCTTTAAGTGTGACTTTTGATGATTCAGTGTTACCTTTACAGGCCCCGGCAGCTCCCAGATGGTAAATACCAGCCAGAACATGCCAGATCGCCCTCTGCTCGCTGGCTGAGAAGCCCAGTGTTTCCATGGCAGCCAGCAGCTTGGTGAAGGCAACGGACGCCCGCTGCTTCTCCTCCACCTGAGAACAGACAGAGGAGGAGGACTGTCAATGCTGTCTGCGAAAGTCAGACACTTAATAAGGTGGAGGAACAGCTGAGTCACATCTCATCTCCCATCACAGCCTGAGTCCCCTTCAGATGGATCCCTTCGCTGAATGGACTGGCCTCTTCAGAACCGCTTTGGCTTTGTTTTCTATTTTTCCCCTCCATGTCCTAACCTTTCATGAGATCTAAGTTCATGGAGACGCACTACAGTACCAGCTGAACCTCTTACACGTTTGTCTGCATGTAACAATGGCCTGCAAAGGTGTTACGCCATCTGATATTATTGCTGGTAAGTTTCCAGTAAGCAGGTGAGATCAGTCAACCAACTGGTGGAAGCAATACGTCTTAATGTTCACCACTACACAGTTACAGTTAAATACAAAAGATACGGTGCCTTCATCCACCCCTCAGTTCTTCATATGTTTCCAGAAATATATAAAATAGGAGCAGCGATTGATTGAAATGTGCAAACATAAATGGAAATACATCATATAAGTTAAAAAGCAAAGTTTGTCCAATTCTGGAGAGCTTGAGATTGAATATTTGGTCTGAACAGCTTTAAAAATTCTCAAATAGTCTTCAGGAATATCAAAGGACTTTCCTAAGATCTTGTTTGGATGTTTCTGTTTTCTGTCCAGCTGATCCCACACTGCTTTAAAAATGTTAAGGTCTGGCTCCTTCAGACCTGTTACCACCAACAGCTAACAGCTCTTTGGGAATCACCTTCTTGCTGCTGAAATGCCATTTTCTCTGTTAAACTACGTTTTTTAGAAGAACTTAAAGAAATGGGAACAAAGGATGTCTTTGTGACAAGCTGCTAATAACAGAATTCTTGGCCAAGTTGTCAGAGTTAAGGGTGTTAAACAAAAACATATTTCTCTGAAAATAGTCAGGTATTGGTACAAGTAATGGATGAAAATAGGAAAAAAAAGCTGAAAATATCCAATGAAAAACCTTTGAAAGACCTTCAGAAAATCAGGAGACCTATTGATCAAGTGCAAACCCCAGACTCTGGAAATAACGTTTTCTGCTTCATTTTTACAGTCTCATCATCACAGAAAAGTGGAGCCGTGCTATGATAAAGCATTCAAGTATGAAGTAAATATGAGCGGCCACAGCGTGAGAGGACACCTCCCTCCAAGCCGAGGCTGTGGAACAATAAGCAACCCAGCTGCTTGTCTCGGCTCGCTAAGCGCCTGCTGCTGAGGCCTATTGAGACTGTGTGGCTGGGATCGTGTCTGCAGTCACGGCTGAGATCAGAGCAGTAGCTGCTGATCCATTTTCACCACATCATGTGGAAAGTCTGAAAGGAACGAGTTAGTGTTTTGTGTGTGGATTATTTTCCTCTTACCAAACAGATTATTCATTCACAATAACAATATTATCAGGACAGAACGCTTGTAAAAAATCAACTAATTTACTTTTGTTTGTCTTTTTATTTTGCTGATTGACTAATACTTAAAAATAGGAGAAAATAAACTACAAAAGTTTAATTCAATCATGTTTTGATTTTGTCAGCTGGTTTGATTGTAGATGTGTGTACAAAGTAGCATCCATGAAACCATCCAGAACCTTCTGTGATCACACAGCATGGTGCTGGCACACACACACATACATATATACAGTCCTGTTGCACTTACTGTACCTTGGTGGGATGAGCAATACCAAAAGAGTTGGATTCAGGAAGCTGGTGGAGCTGCAGTTCTGTCCTGGTGGAGGATCATAGATGGAAAATGATTCAAACATGTTCAGCTATAAAAACATTACAAAGCAACAAATCTGTTACCACGTTGTTCAGATCCTTTAATAAAGTTTAAATAAATCAACATGGATCCATCAACAAGTTGACAAGTCAGAGTTAAAGATACTCAGAGACCTGGAGGGGTTTTTGCTCTTTGGACCCTCTGAGGGTAAAGGTTGTAGAACTCAGTTATTAGACAAATTATCCCAAACACTGGCTATTATTTTTTTATTTTTTTATTTTTTTATTAGGTTATGAGAAATGTAGTTGGAATGGTTTGCTTGTCTTTATTAGACTGAGAAAAGACTTCAAAATCCAGAAAACCATAAGAACTGACTGAGAACTTATTATCTTAAAACATCCATAAAATTAAACAAGATCCCAAATTAGTGCTTAAAACCTAAAAAAAATAGAGATAGTCAAAGCATTTAGTATCTCACACCTTTGAAAAAACAAAGTACATAAACATCTTAATTATATAAAACTTATAAATGACAACAAAATCATATTTAGTATCTAAAAATAATACAATATAAATATATTTTTTAAATCCCTGAAGACAAATAATGTGTTTTTATTATTATTTTTCCATTATTTTATTTATTTTTTCCCATCTCTGTGTGGATGTGGCCTAAGTGGCCTAATCTACAGCAGTCTTAATGTTGGTACACGAAGTCATTATGTTGAGTTGATGGTACTTTTACATGATTTCTCATCATAATGACCTGGAAGCAAGGTTTGAATAACGGGGGGAGCTAACGGCAGAAGCTCCCTTAAAAACATTCAGCTAAACTTAAAGGGGGAGCCCTAAAAATCTGTCCGTTCTGTTTTCTTCAGCGCCGTGGACAGCAGCATTGCTTGTCTGTTGTGTGCTGTGAGCGGCCACACAACAAACACCTGATGTGCCTCTTATTGTGGTTAAGGAAGTCTCTGTAGCTGTTTCTGATTAAACTAGATGCATCCAGTAGTAGCAGTGGTTTTTCTTAAAATAGTAACCATATATTTGAGCGGGCTACTTGCACTCATATATGCACATGCCCATTACATGCAAAGTCACAGTGCAAAATAAGGCTCCCCCGAAAGCCCCATTCGAGCCTGGAAGATTGTATTTTTTTTCTCTAAAAGTAGGTGGAAATTACCCTCCATAGATAAATAAATAGTAGAGAACCTTGAACCAAAAGTGGACACTGGACTTTATCCATTAAGATTCAATAATACTAGAATCTAGTAACCTCACAGGTCAAATGCAGTCAGTGGTATTAGCAGCAGTGGTAGTATAGTAGCTTTTAAATAAAAAGGAAGTAAACAGGACGATCAGATTTGTACAGTTCTTGATTAAATCTACTCAGTTACGTCCGGCTGTGAAGGTTACCTCATCTCTGCGCTGAGTCCTGCCAGCATCTGAGAGAAGACCAGGAAGTTACTTTCTCCTGGAGTTTTCTGACACACCTTCCACTTGTCCAGCATCATGGTCTGATTGATGGAGAGAGTACATGAAAGGTGATGAGAAGACATTAGAGGCCTCGCATGCAGTCTGAAAGGTGCGTTTGCGTACCTGCAGGTGTCCGGCAGCGGCCTGACCAGCGTGGTTAAAGTCCAAAGAGAAGACCATGGCGAATCGAGACGAGGCGTCGCTGTGCTGGGAGCTCACGCAGCCAAATGACCTGAGGATGGTGAACATGGCCTGCACACGCTCCACTGCAGAAAGAAAGTCACCAGCAGTTCAGCGTTATCATTCCAGCAGCAGCATTAAAAAGGAGAGAAAACATTTTATTTCACATTTAAATAAATTGATCAAGAGTTAATCCAGTTTAAATCTTTAGTTGTGTTTATTTATCCACAACATCTTAAGTAGCTTAAATCTTGTTTGTAAAAAAACAAATTAATCCTACTGATGTGATGACTTGCTCACAATGCACAAATAAAAACAGGATGCATCATCAATTTATGATTGTTACTTTAAGTAAGCGCTCACTAAGCAAACCATCAACTATTCCTCCATATTTGCACTGATGTGAAATCCAATGATCGAATTTCAGTCCCAGAAAACCTTCAGACCCATGAATGCACATACCGAGTGAAAGCAGAAAACTTCCTGATTTCTTTTATTCAGACTGGAATGTAAATAATAATTTTTAATAATGACTTGTTCTCAAATCAACTCAACT
The DNA here is from genome assembly GCA_037177495.1 of Rhadinocentrus ornatus. Classification (NCBI taxonomy): domain Eukaryota; kingdom Metazoa; phylum Chordata; class Actinopteri; order Atheriniformes; family Melanotaeniidae; genus Rhadinocentrus; species Rhadinocentrus ornatus. Next base: position 3,786,070 of record JBAMHW010000021.1, on the reverse strand, counting down.
TTATTTATAAGGCATTTTTTTTATTTATTTTTTTTTTAAAGATTTCGCTGGCATAACTTTTCATGCAATAAGCTAACAAACAGACAAAAAATATCTTGGAAAGTCTGAAGTTTCAGTCAGTGTGAGAAGAGTGTGAGTTAAGAAAAATCTAGTTATTGTTATTTTGACTTAACGTGACAGCATCTTAACCTGACTGAAATCATGCTGAACTAAATATCCCCAAGTTGCTCCAACACATCTAACTCAAGGCAACTTTATTCCTAAAGCTCCTGCCAGAATGCTGCACACACAGCATATGTAAAACATCCAGAGAAATAAAAACATGGGATCTATGTGACTCAGTAAAATCACAAAGTGATTTAAAAACAAACAAAATCTTAAAATCCATCCTCAGCTTGATGGGGAGCCAGCGTAAAGGAGCAAGGGTTGGGGTGATGTGCAGCCAAAACTGGAGGTGTTTAAGGTAAAACTGGCTTATACCGTTAAAAAGAGAGTTGCGATAATCTGAGTGAGAGAAGATAAAAGTATGACCCAACTCACTCACAATCACTAGAAGAAAGAAATTGCTTGATTGTGGCAGAAGACCTCAGAGTAAAAAGACATTTGTGACAACAAAAACTACCAAGGTTTTTAATAGGGTGTTCCAGCTACCAGAAAATGAAGCCAGATGAAGAAGTTTGGATCCAGCATGTGCACGTTAAAGAGCAGAGATCTTCAACAGGGGGTCTGTGGAGGTACTGCAGGGAGAGTCGTGACATTCGTGGTTGTTTAGTCAATTTTTTAAAATACTTTTTTCCCACAACTTTAAATACAAATGAAGATGAATCCAACTTATTATAGTACATTGGATGAATGAGGCAGTATATGTTATCTTCTAGTCAGAGTTGAACACATTCAGTGACACACAGGGATTTTCCCAGGCTGGGCACCAGTTCGCTCACAGCAGGAGGCCAGTGTTGACTTGGTCCTCCACGAGGACCCTGCTGCTCTTATTGCTTCTGTGCCAATCGCAAGTCTGCATGTTACAAAGCTGGCTCCTCCAGTTTCCACATCACTGGCCAACTGTTGGCAATAGGGACGATATGAGTGAAAATTGATTCTGTAACTCAAGCACGAGCAAAACGATATCGTCCACCTCAGAAACCAGGGTAAAAATGCAAGTGGTGTGGTGGCATACGCTGCTGTTAAGTTTGTACTTACATCCTACAGACATGTTCACAGAACTGAACAAACTTAACAGTTCTATGCAAGGTTGCAATACACATCCCTTTCAGCTGTATGATGGTACCTGCTCCATCTGTGCATCTGTTTGTGGGTCATTGGCTTGAAAAACTTTAAACACCCCTGTTCAAGAAGATTTAACCTGGCCTAGTGCTGTCATATGAGGAAAAGAGAAAAAAAAAAAACAGTACTTACAAGATGGAATGGGGCTTATCACCGCATGCTGAATATAATTTAAATCAATGTCAATTTTAAAACATACTAAAATAAAAACACTAAATACGATTTTAGAAATCATCTTTTAGTTAGTTGTGTGCTATGTCGAAACAATCCGTCCAGAAAGTTTTGGTCAACAGTGGAAAATACAGCCGAAATGTTCATTTTGGAGACCTCTGTCCTAAAGTCTTTCTCCCTTTGCAGATATATTGTGCACATATTGTTACATATGGACCCTTTGAAGATGGGAGAAGGATTAAACAGACTTTATTTAAACACAGAAAGACAGGAGGAAGGATCTTACGATGGATGGACAGCTCATCCAGGATCTACGGAGTAGGTGAGGAGAAGAGGAGTAGTCCATGTATATTGTAAGAAGGGCCGACAGGGAATATGTTTGGAGCTGGAGTATCTGTAACCACGTGAGGTGAATGAATACAGGTGCGGCTGGTTAGTAGTCCGGAGTCAAAGTGACAAGGTGCACCACCCAAGCCTCTTCCATCAGCTCAGCCATACCCGAAGAAGAGGGAAAATTAGGCCTGGCATCAAGCAGTTTGACCAGGTCAACTGCCACACACAACCTCTCCTCAAGCCAGGGGGCACTCAGCGAGAATGTCCACATGGGTTTTAACTACCCTCTGTACTGCCTCCACCGGGTCCAGCTCTGGATCATCGTCTGAGGGTTTCCTGGTTGGCCAGCTCATTCTAATTCGTAGGTCGGACCTTCTCAAGACAGGAGAAGGATTAAACAGACTTAATTTAAACACGGAGAGACATGAGGAAGGATCGTACAACAGCCTGGTACTGAGGGGTTAGGACGGCTCATCCAGGATCCACGGAGCAGATAAGGAAAAGAGGAGTAGTCCATGTACATTGCAACAGGGAGTGAGTTTGGAGCTGGAGTATTGTAACCGAGTGAGGTGATTGAATACAGGTGCAGCTGGTTAGGAGTCCAAGGAGTGACTGGCTGGAACAGGTGTGGATGATCAGCAATCAGAGGACTGATCGCTATGGTGCCTGGCTGAACAGAGTGTGGATGTGGCAGAAACTGGTGTGGCCGTGACACATGGTACCATGATCTGATAGAGGCTTAGAGCTGCATCATTCCAATTCATATTTATCATGAAAGTGTTTATTTAGCTGGAAACATTTTTCATTTGTGCTTTGTGCTGTCTTTATTTATTCTTCCCCAGTAACACATATTTTGATATTTACACTTCTTACAGAGGCACTACAGGCAGATTTTCTCAGTGATTCACCAGATAACGACGGCTAATTCTGCATCTGTCTTGCATCCTACCTGCACTGTGAACACTCTCCAGACTGTAAGTGTTAGCTACTGTGCATGTTAAAAACAGCAGGTGTTGATACCTGCTTGCTAGGGTGTGAAGTGATGTGTAAGCGAAAGTGAATGAGGAAGGAGAGCACATGAAGGGTGAAGATTTGTCTAGCAAAAGTTGTGTTTTTGGGATTTCTCAGCCACGGGATGCTGCTGCGCAGCGACAGCTACAGAAATAAATGTCACTTTGCCATCAAATAAGTCAGGAACCCAAAGTTAAGGTAATCAACTCAAATGTCCTTTACTATGACTACAAAAACCTTCATTAGACCCTGTGGTTGCAGATATATTAAGTATATCTGATATATACTGCTGATGTATTATCAGTAGGCAGTTTAAAGCAAAGCTCAAAGTGTTTATTAGTCCATTAATTTAAAAAAGTCTACTCAGTCCTTACACAGCATGCATGTTTTTGGCGGCATGGCTCAGCAAGGTAGAGCGGTCATCTTGTAACCTGAGGGTTGCCGGCTCGATCCTCGGCCAAGTCGAGTTCATGTCGAGATGTCCCTGGGCAAGACACTGAACCCCTAATTGCTGCTGATGGGTCATGGTTGAGCGCCTTGCATGGCAGCTTCCGCCATCAGTGTGTGTGTGTGAATGTGTGAATGTGATGTATAATGTAAAGCGCTTTGGATAAAAGCGCTATATAAGTACGGACCATTTACCATTAACAATTCATGACACGCCCACAGTTTGCCATACATGAAATTCATGAACCACAAAACCAGTTGTGAAGAGTGGATGACTGAACTGTGGCTGAACAACATTTTCTACACTTTTCTAATGTTCTGTTTTGTAATCTGTCTAAAATAGTTATTGTTGGACAACAAACCAACCTGATTAGGTTTAGAAATGAATTGTGACACAGCTGAGAATCACCATCCCATCATATAAATGCCACAATGAGCATGACTGCATCATGTTTTCTATTGATTTCTTATCTTTGAAAAATATTGTTTTGTTGATGCATTTTGTCATATGGTGCTTGGTTTTGAACCTCAAGGCCACCGTAGCCATGATGCAGAGGTGATTCAGATTTAACCCTCACCGCTGATGTTCTTGCCGGTTGTCCCGGCCTGCTTGAGGAGTGCATGTGTGAAGGCTTGGCACGCCGTGGTCTTTCCCGTCCCGCTGCGTCCCACCGCACACACGCTGTGGTCTCTCCTGCTGCCAACCATGGACACATAGACCCGTTTGACTAGTGCAGCCAGAGCAGGGGGGGCGTCCCACACAGACTCACCTCGCCGCGACTTGGGAGTCTAACAGAGAGGACGGAGAGAATGATCAAAACAGACGTCTTTTTAACCCTGAGCTCATTTTACTGTCAGTCCCACCTTGCTGTGAGACTGTAACGGGGGCCAGAAGTTGATCAGGTTTGGTCCGGCGTGGGTGAGCGGCGTGCTGGCTTTGGCCCGACTGGCCAGCGTGTGCAGGACTCCACATTCATTCACACTCTGCAAGTCACTCAAGTCCTCGCACTGGTCCAGTTCTGCTGGGTTACACTGTGAAAGCAGAAGGACACTCAGTCACAGAAGAAGATGTTTATCTGTGACTGGGTGTTTCTCTTCTGGCTCTGAGCGCCTACACATACAGAGACTTGCAGCCATCTGACACTTCATGAAGAAGAAGAGCAGGTTGTAAATGTAGAGAAGTGCGAAAAATGCTCAAATCAAAACATTAAAAAATATAAAATCATAATGAAAAAAAAGCTAAAATTTAAGGAATGTAATGTGAAAACAGTTGGTTTCCCTGAGTATCCCTGATTTTTCTTTCTAGGATCTCCTCAGCAGAATAATTAGTAAATGTGTGGAGCATTTTAGAGGTGATTAAGTCATGTGTTCAGCATCCGTTACCATGGTGATCAAGTAGGTTAAAAGAAACCTTTTTGACCCCAATTTTTCTTTTCTTTTGTTTTATTCTCTTGATTTATTGTATTAATTTAATTTATTTAGTATTATTTATGTATTTATTTTATATGAAAATGTTATTTCTTTTTATCTATTTATTTATGTTGAATTTATTAAAATTTTAATTGCAGTTAATTTTATTCCAGTTGCTTTCTTTTTATTATTTTTTTCCATATTTTCTAATGTACAAATTTCATTTTTATATATATATATATATATACATATAATTGTAAATAAATTATATAAAAAGGCATTTATATAAGAAGTTCATTTGTATTAAAGGATAAGTACACAGATTTTTAAATCTGTCTGGACCTTGTTCTGCCCTACACTCCGGTTACATGTTAAAGGAATTGTTCAGAAATTTAAAAAATTATTATTACTATCACTTGTTGTTAGAGGGATGACAAATTTTAAGTTTTACTATTTCTATCTGATGAATTTAACAAAATGGTTGAGGTGTTTTAACAGTTTCACAGTTTTAACATGCAGTCATTTTTTTTTCTCTTTTCTTTCACGTAAAAAAACTTGGCTATTTTTATTTTAAAGGACAGTTTCCCTTCAGATGCGACTGTTTACAGGAAATATTTTATATGTTTGACTGCGCAAACAGACAGAAAAAAGAAATTGACGTACCTTCTCAACTTCATACTCTGTGACGTCATGCAGCGACCCATCAGTCTCCAGGCGGACCCTCACTCGGCCGTCTGGGAGTTCAGGCGTATCTTCATCCGGCTTCAGCTGAGTGGCTGAAACAAAGAGCTCCATCATTGATGATCAGAGAACATAATAAACAGAGTTCAGATCCACGGTTTGTGAGCTTTATATTTTAATTCCCTGATATCTGCATAATAAGGATCCGGGTCGGGGGTCAGGACTAATCGGGACTATCAGGGTCTAATGGTATTAGTGCATAGCAATAAATGGATGGAAAACTGGGCATGTGAATGCTGGATGGATAAAATGAGCAGCTGTAACTAATGTGTAACATGATATATAGGCAATTAAACAGATTACTAGAAATTGTGTGTGGATTAACAGACAACTGCAGTAATCCAAACACATTGCAGGTCATAGAGACTCTGTTTCCATCACATGAGGTAGAGCTGGATGTATTCAGTTAGATTTTTTAGCCTTTTTAAGGGTTTAAGTAAAAAGATTTTAAGATTTTTATTTATTTATTTATTTTTACATAAAACAATCAATCCATCTAATTTTATTTACAAAGCACTTTTTAGACAGGAGTAGCATAAAGTGCTACTCCTGTCAAATGGATTGCTTAGTAATCTTCTATTTTTAATGCAAGCTTAGCATAAAAGTCTAAATCCAACCGTCCAAACTGATCAAAATCCAGATTTCCATTAGTTAAGAAAAAGTGTTTGATAAATCCAGAAACTGAATGTCCAGGAATGTCTCAAATAAAAAGACAAATAGTGAGGAAAATAAGTATTTGAACACCCTGCTATTTTGCAAGTTCTCCCACTTAGAAATCTTTGAGGGGTCTGAAAGTTTCATCGTAGGTGCATGTCCACTGTGAGAGACATAAAAATAATAAAAAAAATTAAAATCACAATTTCTGATTTTTTTAACAATTTATTTGTATGATACAGCTGCAAATAAGTATTTGAAAACCTGTCTATCAGCTAGAATTCTGACCCTCAAAGACCTGTTAGTCCGCCTTTAAGAAGTCCACCTCCACTCCACTTA
>JBAMHW010000021.1:3761601-3774771 GCA_037177495.1 Rhadinocentrus ornatus | reverse complement strand
CCTCCTGCAGTGTGTGCAAACCTGGTGAAAAACTACAGGAAACGTTTGACCTCTGTAATTGCAAACAAAGGCTACTGCAACAAATATTAACATTGATTTTCTCAGGTGTTCAAATACTTATTTGCAGCTGTTTCATACAAATAAACTGTTAAAAAAAATCATACATTGTGATTTCAGGATATTTATTTATTTATTTATTTATTTATTTTTTTGATTATGTCTCTCACAGTGGACATGCACATACGATGACAGATCAGACCCCTCGAAGATTTCTAAGTGGGAGAATTTGCAAAATAGCAGGGTGTTCAAATACTTATTTTCCTCACTGTAAATGGAGATAAGATTAGTTTATCTAACTATATTATTCTTACAACCTACATTTTTCTTTCTGCCAGGGCCATTTTACTCTGGATCAGACAGATATTTACAGACATAGATGAACTTAAATTTAAAGGAAATTTAATAAAGAAATTTAAATTGTATTCAAATGTCTTACATCAATTTTCAATTTTATTCATTCAATTTTTTTCACCTTTGGATTTTATTCCATTTAAATTTAAAAATCTTAACAACCTTCTCTGACACAGTAGCTGACAGGTGGTGGAAACTTCAGCTATGCAGGTGTGGGTAGAAAACTTTTTTAGAGGGGCCAGGCAGGGGCATTAGTATGATGCCATGCTAGGCATTTGATCTAAACCCTGCATGGCCAGTGGCGGTCCGACTTGCAGTGGGAACGCTCAACGGAATTAGCTGGACCATTCTAAGACTTCCAAACTGCTCAGTGCAAACGGGCACCCCGGTGAGAGCAATGGCGGCCCCACGAATAAAAGAGAAAACCTACAATTTCCATCCAGAATTGGAGAAGGAATTTCTTTTTACCTTGGTAAAAGACAGGTGTGTGTATGTGTGTGTGCTGTGCCACCAAAAAACAGCCGTTGTCAAAGCGAAGGAATTTGGAGCAGCATCACAACACCAACCACCAAAAACTTTCCACCAAAAAGCTCAATCCAGATTAAAAAAGTTCAAGAGCTGAAATAAGAGCTAAAGGTTCAGCAGTCACCCGCTTCACTAAATTAGGCTTCGTAGCCCCATTTAGGCTAAACACAAGAAGCCTTTTAGAGATGGGGATTTGTTAAAGGAACAATGACATCACTGCAGAGACTGTTTGCACCACCTAAAAAATGCTGGGCCCCGCAACAGTAACGAGGGTTGAGGTACTGTCAGAGGATGTGGATCAACAGGTTTTGCTGCAGTTCGATGAATCTCTGAATGTAATGGACACAGCTCAGCTTGTTGTGTTTGTCAGAATGGCTTTCCAGGATACCACAACCAAGTGTGACTTCCTCACTCTTTAAAACAGAGAACAAGAGGCGAGGATATTTACAATGTCTATAAAAAATATGCCCGTAAAAAAATAGCATCCTCATTCATAAAGAAAGGGAGGCCGACACACTTTCCCAAACTAGAGACATTTTCATTTGGACAACTATGATTTTCGCAGCACTGTGCATACTGGGAAAAACTGGCAGCAGGGGTTTTGACAGCATAGAAAACATTGCTGCATTTGTCTCAAGCCCATTCCTGCCTGTTAATATAGAGGAGGCAGCAGCTAAATTTCAGCAGGCATTTGATTTGCCATGTGGAATTCATGGAAATGGTTGATTTGCGAATGATGTGGAGCTAAAAGCCAGATGAAGGGAGAGTGGGGACTTGTCAGCGGAGAAGTTTCCTCTCCTCAGCGAATGTGCATTAAAAATGAGCCCTTACTTTGGAACCACTTACCTCTGTGAAATTGTGAAATGGCATTTTCACAGATGAAAATAATCAAATCAAAGCACAGGAGCTGACTTTCTGACAGCACCTTCCAGATTGCCTCAGAATGGCTGTTTGGAGTTATGAGCCAAACTAAAAGCACTTACAGAAAGTCACAGCCATCACACTGATGTAAGTAACAAGACTGCATCAGCTTTTCCTTGTGATGGAGCAGTATTGATGCATGAAACACAAAACTGCACTTACCTGAAAGGTTGTTTGCTAAACACAACATTAAATAGGTAATGGGTAGATTGCATGATCTGCTCACTGCAAGTGTTTTCTTATTGTTAATAATTTCCTCAGATGGGAAATAGGTCACATGCTTCTGTTTTTGGTGACATTGATAATAAAAGTTTAGCAATGTAAGTTGTGATGGCCTTACTTTAACAGTGATACAGCATGTTCTTGGTCACATCTTTGTGGAAGCTGGACCAAAGTGCATGTTAATTACAATTAGCCTGAATAAAAAGCATGAACTTATAAGAGTTATCTGGACACTCTTTTTCACTTAACATTTCAGTAGGTAGAGCTTCTCTGTCACCCATGCTGAGGTAGGAGATCTTGGGCTTAAAAAGGTTGGGATCACTGCTCTAAAACATAGTAGAAATGATGCAGCGTAACAGCGCTAACGGCTCAGACTGATACGGTTCAGGACCACCTTGTTATTGTGTAGCTGAGGAGATTCCAGAGGGGAATAGTCTTCCACTTCAAAGACCGCTCTGTGGCGTAGCTGCTTTGTGATGCGTGGGGTCGTAGCTGCTTTCCATCTTGCTAGTGAGCTGAGCAGCTGACTGTCAATCATTTCTGCCTATGTTTCCCGCCCGCCCACTCTCCGCCCCTAATCACCCCACACCTCTCACCCCAACCCTTGCAGTTTCAGGCATTTTTCAAATTAGGCAGTGGGTGGAGTTAAGCAGAAAGTAAATCTGAAGTTTTTCTTTGGCCCTTTTATGTAATGTTAAAAAAATAATAATAATAATTAGCCTTTAATGACTAAATTTTATGTCTTTGTGATATTTTAGAATAATCATAGTGCCAAAGATTTCCACAAATCACCAAAAGACAGATATCAGAAAGTATTTGTGAAAATGTTTTTACCATATGGTGATGCAATAAGTAATGCATGGCATTAAAACCACACTCCATAACTTTCTGACCATAAAACTTTGCATTCTGGACTCGTTTGATGGTACAATTACATCTATTGTGTGCATTTCTGGAGCCATTGTTGCCCAGCAGCGTCCTGAGGCAGAAAAAAAACACATTTTACAACTTCTTCTTCCGGGCCGCGCCGAGTTTTGCTGTATGCACCGCATTACACGCTCACAAGTGGATATAAACACAGCAGCCATTTTGAATGTGTGCTGCTTCAGCAAAGATAAGCACGAAAACATCATCAGGGGAACAGAGGAAAAGAAAGAGAGAAAGGGACAGAGCACAAAACAAGATGAGTCAATATAAGACTCTTTTACTGGCTAGGGAGATCTCAGAGTATACCTCTGGGGTATGCCACATGACAGTGAAGAACTGGACTGAAAATCAGTGGTAACAGATCTGATGGAAGGATGGATCCTCCCCCGATCCCGAGCATCAACATTAATGAAGGAATGTGGGATCAAGAGCTTTGGAAAGTCCTTCCAGAAGCCTGGAGAACTACCACTCAAGACTACTTAAAGAAATGGCATATGACACATAAAGCTGCTTTTTTGTCACCTTTAAACTCCTTAAAATTGGACAGTTTTTGCCTCATAAGCTGGTATTCCATTTACATTAACAAAAAAACTTATTCAACTGTAGTTGATAGTAGTTTCTGAGCCCCGTTAAGTCCGAAATTTTGAAGGTTTTATTGAATTATTTTGTTTTAGAGGCAGATTTCTTATGCCAGTGTGTTTTAAAGCAGTCGCATCCTTTTCAGAAGAGTTTAAAAAAAACTTTTAACTTCCAGTGCATCTAGTTATTCTGGTGTAAGCTGAACATTTAGCAGACATAGACCTTTTTTTACTTTTTTTCAAAATGTTGCAGAAAAACTCTAGCTGTGAGGACCCCAGCAGGACTTTTTATTTCTAGAATCAGAAGTGGAGGAAGCAGTCCTCCCACATCATGCCTCCAATGAAGAGAATATCCAGAACTTTTCAGCTTTGGCCTCATATGATGAAGATATTTGTGCTATTAGGAAAATAAGAATCTAATTAAAGAAATTAAACTGATCAATGTTTTGCTGTTATTAGTAATTTATCCACCAACGTGTAATATGTGTGATGTTGAGCAAACAGAACTGAAGCTACTTTGTTAAGGAGTGTGATGTTTACAGTGTGTGTGTGTGATGTTTACAGCTCACCACGGGTGAAACCATCTTTGTGGACGTACCACACAGGTCCAGCTTCATACCACACATCCCTCACCTGAAATACAGACACAGAAAACTGTAGGTCATCATCTGTGTAGCCATGTTCAGTTTATGTGCGATGCACGTCATGTTACTTCATGCTCAGTCATACAACATCAAAGCTAACCAATCTCCAGCCGGTTGGGTGTCTATGGTGTATTTTCAGTTTTCTGATGACACACAGCTTGGAAACCTTAAATAAATCTAAATCTTCATCTGTGCAAAGAAAAAGTGAATCTGATTGGACATCCTAGGTGCCAGCAGAGGTGATTGACAGGTCACTCAAAGCCGTTTCTTGCTATATGCGGACTATGAACAAGCCACATTAGCCAATAGGGGGCCACAAAGTTGGATGTCCAACCTTATCTCAGGGTGACTTGAAATAGAGGTGGGATAAAATAAGCAAAGTAATCAGGTGTGGCTGGTGTTTTTGTGGCATGATTAAGTCATGCAATGAGTCAGTTAGCTGACGGGAATGATTGACAGGTCAGTCCTGTTAGTGAGGATATGGATGATAAACGGCACCATGGCATTAAAAAGAAGTTGTTGTAGTGGTGCAGATAAATGGAAGAATAAAGATAGTAAGAGGATAAAGGTAAGGCAGCTGTTTGTGGGATGGGGGGAGGTGTTACGCAGAGTTTTTAACAAGTATGTAATTTGTTCCGCTAGCTAGCTCAGCTAGATAAATGCTAGTTAGCTTGCTAAGGTTTGTATTCTTATAAACCAGTTTACTGATATAAAAATAAAATTAATATTTATTAATTAATTTATTTTAGATTTATTAATGTGAATATACTGACTCTTTATATCACTTTAAAATACATTGATTAATTTATTAACTTTACTGTGTATTTTATAGACCTGTAATATGAGGGGCTATTGTTTTGCTTTATAAATAACACTACTTATTTAATAAGCGATTAATAAATATTAGGCCTGCTGTTAATTAAATTGGATTATGGTGGCAGTGGATTATTGCTAACTAAGCTGAGTTAGTTTCAGCCATCCCGTCTGTCACAATGAATACTCTAATAAAGGTGGAAAAGGTTTCTAGTTTAAACAATTTTGCCTTCATTCCTTTTTCTTTTTGTAAGTATAATTTCTAAAATGAATAAAAATATTATTATACCCACAACAATTTTTATTAAATTTAATAAATGTTAAAATTATTAAAATAGATTTTAAAATGTTTAATTTAAAAACATTACTGCAAATATAACGTAAGATTATGTGCTTATGATTTATTTTGCTTGGTAGACCAAGAAGCTTTGCTTTTGCAGGAGCAATTCTGAAAATTTAGGAGCTCCAGGCACCAAAGCAAAGGCGTCCTCAGCCCCAGGACTTGCATGTTCTTACTGACCTCCAGACCTGGTATAGTGGTTCAATGTGGTCATAAAACATTGGTTATAAATGATGACAGAAACATACTCACCTCCCTTCTTTCATGCTCGGGAACAGTGGCATCAGATTGCCTCCCTTCTGGCTCCTGCCTCTGTTCCATGCTCTCCTCTTTCTTTTTCTTGGGCTCGGCCTGCTGCATCCTCTTGCTTTTCATTTCTGTCTTTTTCTCCTGCGGCTCCTGCTGCTGCTGTGGGGGTTCTGGTGTCGGGACATTCTTGGTTTCAGGCTTGCTGTCGGAGTCAGGAGTCATTATGTGGATGTGGGACAAGGACCTATCATCCAACTGGGCCGAGTTGGACCTTTTCTGTTTACTGTTGTTGATGAGCTGTTCAGCCCGCAGGGACATCTCTGCTTCGAGGATCGGAGGAGTCTGGTCTGGGTTGAGGAACTGCTGCACCAGGTTGTTGCTCAGTTTGCTTGGCTGAGGAGGGAAGCAGTCCAGTTGCCATTAAAGGTGCAGCATGTAGGAAAATCAAAGGCCACTGAGAGAAAACTTTCATATATGATTGATAACTGTGTTTCCATCAGTATCATATTACTTTACTAAGTAAATGTTGTGTTCCTGTTCTTAGAATGAATCATTCTATTTTCTGTGGGTCCACATACATGGCAGCTGCAATAATTGTGCCACCATTTTTACTACAGCATCTCTAAGGCTCTGTTTACATGACAATGTTACCATGCACAATGCAAATATTTTTCCATTGTGAAAGAAAATGTATTTACACAACAGCGGAATGAAAACTGTCCGTGCAGGAGAAAACCCAAAGACAACTAGAAACGATGGAATGTGCACGCCAGGCCGGTAGTGGGCGGTGAAACTTTGCAACAACACACCCAGGTGTGTACCGCATCCTCATAAGACCACAAAACACAATAAAACAACAAGAAGTTTTATGTGTCAACCGCTAGTTACCTGTTGCATGTAACCTCTGCGTCTTCGCTGACGGCGTAAATACTCCACCAGACACAGGTTTTGCTTCAACAGACCAAATAAATTGAAAAGATGTAGCGACACAAACATAATATGGAGGTCCATTGTCTTTGTGCTTTTCGTGAGTAAGCAGGGTCTGAGCGTGCGAGTACAAGACATGAAAGACGTCATTTTTGCCAAAAGATTCCACTTCCAGTTTATACTGAAAATTTCACTCTGTAGGCTGTCAAATCTTTGTGGTTTTATCCACCCAAAACTCTGTTAACGAGTAAACAAGAGGCCAGAACGCAACAGAACTTTTGCGTTTTACTGTCTCAGCGTTGTGGTGTAAACAGGGCCTGAGTGGACAAATAAGTCTGTGCATGAAGTGAGAACCTTCTGAGCTTTAAAACTGCACTACAAGCTTTGTTAGAGGCTTCAGCAACGTTTGGGAAAAGTAAGGACCATAGAAAAAGAGAGTACACATGCACACTTTGTTGAAATAGTTAGTGCAGTCATTGCTGCACCTGAGGCGACTGGATCCACTCACACATGAAAACATGTCTGGAGGAATTTTGTACACATGTGTTTAAAAGCAAACTATTTCTGCTAGACTTTACCCCCAAAGTCTTTACATATTTTTTTTAACAATAATTTTATTGAACTTTCTAAATAGCAAAACAAAAAACAACACACAACAGAACAACATAATCATACAAAACCACCAAAGGTGAAAAAAACAACAACACAATATGTATTTCCACAACCAGATCTAGACATCAATTATATTTCTTTACATCTGATTCCTATGTGGAAATATTCCATTTAGTCTTTTTATGTGTTTTTAAGCTACTTTTGATCTCAAGATGGTAAATAAAAATGACTGACCGCTTTATCTTCTTTGACCTCCGGCTCTTTGTATTTGGTCTCTTTCTCTGAGTCTCTGACCAGCTGTTTGAGGAAGCCGCCCGGCAGAGCTGACAGCGGTGGCGGAGGGACGGCCGTGGCCACCGGCTTGTTCTCCTCCTTTATCTGTAGTGGTTGGATGGAGGGAGGAAATCAGACAGAATTAGACAGAAACAGGAAGTGACTGTAAAGGTTGTGTAGAAATACCAAGCCGACACAGTTCAGCTGGGAGTTTTCCTAGACGAAAAACCTTGGCACACATCCATGACATGCTGAAGACAAAACAAACACAAATACAGCATCTTGTTGAGCAGCTTTGGATGATGCAGGCGAGGCAGGTGAGTAAATCTGTGGTTTTGATCAATGAAGTGGTATAACAAGCATTTCTTTAAGAAATCAAAATTTCAGATACAAATAAAAAATGGAAAACATTGGAGATGGTTCTCCACCTTAAACAGTGTCCACACTGACCCTCTTCAACAATAGTCTAATAATAGTTGAACATTTCTAGCTTTATGAGGAAACTAAACCTGTGTCTCTCACTGGAAAACACTAGTGGCTGGGAAGCAAATGCAGAATGTGGCCAAAGGCCTGACATTTAACTAATAGCTTTCACCTGCTGTCACAATAGGGAATATTGGAAAGGTTACTAGGACAGCTGCTTTACATTCTGTGTGTAATCACAGGAAACTGTTTGGCGGAGCAAGTCGAGAAATTATAACACTTCTGGTGGTGTGAAATCTGGACCAGTTTAGAGACACAAGCGACAAAGTCCAATTAATCCAGAATTGTTTGTCAAGTTGTGTTTGATTCATCATTTATCCTTTTTTTTAATTCATCACTGTTGCTATTTTTCCCCCCACGGGCAGTTTAGGGAGTGTAATGCCAAATTTAGACCAGGGTCAACATCTCCATTAAAACAGTTGGATGACCAACTATGCCAGCTAAATCCACAATATCTATTCACTTTTTATCCATTTGTTCAAGAACTCTATTATAATAGAATATGTAAAATGTTTTAGCCTAACCACAAATATGTTTGAATCATTAAAGCAAAACTACTTACACTCCGTTTCTGACATTAAAACCCTGTGCTCATGACTCGTTTTGATGGTACATGATTATTCCTAGAGCTGCTGTTGCCCTGCAGCATCCAGAGGCTGAGAAGCCATACTTCACAACTTTTGTTTTTCTCCCAGCCTGGAGGATAATATGATGCCAGCAACTGGATATCAACACATTGATCTTCTTGAATGAGCACAATGGCTGATTTAGCAAATAGACGTAATGTCTTTTGGCCAATGCTGAACGAGCCATGGTGCAGAGGAAACAAAGAAAAGAAAGAGAAAAGGTGACAGAGCAAGAGAAAAAACAAGAGTCAACATCAGACTGACTTTTACTGGCTGGAGAGATCAGAGAAGAGACAGGATGCGAGACAGATGCTGAATTTGCCTTCGTTAGGAGGCACCAATGTGCAAGAAAAACTTCAGTAGTGTTGCATCATAACTAATTTCACTTCGATATTTTTCTTTACAACTTAAAACACAATACCTGAAATTCATTTAGTTGAACCAAGGCGTTGTTTTTGCATACAGTATTTTATTAAAGCATATCAGCGCAATGATTGAGCTTGTTTTAAGTACAGAAATTAATAAAATAATACTTTTGAGCTGAGGGAAGGTAAGTAGTAACAAGAGGGGAAAAAACTACAAAATAGAAAGGATTGAGAAATACATTTACATGATAAAATAACACGAGAAAATAGTTGAGAAATTTTGTAACTGATTTGTTCAGGAACATAAAAAAGGTGACTGGGAAACGCTAAATGAGCTTGTTTCAACCTATTTGAGACCAATCTTAATATGCAGCATGCCAAAATCCAGGGTAGAATGGCAGCATACCAGGCCTCAGCATCCAGACTAACTTCTCTACTTTAAGCAAACCACACAAACAAGGTGTCATATAAAAGCAGAGACTGTTGGTTCAAAGATGTCTGTCTCATCACTGTGGGACAGAAACTCTGGGAGCTAGCAGCCAGAATCATAAATCGTGTCTTACTTTTCCTGTTCTGTGGTGCAAAGTTTGATTCCAGCTTCTCCTATGACTCTGCTTTTGTTAAAAATAAACCATGAAAGTCCTGCTGGTTTCCATGGAGATTAATGAGGTGTGGAGGGTGAAGATCTACACATCTTGATGTGGACATGTCTGTAATAATCTCACATGTCCCAGCTTTCTTTAGAGACCAAGATTATACATACAGCCCTTGTCGCTGTGAAGATGTCCTTCATTTGCTTTGGATGTCATTTTGGACAGAAAAACATGCTTCATGATGAAGAGGAAACATTGAAGTGCTGATAGTTTAATTCAGTTTTATTTATGCAGCATCAGATCTTACACAGTTTATGACTAAACCAAATAACCTACAATTTTTCACAGCCTGAAATCTTAGTTGTCGTGTTTAAATCTTTGGTACTTCCAGCTTCAACATGTTGTCCATCGGTGTAAGGATTTCTGCTCACTGGTGTCTCCGGTTTGAAGCTCATTATTTGTTTAAAGTATCAGCTGTTGCATACGCCTGGTGTCGGGTTTTAAAAAGCTTTAACATGCCGGATGACTAACACACCGAGCAGTGACATGCCACAATGACTCAGGGTTAGAACAGAGGGCCTCGCTCACCATGTCATCAGTGCTACCTCATACTGCACAACACACACTTATACACACACGCGGTCAAAATGATATATTAGAGGATTCATTAACACAGCATGCAGCAGCTCTGCACCTCCCTTCTGTTCCCACAGTTTTAAGCGTGAAGACAGTGCCATGGTTGGGCGGTGGGTAGGGGGAGGGCTCGGAGATGCGTGGTGGTGGCCGTTGGGGGGGTCACAGAGATGTCAGCCAGTGGAAGTGTGTGCGTGCGCAGAAAGAGAAACAACCTAACAATGGAGAAAGGGGGTTAAATAAAGAGTGACAGAAGCTGTGGTTGAGTTATCGCACACACACATCACAGTAACTCGTTTTTCCATCGCTGAGATGCTTCACAGACAAGGAAGACATGTCCATGGAGAGAGAGAGAGAGAGAGAGAGAGAGAGAGAGAGAGAAACTTAATTTATTCTAAGAAAAAAAGTCATAATTACGAAGGCCTTCTGCATTTCATTCAAGATACAGATACAAATTGATATCACCACCATCACTACCATCATCATTAAAGACCTAATAAGATTAAATAATATATCTGGTCATTTTTACTTTTTATCTCATAGGGCCGGTTCTTCTAAAGATTTAATCCGGATAAAAGCTATCCGGATTTGGTAATCCGGTGGATCACGTAGTCTGGCTTACTTTTACCCCGGTAATTCAAAGCAACATAGGATTGGATCACCCTGATCCAAAATCCTGTTTTTCAGGATCCCGAAATCCGTATTTCCAGCATGTAAATCATGTGAGGGATGCAATTGTTTGAATTTTCTTTTTTTAACAGGTTCTTTTCTGATTATGCAGTAATGAATAATCTTTTTATATTTTATTTATGTTTCTTATTGGATTTGTTTTGTGGTTTATTTTGCAGGGACATGATGTCATGTTTTTATTTAAATCATTTTATTTTACTATGATGAAAGGCTTATTAGGAGCCTGACCCTATGTTAACCTCTTTATCACTGTAACGCAAAACAAGTCAGGTGCAAAATACTAATATAAACAAATGCACCAAATAAAAAGTTCTATTATTTGATCAGCTGTTTCTTCCTGAAATCTATCTTGTAATCCTGCCGTCTGTTGGGATCAGAATAATCTTTTTCTTTTTTTTTTAAGTCAAAGTTATCCGGATTCTGCTCAAAGATTTTATCCGAATAACAACCAGAATTGAATTTCGTGATCGAATGGAATTTCGGAATCTGGATTTCTGTTTTGAACAACACATTTTCAAGATTTGATTCTATCCAATAACCAAAATCCGATCGGATTATGTTTGAACAACCGGCCCATAATTATGACTTTAAATCTCATATTTTTTCATCTACCATTGGTGGGAATGGACTTCCATATGATAAAGTAAACAGTCATGTGTGACCAAACACAGTTGAAAGAAGATAAGAATAGTTTTGAAATCTGCAAAAAGAAGGAAACATGTACTAAAATACATGGTCAGGGTCAGCCAAATAAAAACCATTCCCTCAGCATGATATTGCCACCACTGTGTTTCATTGTGTGTATGTTCTTGTACCATGTGACATTTTTCTCAATATCCAAAAAACTTTAGATTAATCATCCACATGTTGGGGGTCTCCAAAGCTTTGAAGTAAACTCCAAACTGGCCTTTTGCTTTCTTCTTGAAGCAATGAAAGCAACTCATTGTTTCAAGAAAAAAGCAAAAAGCCAGTCTGATTACTGGATTACGACCCAGTAAGACTCCAGCCTCAGCAGTTGAGCTTGGTGGTCTGTCCTTTCTGAGCATATTTGTTTTGGCAAAATATTTTTTAATTTCCCAATAATAGAATAAATGCTGCTATGAATGTTCACTTATTGATACTCAAGTCTGCAGAACTTTGTCCCCGACACATAGGTAGAGCTCCTCTGGCCTGATAGTGCTGTTTCCTTTGCAGTGCTGCAGACTCTGTTTTACAACAGGTGTATATAGGAGATCAGGGGACACCTGGATCACTTACAGGGTGGATAATTAATTATGAGACTGTTTAAATTATAGGCTGTAATGCAAATATAAAAAAGGATAAATGAATGTGTGCAGACTTTTTTTAAATATGCTTTTATTAATGCAGATTAATAATATCAACATAATTTTTTATAATTATTTTAAATATCATTAGTTCTGTCTCATCTTGTCTTTTGCTCTGTTATTTGGTCTAGTGCATCAAAAAATAGAGTCAAAGCAGCTCTTTTAGAGCCCTTTTATGGTTTAAAGCTGAAGACAGTATATCTACTAAAATCTTGCTCCTATTGGTTCTATTTTATTATTTTTACATTAATCTATATATTTATATTTAAAATAAAGAACTTTCCCAAGTTGTATAATAGATAGATATAGATTTAAACATATTACTTGGTCACAGTATAAGGTATAATATATAAGAATGGACCTGTTCTTTACCCTTTGTAGTGTTGTCATTTTTTACCTTGTCGGTATGTAATTATCATTATAAATATAAATATAAATTTCGTTTGATTATTGTCCTGGTTTGAGGTTTGGGAAACTGATTTGAGTATTTGACTTTATTATGTAAATCTATTAAGTTCTCTTTATCCCACTCATTCTCGAGCACAAAGGATTTGCATTAATTCTTTTGGATGAAATTGGACAGTCCAATGCTCTTGTATATCGTTTTTTTGTGTCACAAGTTTTTTATTTCCATTTTTTGCAGGATTGTGTTATGGAAGCCCATCCCTGCCACTTGTAAATACAAAAATATGGACGAAGTAATGCATAATTATGAGATTTAAAGTCATAATATTGGGATTAAAAGTCCTAATTAATATGTAAAGGGTCATAATAATAAGATAAAAACATAATTTTCTAGATTTAAAGGTCCAGTGTGTAGTTTATTTGGTATTTTGTTAGCAAAAATCAAGAATTGCTTTCATAAATACACATTTTACCAAAGTCTAATCACAATCGCATCCAAATGAAATCGTTCTCATAGCTTAGAATTAGATATTTATAAATACATAGGTGGTGGCGCACCCAACTGGAGGCTGCCATGTTGCATCGCCATCTTTGAATACAGTAGCCAA
>JBAMHW010000021.1:3689629-3710934 GCA_037177495.1 Rhadinocentrus ornatus | reverse complement strand
GGGATGTGGTTGGACCAGTGTTCTGTGATGGGATCGGACCAGTGTTCTGTGATGGGATGTGGTTGGACCAGTGTTCTTTGATGGGATCGGACCAGTGTTCTGTGATGGGATTGGACCAGTGTTCTGTGATGGGATGTGGTTGGACCAGTGTTTTGTGATGGGATGTGGTTGGACCAGTGTTCTGTGATGGGATCGGACCAGTGTTTTGTGATGGGATGTGGTTGGACCAGTGTTCTGTGATGGGATTGGACCAGTGTTCGGTGCAAATGGAACGAATGGAACCAAATAACATTTACACACTTAACACATTAATAATACCAGAATGTCTTTCACTAAGTTGTAAAAGTTTTATTGTCCCAACTTACTTTGGATTGTGTTGAAGTTTAAAAAGCAAAATTGGATGTATATTAAATAAAACGACAAGTAAAAAACTAATATGTTTTGTCATATTAGTCATATGAATGCATGCATTTACTACTTTGTTTTTTTATTAGGCTTGAAAAAGAATAATTAAAAAAACAAATAAATATTTTTTTAAAAGCCTCTTGTGTAAGGTTTATTTTTTTCCTTTAATATAAAACACATGCATCTTGTATTTTACATGGAGAGGAAATTAATAATAAAAACAACAAAAAATTAAAAATTAAATAAAATACATATGAGTGCTGGAGAGGTAAGAAACCCTAGGAGGGCTCATCGAGAACCTCACCATATTCTGGAAATAAAATATATATTAATTATAACAAAGGAGATAGTACAAACAATAGTTCAAAGATGGTATAAACACAGTAACCAAACTTAATAATTAAGCAATACATCAGAGGAGACGAACTAACGAAACTATCCAACAGACAGAACAGTCTCAGGCCTACAAGACCCTTTGAGCCACATTTACAGCACAAAACCTGCTGAAAAGTAAAGAAATTAAAGTTTGTACGTGTCTGGTTTTTCTAAAAAACTTCTTCAGATCCAGCTTCTTAGCTTTGAGGAAGCTTCTTTTTTTTATTAAGCATACTTGATTCAGTTTAAGACACGCTCGGACCAAAAAGCCATTTGTTTTGGGTTTCACGCCTGCTATCATCCTTCTTCACTTCTTCCCCTCAGCTTTATCTCTCCTCCAGACGTGATGCATCATTTCCCCTCCGCCGCGGCACTGACATCGAGGTTCATCCAAATAAATGGCTTTACATGCGTATGCACATGCTGTATGTACACAGCCCAGCACACAGGGCATCCTTGTTTGCAGAATGGGTGATACTGACAAACCCACCTCCTTCTCCTTCTAACACAATCAGGTTTTCAGTGGTGGGGACTAAAAGTGCGAAACCGGCATTAAGAGAGAGGGGAAAAACGACAGTCCTTACATCACCAAGACTCAAGGATTAACCTTAATCTCTGAACACTTCAACACTGCCCAGCTAATTCAACAAATGGTCTCTTCCAGAGAACACGAACACACACACACCTTCAGCTCAGATCAGACATGATTTCCCCTGAGCTTTGTCTCATTATGGAGATCACCTGAGCAGTTCTTTATGCTCTGACTCCTGGAGACAAACAGGCAGCAGGTTCGACTACTAAGACTTTACAGGGCCTGCAATAACATTTATTTACAGTCTGGTTTCAAACCCCAGTGAAGTTCTCTTATTTGAAAAACCAGAACCAGGTTCTGGTCTGGGGGGTATCAGGGGGCGGAGTGTGGGTGAGTCAAGTGGAGACTCGCGGCAGGTTGTGGCAGCTGCAGGAAGTGATGCTGTAAGTTGCCGCTGCTACGATTTGAGCTGCTGTCTGTTGCAGAATAAAGTCCAGTGTTACTTTTACACCCCTAAAAAGCACACATCCGTCCCATTTCAGGAATATTTCATCAGAAACTCTGTGAAAGAATAAAAGTCTGAACTAGCAAATCTACACCATATAAGTTCACATCCCTTGATATGCGCTGGTGGGATTTATGCTTCAGTAGCTATCAGCCTGTAACGTCAAAAATTTAGTCCACATCAGAAGATTTACTGTCCACTGTTGGAAATATTATAATAAAAAAAGGAAAACTCAGCATCCTGAACTCTATACCAGCACCTCTTGAATATCCTTCAGATCATCATTCCCAACCTCAGGATTTTTCTCACAGATCATAACAATGTTAGATTAACCCTCAACTCCATAATTAAGGGGAACCCTAAATTAAAGCCAAAAAAAGCAGCCAAAATATTATAGCAATGGCTGCTGGTTCAGTATAATATGAGCTGGTTATGTAACCTCTAACCCATGCAGTAGCGACCAGGTGTGAACAAAGGTTCCAACTTTTGTCACAAACGTGACCACACACACTCTGGATGAGTGTGAAGGTGAGAAAGACTTGATGGCCGTCCAGCTGCTATGAATCAACATCTTCTTCCCCAGAACAGTGAACATTAGCGAACCTTTCACTGACTGATGATGTGATGATGTAAACTGAGCCAGCAGTGACAAAGACTAGCTGAAACTCAGAGGGTTTCTCCTCACAGATGTTGGGAAAGTAACACATAACTATTTTCTAGTGTGACCGAATAAAAAGCCAAAGATCATCTACACAGACAGGATGACTCACTACAGGCTGCACTGATATGAAACAGCACAAATGGAATGAAATGAACATGTATCCTGGTTGTACAGTACTTTCCAAAAAATGTATCCAGCCCTCATTTATTTATATTTGACTCTAAAGCTCTTATAAAGTTTTTCTCTGGACAGTTATTTTGCTTGTTTACTCATTTTCAGTCAAGTCTGTGGACAAAACTCAAACAGAAAACCGCAATTTATTATGATCTGTTTCCATTCCTTTAGTTGCATCTATAAAAAAACCACCAAAATAACTTTTTTTAATCATCCTTCCACTTTATTTCAAAATCAAACCAAACTCTTTGTTCCAAAATGTATTTTTAATTCAATTTTCTTCAAAAAGATTAACCTAAATGAATCAATAACTTCAGATTAACTTTTAATTAACTTGGAAAGTGTTTTGTACATGGATTATAACTATAGTGGACACAAATCCTAAATCCATTTGATTAATTTTGTACAGATTTATTATTTAGAAGAGATCAACAACAATGATTAGGACTTATGATGGACTGGTGACCTGTCCAGGTGTACCCTACCTCTCGCCTGCTGAGAGCTGGGATAGGCTCCAGCTTTCCTGCGACCTTGAAATGGACGAAAATGGATGGATGGAGATCTGTGGATACATGTGATTCAACAAGGATGGCCACAACAAGTTGGAAAGACAGAAAATAGGATTTTAGCCTCAACAAACTAATTCCCAAAGTGCTGGTCACTGAAAACCTGGCGTATCTCAGCATGGTGTGGAAATACTACATTTCAAGCGCTATCATGTTTTATTTATGTTTCCATGAAGGGCTGGGTGGTATGGCCTATAACTGATACCCTAATATTTATTTTGGCCTTATTCTGATACATGATATAAATCTCGATGTCATGAAATCCTGTAAAACACTGTGTAAATGATTAATTCAACATGATCATGCATGAAAAGCCACCAGTAGGATTTAAATAAAGTCTAGTAATTTTACCCTAATTGTGATTAACTTTCAAGAAACTTATTTTGAACCAGAGACCTGCTCTTATCAGATCACAACAGAAATTTCTAGGGTTCCATTTTGTGTAGAACAGGTTTATATTTTTTTCCTTTCATTATAAAAACTAAACAGCTGATCTTGTTCATGTTATTCTCATACATGCCGCGTGCACACACGTGAGCTACACTCCCGCCAGCAGACAGAGAGCGCACGCTGGAAATCGTCGCATCAACCACCCGACAGCAATATCTGCTTTAAAAAAAAACGTCTGCTCTTATTCGGTAAGAAGAGAAGCTGCTCTGGTGTACGAAGAACTTCATGTCTGTCGGGAAACACGCTTTCCTCTTCATCATCGTCATCTCTGAGGTGACTTACTGGTTAAAACGGACGTCTCGCATACTGCTTGTCTCCATACTTTTTCTAGTCTCTCCTGAAACAACAACACTTTTTCTGTTTTCTGGAGTTTTCTGGATGGATGAGCCGTCTGTCTGCTGAGGCAGTTCAGACTTGATGTCCGTGATATAACCATTTTATATATCCTACGTAAAACATCTCGGAATACATTGAGTATATTTCATTTATCGCCCAGCCCTATTAGTATGTTTCCTGCACCCTCTTCCCATTTCCCTGGAAACAAAGAAATGAGAGGCGGTTAAAGTCTTGTTCCAGGACGAGACATCTGGACGGTATGTTAGAAGAGTGGAGTGTCCTGCTGAGGCACAGACAGGCTTCAAACCCAGCAGTTTGTCAGAACGATGGCTGTCCGGTGTTTCCTTCAGAGACAGGACGAACAGATTCAGGAGCTGCTGTTCATCTTGTAAAGCAGCAGGTCAGCAGTGAAAACCATGTGACGAAGATAAAGGCGATGACTCTTGGAGGCTTTTTCCAAACCAGCCTTCCCTGTGATTGGTGGGGGACCAGTGTCTGTAGCTCATCTGACACAGCAACCGTCTTATCAGACATCTTGCATTAAAATCTCCGCCCATCACTTTGTCTCTTCTGTCAGCGTTATCTGTAAACAAGTTTTCACCGCCGTCTGACTCACACTAAAGACGTTATTTCCTAACAATCCGAGCTCATGGTGAGGTGAAGGAAATAAGCAGATGGCAGTGCCTCCTGGAGCTCATTCAGCCCTAACTGCCAATCCAAAACGATGAAAACATCTCAGTGAAAATTGGGTCCAGTTCGTTGAGAGGCGACCAAAGAGCTTTATTTAGGTTCAACTCGATTTACGGGAAAAGAAAAGAAAGTTTCTTACTGAGGGGTCATGTGAGTCAGGGGATGACTGTGCTGCATTATACATACGCTGACCTTTACAGGGTAGCAGAGAGACAGCACCTCGCAGACTGCATTGTGTGTGTTGAAACAATGAAACAGAGATTCATTCAGCTTTAGGATTAGCAAACAATTTTAAGTATTCTCCCGGCCTGTGCTGCTCTCTGACGGTGATTAGGACGTGTGAGCACACACACTCCGAGCCACAGCTGTGAGGATGCAAAGTGATGGAGTGACTTATAGACACACGGCTGACAGTACAATGAAATAAAGCTGCTATAAAATGGCTACAGCATTACTGGTTCTCCACGGTGCGAAGGGCTTTTTCTCCAGTTTCACTGCTTTTTTATTTTTTAACTTGAACCCTGAAGCAGGTTTAGGTTGATAGATATAAAAAACAAAAGCAAAAACAAAGCTGGTATAGAAACAGGCCCATTCCAAGCAAGTAAAAAGATGTTTTGCAATTTAATTCATTCAGAAGATTATAACACAAACATCTTGTGTCTATAAACAAATGAAGGTTTTTTTTCTGTCAAACAGGTGTGAATGCTGACAAGTAAATTATGTTTGTGACTCATAAACTCAGGGATTAAGATTTTGATTACCAGTTTTGATAATTTTCTCTGTAATGTAAAGAAATAATGTATTTTATTTGATTCATTAGAGCCTCAACAGAGATTAAAAGATGAGCTGAGTTTTATTTGCATGGTTTCTCCTATAAAACATAACAGTAAGAAGTGCTCACACAGGAGCCGCCGAGTGTGTCAACTGTCTGTTCCTTCCAAACCAAGACTCTAAAGTAAAGTCTTAGTGTCTGAAAGAAACACCGAGGGCCCCATGCAGGTATCAAGCTTCCACCACAGCTTCTGACTTCATCACCACACGACTGCTTGACTGTAAAACTTAAAACAAATGAAGAAGCGGATGTCTTGTCCTGGAACGGCTGACTGTTTACAAAGGCTGCGCCAATGAAAACACTAAACATCTGAACGCGCTGTGCTGATTCGGGCAACTTAAATCAACATGTAAGCATCTTGGCGGTTTAATTTAAGACAACAAAAACACAACACGAGGCGCTGCGTGCTCAGCAGACAGCATGATTTAAACATGTGCCTTACGTCCTAATTGGCTAAGTGGATCCACAGAGCAGTAGGATACGGAATCAGAGCATATGGGAGGCATCTCCAGTCCTCCTTGCAATATTCAGAGTGCTTTATTACATACAGGCCGTTATGGTCCATTCCAGCAGACTGGGTCAAACTGATGTGGCCCTGAACAGATGGTGTAACCTTTAACGTGCCAGCAATTTTTAGATTTCAAACAATGAAGGAAAAAAAAGTACTGACACAGTCCAAACACACACACACACACTTTCCCTGCCTGACAAACACGTGGAGAATTCATGCTGCCAAAATCTGCAGAGGGAGGGGGGCACAATTAGAATGGAAAGTGGGCAACAAGGCGAGAGGCTGACATCTGTCTCTGTGGAGCACGGAGATGAGGAAAAGGTAAGCCGGTCCAGCCTGACAAGCATTAAATGGCACATCACCTCACACTCCACACAGCTCAATCTGTTCCCAAAAACACTTTAGAAATTGTAATTTTTACAAAACTTTACTCAAGTTGTCTCGTTGTTCTGCACAACATTTTAAAATGAACTTGTTATCTCTGTTGTGGTTGGGTTTCATTTGGCTTCCGGTTGGCCTCGGGGTCCTCTTAGTCTGCTTCTGATCCCTGGTAGGGAACTGATCGCAGTTTCATCATCACATTAGGCAGGTTTAAAATATCACTATTTAACTTTCTGACCATAAAAATAAGTGTTCTGACTCGACACTCTCCCAAAGCCATGGTATCCCTGCAGAGTCCCGAAGCTGAGAACCCCACGCCTCAAAACATTTTTTTTCCCCGGAATGCTGCATCACTCTACAGCAACAAAGAAATGCAATAATTATTGGAGGAAGCAAGTAAAAAAAGAAAGAAACAAATAAAACAAGAGATGACACAAGAGTCAACAGCGGACAGCAAGATGGATGCCGAATTAGCCATCGTTATGGGGTCAAACTTCAGTGGTGTGCCTTTAATACCAATAGCTACAGTCACATCTTTGCAGTCTTTTTGCTGTTATTCATGTTATTCTCATTTATTCTCAGGTGCCATGTTTATATCTACTTGCTGTGGGTCACAAACAGCTCATTCTAAGAGAATAAAAACAGGTTATTTTAGAAACACACAATTTAATTATATATTATATTTTTCTGTGTTGTTACATGCTGCACCTTTAAAGCTCCCCCTCGCAAAGCAACAACAAGGC
The DNA here is from genome assembly GCA_037177495.1 of Rhadinocentrus ornatus. Lineage (NCBI taxonomy): Eukaryota > Metazoa > Chordata > Actinopteri > Atheriniformes > Melanotaeniidae > Rhadinocentrus > Rhadinocentrus ornatus. Next base: position 3,703,773 of record JBAMHW010000021.1, on the reverse strand, counting down.
AGCCAGACCATTTTTCTGCTGTCATGATGCTGGACACGACAGAGACTCATGTGAACCCCCCCCTGTGACTTGCTACTTCCTGGGTGTTACAGAAACATGAGAGTTTCAGTGCGTGTTGAAGCTCTTTGCAACTAAAAACAGAACAACGCAGGTCAGACGCTCTTTAGCTGAAATCCGGATATTTGCTGAATGCGCTGAGTCTTACAGGAGCTACATTGTGTACGCTGATCCACCCGTTCATCACACACACACACACAGACGCAGCACATTATGCCGAGGTAACCACAAGATCGGTGAGTGGCCACAATAAAGCGTGGGAACTGGTCACTTAAGTCATTTGTAGCAAAATTCTCAAATGGGAGAATTTGCTGTTTCTTATCTGACTTTAGAATAGCGTTGAGCTAGTTGTCAGTCATCCTCCATCTGGGTTGGTGCTGACTGAAACGAATGAGACCTACACCCCATGCTTGTCAATCTAACACCTCTTACCGTGAAGGAGGATTAACAATTGCAAAAATCTAAATGTGAAATCTGTCTAAATCGGTTCAATTTAACTTTTCGTCACATCCCTGCAGTAAATGTCATAATAGCTGTTATTTACTTTGTTTCTCATCAGATTCGTTGCTATGAAGATGGAGTGAGCCGTGGCGGATGAACACGTGGACATAAACAAATATGCAGGCTCAGAAAAAGCTTCTTCCTTTTATTGCCCCCCGTCTCTCTTTAAGTGTCGCCCTCCTGGGCCATCCTCTCCTGTTTTTATCACCAATTTTATCCCCCACCTTTTATCAGTTTCATTTCTCTCATGTCGACCAGCAAAATGCAGCAGTTCTGGTGCGGTTGCCGCAGCAACCCGCAGTTGCTAGGCAACGCACAACTCTCCATCATCCATTCCAGAAGTCTGACAGATGGAGGAGGAGAATGCCAAGGCAAGAGTGAGAGAAAGAGAGAAAAGATGGGAAGAATGGAGAGAAGAATGAAAACCAGAGGGCAGATGATGCAATCCAAACTCTTTAATGACCCTCTTGTGTCAGGAAAAAGACGCTTTTTTTTTAAACTCTCCCAGTGGGTGAAGATGAAAACACTCACACTCCAGGTAGATAACTTCATGCTCATCACAGCTATGAGCTGAATCTACCTTCACTGTAGTCAGTTCTGAGGCTTATAATGTCTTTAAGTGAATCCAATGTTGGTTGTTTTTCATTAATATCAACACGTTATCCCAGATCTGTAATTCAAGTGTTCAGAGCAACTCCACTGAATCAAATGGTCTTCATCAGGACATTTAAAAAATTTCCTTTTTTTCTGTCCCGAGTGGTTTTTCTCTGCGTTTCAGTCATTCATGGAAAATTAGTAAAGTTAGAAAATGCAACTGGACTCCAGAGCTGAGAGCAGCTGTCCCGTGTGTCATATTCACACATGATTCCGCAGAGCTGCTTTAAGGTTGCTGATATTTACATCTTGTTAATCAAGCAGAAATGTTATAAAATGAATGCTGAAAAGTCAAATTATTCTTTATGTTTGTGTGTCATCACTGGTATCTCTGTGAAAGCGTGTTTCAGCTCTAACATTAAAAATCCATCTAAGCTTTTCTCTTTTTCCCCTCCAACTGTTTTAGCAGGAGGGACGACAGCCTTGAAATTACATCATAGATACAGAAAGCACACAACAAGGTTCCAGCTGTAATTTAGCTCTTTGGTGCACAATGAGATTTGGAAAAGTCAGTCAAACAGCTGACATGGGTGACATTTACAGTCACGTTTCTGGAGATCTGGAAGTCTCCTGAGAAAACAGGAGGGTGGAAATTTTTTATATCCGTCTGTTTGCCGAGCTGCTGCAGCATCAGATGGGTGCTAATGAAAGCTCTGACACTGAAACAAAAGCAGTGAAAGTGAAAACTAACGCCCCGGGAGCTGAGCGAGGTGACGATGCTCTGCAGAGTCGCCACGTAAAAATGCAAATTACAGCTTGTGTGGAAACAACGGAGTGTGAGGACATTAATAAAGTGGAATCATTGCTGTACAAGACCAAATTTTTGTTGAGAATGAAGTGGTGGTCAGAACGGCAGCTATATTTAGAGCAAACAGACTGTCTCTTACATAATGGTCATTCAGCCTGACCCTGTTTTGTGTGGCCCATGGACTTCACATGTAAGCAGACTCATAAAAAAGATTGGTCTCTCTCCACACGATGGAAACAGGTGGACCTTCTCCCCTGCCTTCTCCTCTGCTGTGCAGCACAGACTAAAATAAGGCCACTCGTTTATTTTCAGGGCATTTGAGAGCAGGCTTCTGTTCATCAATGTTCAAGAAGCAAGAACTTTTTTGCTCTCTCTAATGCTGTTTCGTTGTGAAGCACCTCATTAACCTCGACTTCCCTCCTGAAGGCTTGGTCTGCTCTGATGGGTGAAGAGCAGAAAGTGAAGATGGCGGTGTTATTAAAACGTCATGAACCTCTTCATCATAAGGGTCTATTTTTCTGTCCAATATGACATACCCAAAATAATTTCATTCTTCACACAACTACAGAGGCTGTAATATAATCATGTTCTCAAAAGGAAGCTGAAACATGTGAGATCACTAAAAACTTAATAGTATAAAGGTATCAAAATCAAGGTCTGTGACACAGTTTAGAGTAAATTCACCTAGAACACAGTAGAAAATGAACATTTTTATCTCTACAGAAAACTCTGTATATTGAGTAAAGTAACGTGAAATATAAGACAGTGGCCCAATATATTTAGGAATTAGAAAAGTTATGTCTGATACACAACTGTGAAAAAGTAGATGCTAAAAAAGTGAACATGAGCAGATATACAGATGTTTTAACACAGATGTGTCCAGGTCATAGACTGTATGTAAACGATGGACGGAGCCTCCGTGACGTCACCCATAGGTTTCTAAAGAGCTGAACTAAAGCTCATTGGGCGGTACCCACCGTCGCCATCTTGGCAGCGTCACGCGTGTTGTCATTCCCGGAAAATCCCAAAATGGGCAAAGAGTTGGAGCTGAGAGGGGAACTGTAAAGGTGGGGGTGGATGATTGACACCCATCAAACTCTGAGCTGCCTGTAGCTAAGAGCTAACCCGGATCTAACGTGAGCTAATCGGCTGATGAAGGTAGGTGGGCTAAAGCTAAGGCGCACTGTTAGCCGGCTAAAAACCGCGGTTGTGCTACATTCACCATTCTTGTCGCGGATATTGGATACATGTTAATCTAAAAGACACACCCATAATCATGCCAAATTTCAAGATTAAATAACATCCAAACGAATGAGTTAGAAAAAAATTTACCCCCCTCACAGTTGTCATGAAGATAAACTTGACCTTGAACTTGACCTTGAACTTGGATTTTTCTACCAGGTTTTAAACATGTTTATTTCTGCTGTGAAGTTGGTCTTTTTAACATGGGAGTCTATGAGGATTTGCTCTGTTTAGGAGCCAGCCCCTAGTGGATGAGGAGCAATTTTTTGCACTTCCACATAGGCTTTAAATTTTACCGCCGGAGGTTGTCGCTTGGTCCAGATCGAACCACCTATGAGAACCAAACTAGAAAACAAATTATATATAGACTGACTGATGCCTCTATCTACCAATCGCAGCTCAGAGAATAAAGGGACAAAGCCCAAAGTCACCACAAAAACACTAATAATATTCCAGATAGAAGTAAATACAAAGCTTGTATTTTGTTAGAAAACTGCACACTTCACTGTAAAACCTCTGTCTTTTTCTACAACCATCACCTTCATGAATCATTTCAAACTCAGAGTCGTTAGAGAACACAGTAGCAGAGATTTTTTTGACTGGAATAAAACTTTTGACCATGCTAAAGGGATTTCTGAAGTGAATTTTGCAGCTCTTTAGCTGCTAGCTCACAGAGGTTTGGTTGTACAGTGATGAGAATTCTCTGCTTTCATATGACACCTTCTTTGTGTGGAGAAATTAGCAGAAGCTCAAAAATAAAGGTGAGCTGTGTTTTGTTTTATGCGATTGAATTCTGCTTCATGTGAATGGCAATGCTTTGTAGAATCCATTAGCAGAACTTTCTCTCCATCATTTTGGTATCCTACATGCTAGGATTGGTGCTTCCTAGGGTGTGCAAAAAAAAACTGTTTATGCTTCATGAATCTAAATTATGAGGAAGAGGTTAAGGTTTTTTTTTCCCTCCTCTGTTCCCTCTAGCTTGATACATACTACTTTAAATTTGCTTCATCACTGGATAGAAACGGAGCTGGTGTCCTCTGTGGAAACAAATAACTTCCTCTAATGTTAACTTTGCAGACTTTTTAAGTGTGGGGGGGAAAACCCCAAAAGCAAAATATGACCTTTTTAAAGTTTGATTCATCTGATGCACCCAACTCAGCCTGTTTTAATCTGCATACTCAAATGTACGGCAGGATAGATGCTCTCTGAACGAGTCTCCATCCTTGAGGACAAACATTCCAGCAGCACTGCAGCATCTTCCTTCTGACCTTGGTTGTCATGACAGTCAACACGGCTCTCTGAGCTCCAAGAAACCCTGTTGCAAGTGACAGAAAAAAAGCAAACTCGCAGCTCAGCCACAATCATTGATTAAAACCAGCTCCTTATTCTGTGGCTAGAAACCCTGCAGGGCGACGAGCTGTACTTCCTCTGAGACTCTCTTGGTGCTCGGGTAAGCTAAATCATATGTATGTCTCAGTGACATGGGTCAAACTGCTTCTTGATGCAGCACAAACAGAAAGTGAGTGCTTTTAAGTTGTGTGCCAGGATTACTTGGCAGCTGTCCACAGTTACACCAAGCTAAGTGATGTTCCTGAGGAGGAAGTTAGAGGGCATCCTCGACTGTAAAATTTTAGGTTTTTAGTTTTCTTTTTATAATTCTTTCAAGCTGACAAAAGCACTCAGTGGAAGTGTCAGGTGTGCTACGGCCCCAGTGAAACTGCAGCTTTTCGAATGAATTGAAAGGTGTAGCAATAATAGAGTATTAAATATACTGGTGTAATATGTTCTCAGAGGGCGGAAACCCTGCAATCCCTGCATTGGCTCCCCGTGCGTTTCAGGATTGATTTTAAGGTTCTTACTGTTATTTATAAATGTTTTAATGGTCTTGGGCGTTCTTATTAATCAGATCTGCTTTTAGATTATGAACCCTTGCGGACCCTGAGGTCCTCTGGTACTGGCCTTTTAGTTGTTCCCCAAATTTAGAACCAAGACTTATGGTGAGGCCTTGTTCCACCACTACGGGTCTCAACTGTGGAACAGCCTGCCAGAGAACCTCAGGGTTTTGTTGATGTTTTTAAAAACAGGCTCAAGATCTTTCTTTTCAGTCTAGCTTATAGCTGAACCAAATATTCTATTTTTTGAATTTTGCTTATTAAATCATTAATTCTTCTAATATTTTTACTACCTTTTTATATGGCTCGCGGTTTTATTGTTTTACTGTTTATTGTTTTATTTATTAATTAATGAATTTATTTTTAACCAAAGTAGTTTTTCTAAACGTTTTTATTTAATAAAATTTTTAATTTTTTTCTAACTTCTTTATCTGTATTTTTATTCTTGTCACTCTTATCAGTTCTTAATGTTTCCAAGTTTATTTATTCTTGTTTTTAATGTTTAACTCCAATCCTGGTGATCCTTCACATCGGTGTCTCTGCCTGTGGGTTGTTGCCATGGTGACTGCCTTTGTCTGGGTGGCTGGGGGTCCTGCACTGCAGCCCTGTGGCTTGGATGTGGACCCCGGCCTGCCTTGGCCTGGGTGGTTCCTGTGGTGGCGCCCTATGTGCCCATGGTGGGCTGGTTTCCGGTGTGACTGGATCCCCAAGATATCGTTTCGTCACAACAGCGTCGAGCCAGAAGTTTGCATTTTATTACTACTTTTATACTTACTTTAAGTTCAGAGACAGTTATTAGTGATCAGAGTTCATGTTTGTACAGAAAAGGGTGGAGTGCTCTCTCCGGGTCTGCAATAAGGTCCTGCCTCAAGTGGAGGAGTTCTTGGGGTCCATCTGCAGTGATGCGGATGCTGCATCGGTCTGTTGTGGTGAAGAAGGAGCTGAGCCAAAAGGCAAAGCTCTCGATTTACCGGTGGATCTACGTTCCTACCCTCACCTATGGTCACGAGCTGTGGGTAGTGACCGAAAGAACACTACCAGAAGTCTGGGTTTCCCTGCTTAGGCAGCTGCCCCCGCGACCTGACTCTGGATAAGCGGCAGAAAATGGATGGATGGAGTTCATGTTTGTACAGAATCGGGTATGGTAGGTGGGTGAGTAGGTCAGTGTTGTTCAAGCTACAGCAGATAACACGTGATTATTTTTCTGATGTTATAGTTTGAGGTTAAAGTTGAGTTTTTGTGCACTGGAACCTGCTGCAGAGGTCTACGGTCAGATGATGCTGTGTCTGAATGTGTGTGAACAGCTATCTTTTGTTACCAACACATGCAAAGCCACATATTTGCTATTCAAATGACTACAAGAAGAGTCATTGCCCTAATGTCCTATTCAAAACAATGCGTTTTAATATAACTTAATGTATTTAAATTAAACAATAATAAAAAATCTTGGGGATAACTTCATATGCTCTTGGTGATCAAGCGCCTCAGTATGGATAAAATATAACCTAAAATATATATAATATAAATATAAACATTATCTCAAAATAGTTTTTTATGTTTTTCCAGAAGTTAGAACTAAAATCCCTGGAGAGGGAAATTCCTCTTCCCATTGTTTACGTTTGTGGACCTTTAAGTGGCCTTATCAAGCTTTTTAAAGTATTTTAATTAATTTTTTATGGTATTGTTAGGCATTTTTGATGCTTTAAAAAATGTATTTATTTTTATTCATATCTCTATTTACTTACTGCTTATTTTAATTTTATGTAATCTTTTTTTTTACTTTATTTCTTTTATTTTTCTATTTTTAGTCTAGTCAGAGCATATAATGTGTTTTTTATTTATTGATTTATTTATTAACTAATTTATTTATTTATTGTATCGTCACAACTGAAATCACAAAACTGTAAACCACCTCAGTTAAGACAGCAGGGAGGGGTTTTTCTCCAGGTGTGTAGACTTGTTGAGCAGTGATTTTCAATCCTGGTCCTCAGGGACCCCTGCACTACCAGTTTTAGAGGTTTCCATACTTAACAAACCTGGCTCAACTAAATGGCTTGCAAAGAACTTGATGAGCAGTTCAGTTAATCTGAATCAGGTGTGCTGGAGTTGGAAACCTTGAAAACATTCAGGGCAGTTGTCCCCGAGGACCAGGATTGAGAAACACTGCTAACCGATCCTTTCAAAACAAAGGCGGGAAGACGATCTGACACAGGCAGATCAGTTAACGATCAGACATGACTAGCTGGGAAGAAACCAAGAAAATTCCATCTACAATTGTGTGGGATGCTGTCAAAGCTGCTCCTATTTTCTGACATTAGATGACATTTTATCAGTCCATGCCCCCAGTCATCAGGAAAAAATTCCACAAGGCAGATGGCGCTGATATTTTTACATGGACGATCATTTTACTTGCCATTTCTTCCACATGTGCCTAAAATGACGCAAATCCTTGAGCGGAGACCTGACCCAGCCTTCCTGCAGCCTCTTCTTGTGACTCATCTTCCTGTTTGAGTCTGGCCCAGAACAACGTATGCACAATTAAAAAATCCCTCTGATGTATAACAACAGATGCATTAATCATGCAAAACACTGAATACCTCCTATCAAATGCCATTTAGGTCATTTTCAGGCCAGTAGAAAAGCTCTGACCTGTTGGGGAGGTCTTCAACAAGCATCTGCAAACACACATACTGCAGAGGGGACGTAAGAACAGAAAGAATTGAACAAAACTGCTGCATTGAACGAGATAGAACGAAGACAGTGTGTCAAAGGGAAGCTGAAGACAAAGAGAAGGAGGACAATTAACAGACTATCCTCATGGGGGTGAGACCAGAGAAGAGTAAGTAAACTAGTGGAAGCCCTGCGGGGCGGCTGTGATCCCCTGGTACGCCACAACGCTGGCGCAGAGCCTGGCAGCTCAGAATGGGAACAATCCGAGGAGCCGGCACAAAGGCGCTGCTTCCAGCCGAAGAACATGAGGAAGCAGGAACCACGAGGCTCTGCAGAGCTCAGAATACAAACAAACAGCTCTGCATGGAGAGCTGATGGTAAGGCTCACTGCAGCTCCTGAACAAACTCATCCCGGACAAGCCTTTTTATCCAGCATGAGCTCTGAGGCTGAGATTAAATGAAAAATCTAAAAAAACATACTGAAAGAGAAAAGCAGAAAGTGGAATCTTTCATATCAATAGTGAGTTGAATTGAAAACTCCACAGGCTGTTGCATACTGTACATAGTAAAGTATTAGTAGTCATTCCGGTCTTCTGCAATTGGTGACATTTCTAATGACCCAATCCTAAATAATCCCATAACAGCGTTAGAACAGAGTTAACTGTGAAGTTAAAGCCAAACAAAAGCATCCTCCTTGACCATATGAGAGAAAAAAAAGACACATTTAAAAACAGGCTAGGAGGCAGAGACGGGAACTACGGTTGCAATGAAGTTTTCTTGCTAAGAAATTCTCCCATGGAGAGGGGCAGAGCATTTCAGTTAAAACTAATGATCAGTCAGGGAAGCTAAAGGGCAAGTATGGATTTCAAGTGACAATGCAGCTTTCTAAACAGACCAGGTGGCAGATTACTCATCACAAATATAAGTGACTTGACTTGGACTTGCAAAAAAAAGACTTTTGAACATCTCTGGAAGCCTGGAAGGACAAATATAACTTGTAGATGCTTTTTCTGCCATTGTGAGTGATGCTACTGGATACTTAAGTAAACATTATCTGGTAATGGATTAGAAATACTGCCACTTACCAATTTTCTGGTTGAAAATTTTGTCAAATGTCAGTTCGTCTCTCTCCTCCAGGTACTTCTGCATCACACTGCGAATACTGTGAACACAAGCAGGTGAAGAGAAGAAGATTAATGTCTATCATTATCAGCAGCTCAATCAGCCACATCCTCCTCCAGCTTCCATCCCAGATCCTGACCCAGGTTTGGGACTCTCCCTGCCACCTGTCCCCTGACATAGTGAAACCGCAGCACATATGGAGGCTGCGTGGGGATCTGGAGCGATACATGCTGCCCTGGGAACAGGTGTTAATGAAAGCAAGAGGGAGAATGAATCAATTAGCCCCCCCTTAGGCCCATTAACACTCCATCAGCACCCTGCACACTGAACAGGAAACAAGAGGAACGTTTCACCTGCAAACACCTCAGCAGGCATACACTGAGCATGTGCAGAGCAAACTCTCAAGAAACAAACAGCCTCTTTCCTTATTGTTGTGCTCATTTGATTTCAAAAGCAGTCTAAGTTCAAATAGATCTAATAGATCTAATCAACAGCACAAATAAAACCACAAATTTACCTCCAAAAGATTATTTCCTGTGTTACTGCTGTATGCATTTACAGTGACTGGTGTGATTCGGATTTATTTATAACTTGAATTTTGACCTGGAGGCAGACGGCAGAGCTGCAGCTGCAGTGGCAGCAGATGTGGACTTTATCACACCTCTGCTTAAAACTGAAAGCATCACTACCTCAAACAGCACAGGCCTTGATAATGAACTAGCATCTATTCAGTGTCTTATACATTTTAATCATTTAATGAAACTTTAGAACACTCTGGAGGTAATCTGACTTAACTGATTCTATAGACTTACATACACTACAGAACAAAGTACCAGTCTGAAGATCCAGTACCAGTGTACCACTTGAAGTCTTAACCTCAGATCTATGTTAACACACAGGAAGTTGTTTAAAGCCATGTTACTGATGTAGACTGGTTGGTGTGAACGCTGTGGCTTTCTACAGATGCTCAACACGATTGAGGGTGGTGCAAACACTAAAGAAATGTAAAAATGACAAAGACAAGCAGTTCTAAGAAGATTATCTCTTCACATGTATATTTGCATGTGTTGTTCAGCGTTTCTGTAAATGTGACAAATTGACGTGACACTAGAAGATGTCACGCTTGATTTCACAATTAACTGTGAAATGAATACGATTAATTATTCATAAAGAGTTATTGCTTAAAAACAGTTTAAGACATCCTTGTCAGATTTCTCTAGTTGTAGAAAAAATGACCAAGGTGTTCTTGAGGTGGACGGTTCGCCAGTCTGTAAACACATGACATGAAAAAGTTGCAGTGGAAGGAGGAAATAGATCCAACATGTTTCACACCTGCAGGATCTTCAACAGCTTTGTACCACAAAGTAAAATGCTCCGTAAAAGGTTTTCAAGAGCTACTATCCAGAAACAATTAGATGCATCCTTTATTAAACACACCTGAAACAAATTGCTTAATTCCCTTATCCGCATGTCATTGAGCTCTGCAGAGGCCTGGTAACAAGCCATTCATTTGATTTAGGTGTGTTGGAGAAGAGATGCATCTACAAGTTGTAGCATAGTAGCTCGCGAAGACCAGACTTGGGCACAGCTGCTCAACGCTAAAGATGGATACGGAGTCTTACCTCCATACTCTGCGTTATCTATGCGTCTGTTTTCAGGGCGCTTGCGGATGCGTACCCTGACAGCGTAAATAGTGTAGTCCCATCAGAAATTGCAGGGGCAGTGTTGTGCGGTATTGCTGCCGTGTGACCCGCGAAAAGAAGAAGAAGAAGAAGAAGAAGCAGCAGAAAGCTGCAATGTTTTTATTTAGCTGCACAGACCACCACTGTCTACTGCGATGCCTCGTTTATGTCTCTTTCTGAGAATATCGCCATGTTTATTGTTGGCTGAAACGGACGTCACAACTCAGAGACGTTAGAAAACTGACAGACCTATTTATGTAGATAACGGAAGCATAAATGAGCCTTTGAGCGTCATTCAAATGTTTCATTTTACAGATGAAAAAATAAATAAATAAAAACAACGATAGTTGATTGGTCTGTAGAAGAAACCATTTTCAATTTCAGATTTTCTTTATTTTTACAGCTCTTGTATTATTTACATCCTCAAACAGCAGTTATTCTGCTAAACGACAGCTGGAAGTCAAAGCTAGCTAGATTTTTTTCTCTCCTGTGTTTCTAAATTAACTAAAGAAATGTTAAAAACCATTTTTTATAATGCAGTGTATAGAGAAAAGCCTCCCAAGTCCAGGTAAAGGGTCCTGTGGCCTTTTCCATTTGCTTTCTCTAAATATGTTATGTAGGTTTAATGTTGCAGTTATGTAGTTATGTTATGTAGTTTAGCGAGTTGGATTTAGTTAGAATGGGACTTCTTTTACGTTGTCGCTTTATTATTATGGAATATTGGCATCAAATGGTAGAAATAAATTAGAAATAAATTAAAGACCTAATAAAGAATGTGTTTCATGTGTTGTGAAATGAATTAAGGCGTAATAATCATGATAATTGTAATATAATTGTTTCTCGGACAATAATCATACCATAAACATCTATAATCATGACATTCACATCCCTATGACAGAATGTAATGGTAAATGGACCTGTACTTATATAGCGCTTTTCCAGTCAGCTTGACCACTCAAAGCGCTTTACACTACTTGTCACATTCACACACACTCATACCCCGATTGGCACATCAGGAGGCAAGCTAGGGTTAAGTGTCTTGCCCCAGGACACTTCAACATCTAGTCAGGGAAAGTCTGGAATCAATCCACCAACTTCCCGGTTGGAAGACGACTGCTCTTCCTCCTGAGCTACAGCGGCCCTAGTTCAACAATATTTAGTAACTGTAGCAGATCTTGAATCATAAAGGAAGCAAACATTTATTCTTTGGGAATAAAAAGTAATTGAATTAGTCTGTGAAAGCATCAAAACTACGATGCGAGTAGTTGCTGCGTTGCTCCTGCATAATATGTGTTATTGCAGGACTTTCACCACACTGGAACCCCAGCAGGACTACAGACGTAAACTTTGATCAGGACTTCAGTTTGGACTAACAGTCACGGTGGACGTTATTAAGCTAATCTGCATTAGCACTTTTAAATGACAATATAAAATGGGCAGTGAATGCAACATTTCCACCGCAGCTGCAGAAACAGGAACCTGGGAAGCAAACACTTCCTCTTTAGACAAGGTCTGTTTGCGCCACTGAATCATTCGCAACTGACTCCAGGATCATTTGTCTCAAAAATCTCTGTAAAAATTTACCCTTAGAGCTCCTGCATTAAAATAAACACCGTGGAGCAAAAGCTTCCACTCCAGCATGTCGGTATGGTTGGTGAAGTTTAGAGAAGAGGATCTGCTGCTTAGATGGTTGTGGGTGTTGACCCTGATAATGAAAACAGAATGGATTATTTATAATGTGCTGCTAATTTTCCCTCCAACACCAGTAACAAGAACAGTTTTTACTGCTTTTTACCAAATCAAAGCTCAGTTGTAAACAGTAGCAGCAGCTTCACACATCAATATTAGCTTACGGGAGCAGATGACCGCAGCATAGCTTAAAACAAAGGCAGCTCCTGCTGTGACAACGCAGCCCAAGTGACAGAATGGCTGCTGGCACTCAGTTATAAATAAGGAAATATTATCTACAGGGGCTCGCCGTGATACTGAGAGTTTGAGTTGTGGGCTGTGACAAGTGTGTCAATGTAGCACTAGCGCTGTTACTCCTTTACTGAGTTATGAGCGGCCCTCGGTTTCAGGGACATTAAACAATAATCGACAATGTGCGGCGAGTCTGAGCCTGTTAAAAACTCTGCCATGTGTTATCATCATCCTCCTATAAAACCTGTCCTACACTCAGGACGCCGGCAGCCATGTGTCCGTTAGTGAGAATGTTGCATGCCCCCACATACAGCTGATGTTGTCATAGCAACTTGTGATTTACTGAAAGGGTGGAGAGACAAAGACAGTAGATAAAAGAAACCACCTTAAATGATGATCTGATGTGCACATGAGTTATTACCACAAAGAGCTAATCGCTCTGAAAATAATTCCATATTCAAATAAATACCAGACCTGAAAGACCCTCCTTCTAGTCCAACTAGGCCAAAAAAATGACTATTTGCTGATCAGTTTTGCATCTTCTTGCATTAGTTCAACAATATTTAGTAACTGTAGCAGATCTTGAATTATAAAGTTAGCAAATATTTATATTTTGATGAAGGAAAAAAAAGTAACTGTGAAAGCATCAGAACTACGATGTGAGAAGTTGCTGCGTTGCTCCTGCGTTCTTAAGACTAGTTGGTAGGAAGGTTCGGTGGAGGGGAATCAATGCTGCGCTGATTGACTAAATATGTACTTCAACAGTTGCAGCTGCAGGTTAATAAGGTGCAAAGTGATTCTCTGGTTTCATTACTCCAGATCATGTAAAATAAATAAATAACCCTGCATGTCTTGGATCTGTGATTAAAGCGAGTGAACACTCGGATCCAGACAGACACTTTCCTCTTTCTGGATGCGGCGAGGATTCCTGAACTCCCGCCTCAGAGAGCCAAGCGGATTTATTAAGGATCTTAACACAAAAACTCCAAACAGTGGTCACATGACCCAGAGGTTAATGCTGTTTCCTGTTTTTGCATCACTGAAACGTAGCTAAATTGAATATCTTTCTTCTCTGTACCCAATTGTTCTAATTTCCCATTTCAATTCTTATACAAACTCATTTACTGATTTTTGGTTCCTTTTAAACCTAGATTTTTGGAAGATCATCGTCTGAGGTGTTGTACCTAAAATCAACTACCACCTAACCATACTAATACACAGTATGTATGGAAGCTGGGATGGATTGGATGTGGAATAAGCCGTTATCTGATTCTGAGTTCAGATATCCACAGTTGAATCGAACTTCCCATTCAGTCACAGCCAGAGCCGCCACCCAGGGTCAACTCTGTGTGACACACAGCTGCCATGTGAGGTCCTGACCATGCAAGCTGTTGCTGTCGGGGAGCGATGCGAGCTTAAATCACAGCCTTGCAATAAGCTAGCAACCTGTTAGACCACCTGAGCCACAGACTCCCACGGTGCTCATTTATGGGTCATGATGGTAGAGTTAATCGTACACATTAGGGCTGCACGAGATCAGTAAAAGATGCAATACGCGATAACACTGTTGAAACTTGCGATGATGATATGACCTGCGATAAATAAAATAAATAAAGCTGCTGCTTTGATGTTTCCTCACATGGAGCTGCACTGGCA
>JBAMHW010000021.1:3657069-3674731 GCA_037177495.1 Rhadinocentrus ornatus | reverse complement strand
CCGTTTTGTTTTTGTCGTCCTTTCTGGCTGGCTTCCTGTTAAGGCTGAGATGTTCCGTATAGGCGCATCAATCACACTAAAAATGCCACCGGAAAAGACCTGGGTAAACACCTTGAGAGGTTTAGCACCAAATCCTGACCAGACAACACGGTCCAATTAACAAATCACAAACCAAATCCCTCCGTCTGAGAGCTAATTTACAACTGTCCGCTGGTGGTGTCTATATTCGAGTTCTCCGTCTAGTTAGCTACCACGCTAGCTAGCAAAAATGAAACCAGCTAGCTAGTAGGCTAACTAACGAATAAACCAATCAGTGTATGCATATATATTGGATTTTCCAGCTGTACGGATATATTAAAATACCCCTAATGCCACTTGTAAACGCGATAACCAGCTGGCAGATTAACAGGGATGATGGTTCGATTCCATGCAGCGATTTACTCAAAGCTAACGGCTGCGGGTCTTCTGGCGTCTCTTTTTTGGGGAAGTCTTGCTCCGTTTCCGAAAAAAGACTTCGACTGTCCAGTGGGTTTTTAAAAATATCAGCAAAATCGATAAATATAATCCATAGCTGCTCGTTGGGGTATCCCGAGCTTGAGAGGGACCCTTGTCACCCGGAGACCCAGCACAGAGCTGCTGACTGTGGGCTGATGGTGACGCTGACGGTGGAGGAGGGGAGGGAGCGCTGGGAGATGGAGAACGGCTGGCCAGCGGTAGTTCGCCTGTTAAACCGTAACTTTTCTTCCTCGCGGTAAACTGGTTAAAAGAAGGGGCGGCCGGAGGGAAACGGTGACCACACTTTGTAAAGTAAAATACACAATACGCTGATGTGTTTGCGGTGGGCTCACACAGAGCTGGAAATGTGGAGTAAAAGAAGGGGAACCGAGCAGGTCGTCGTGCTCCGCGCCTGCCCGAGTGACTCCTGCCACTGCCTTCCAGACTATCCGCGCTGGGGGAGCCCTCACTCGGATAGTTAACAGCAAGTGTCCCTCCTCTGCCTTTGGGTCGTATGCCAATCGATTCTGTCCACCCCTAATGGTTAAAATGTTTGTTTTCCAGCAACAATATGGCACATGTTTAGTTGAAATCCCTCCTCGGTGTATTTTTCTGTATTTTTCCAACTAGCACGGTGGCAATGCTTGCTTTGTGGTTCGACTTCCTCCCACTGCGGCGGGGAGAGGCGTGTAAAACGCGGAGCGGCTTTCTTTTTTTGACCGGAGCTGGGCCACAATAGTTAAGATTTGGGTGTTAATACAGGGGAGGGTTTGCGTTTTGATTTAGGTACAGCGATATTGTGCGAAATACGCTTCCGTCAACGGCAAATAGGATAATTTGAGTAGATTTAAGGGCAGCAGCAGCGACCAGATTGCGGGATAAAACAGAATAAGGTCCGCCTGAACCGGATAAGAGATTCACTGCATCTACTCTGTTGCTAAACGGGCTCAATTTCTCCATCTTGTGATCCGACAGTCATTTTTAAACAATTAATATTAAAACACTACATTTTATATCAGGATGCCCCAAAGGTGAAACTGGTGGAAACGCACTGCCGTTCCCTGGCCAGCTGCGGTAATGCTTCCATACCGCAATGGGAAAGCGTACAGCAGGCCTCCACAGGAAGAGGCAGCAGGTGGGAATGGAAGGTCCAAAACTCTTGATCCAGACCTCATTACTTTTTTAGTTAGCCTCCAAACAGTCAGTCTTAAAATATCAATAACAATTCAAAGTGGTATTAAATAAGAGTTCTGTATTCTTACACATTTTTCTCTGACCTTTTTTACTCGTTTTCAGTCCAGTTGCAGAGGAATGTTTTTTTGGTTTTTTTTCTTAAGCCATTTAACTCTGGCATTTAAATTATTCATACATAACAGATAACTCAGCAAATAGCTTGTTTTAAATTGGATTTTTAAGTTCTTTCTATTCAAGATTCTTTTTTTACTGCCATTCAACACGTTTAACATGCAGGAACAAATTGTGAGGCAGTAAAAAGGCAAACACAAACCCTGTTGTGTTAAAGTAGGCAAATATAAGAACAATAAAGGCCAATAATAAAATAAATAAATGTAAATAAAGAAGTTGTGAGTATAATATTGAAATATAAACATTATTGCACTGTTGAGGTGGTATGGTGAAATGTTAATTAGACGTGTTGCATGTTGGAAAAGGTAGCATTGTACTAACATTTTTAGTCTAGTGACTAGCTGAATAAGATTACAGAATCAGGGTAACAACTCCGAGTAGCCTGGTGCTTTTGGTTTCTATCACAAAGACACATCATTTGTTCCCTTTTCTTTCTTTCTTTTTTATTCAGCATTTGTTGCTATATTTCTAAATAATTGCATTCTGATACAAATTACTCCTCAAATTTTCTGATTCTTTTCATATTTGCATGAAAATAAGTCTGGTCAAACACCTTTGTACTATGTGGATGTTGTTTTACTAAATTCTCATGGTCATATTATTTTTTTGACATTGTATTAAAAAGCATTAGCTGCTTCATAAAAACATCAGCTGTTTATTTAGCGATGAAAATAATAGTTGGGGTTTGTAAGCGAAAAAAAATATTTCTGCTTCAAGTAAAACATTTTTCCCTTTTTGAACTGGTTGTATTCTGTCCTGATCAGATTGTTGTTATTCCTCACTTCTGTTTAAGTCCCTTTGGTTAAGAGTGTTTAATAGATAAGTTAAAAAAGATAATTAGGTAGTTTTGTCTTGAATCAAATTAAATAAGTCATATAATCAGCAAAATATTCAAATAAAACAACATTATGTAGAAAAATTATTCTTTTAAGTTTTAATTCATTGGATTGCTGCTAAAGCAAAACATACCATGCTGTTGTAGCATGTTGGATTTTATCTTTTTATTTTTCCCCACAGATGATTTATTCAAATAATTTGAATATTCTTATTTACAACAGAGTATATGCAATAAAAACTACAGGACAAAACTATCAACCAATATGATTTTTCTGGTGAGAATCATTAAACTCTTATTGATTTTTAAGAAAAAGGAATTTGAGAAATATAAATTTAAAGAGTTTATTGGTCATTAAATAAGGCTACAAGGAGCGAAAATTAATCATTTTCTTTTATGTAATTTTTTTGTCCTTCTCATCTATAAATTAACAGGAAATAGTGTTTTTTTTGTGTCAGTTCACACCAATTTTCTCAGACCTGAAATGTCTTACTTGTCAAAAAGTCCTATAGAACTTTCTAACCATCAAATCTTCACATTTTAAACCAGATATTTACAATGTTTGTTTTTTGTGGGGTTTTTTTTATCAGCTCAGCCTTTATTACCATGTAATTACCAGCATGTAATGTGTGAAATGTGAGTGGTGCACCTTGGATAAGCAGATACGCTGGTGGAAGTCCGTAAGGTTTAAGAAAAACAGTTTATTCAGCACTGGGAGGCAGTGAGAGTCAGAGGTGAAGGGTCATGTGAGGGAAAGGGCTTGATGTAAGTTGTTACTGCTGAATGCGGCGGATGGACTGGATCTGAGGGGTCTGGCAGTGGGAGCCAAACTCCCTGAAGTGTTTGTACTCCCCACAGTGACGATCACACTCCATGATATACTGGTATCCACGATAACCAGGGTACTGGTAGCACACAAATCTGTGGAGAGAGGAGGAAGTACAGATTAAATGTAGCAAGAGATTTGCTGTTATGAAAGTTTGAGTTGGAGATAAAAAAAAAATTGTTGGATAGGAAATAGCAAAGTGTAAGGAAAGCAATAGGGGGGGGGGCTTACGCTCCAGACTGGATCCTGAGAGAGCCAACTTCATTGTTGCACCAGCCCATGGCCTGGAGGGAGGGATAATCATCGCTAAGCTCACCCTTACGGCCCAGGAAGTTCTCACGCTCATAGATAGTCATACGACACTCTCTGTGGTTCTGCAATTTGGGGGTTGGGGGGATAAACAATAGAACAAACAACAGATTTAAGCTGTTCTTTACGTCAGACAAGTTTCATTAGTCACCTGTCAGACACAAAGTTTTAAAGTCAATGCTGGCATTTCCTGAAGCAAACAGGCCAACAACACATGAAGAGGTGGAGTGGTGAGGGGGTGGGGAGGGGACTTACAGCACAGGCAATTGGTCTGAAGGAGGTCATTCTCTCAATGTGATAGGCATTGCTGCCTCCGAAAGCATCACACTGAGGGTACTCTCCTCTCTCCAGGATGAACTGCTGTCCCTGGTAGGAGGCGTGCTCATAACCCACCCAGCTGGGAAAGAAACTCTGTGTTAATATTGAGCAGGTTTTACCACAGTGTTGCATCTTCTGCTGCTCTCTGTGTGCTGATGTACTCACGCTCCACTCTCCACCCTGAGGGAGCGCACACTCTCGAAGCCAAACTCCATCACGTTGCAGCACTCGGAGGTGAACTCATGGCGGCGGCCCTGGAAGCACTCCTCATCGTAGACAATGATCTGTTAGGGAAGTGAAGACACGCTGAAGTAGCTGATGCTCACAGGTGGACACATGAACAAGCTCAAATGTACAACATGATGAGGACAATCACTCCAGCGGCTGAGTTTTTAACAAACATTTGATTAGAGTTCCAATTTAGTGGAAGTTTATTTTAAGGCAGGTGGTCCCAGATCAGGAAGAGGTGGTGCAGGAACCTGCTGCTCCACCTGCAGACTCACCTTCCAGTGGCCGGAGAACTTGGTGCAGTGGTGAGTCATCTTGTCTGGAAGGAAGAAGCACAAAAAATGAAGCGTAAGTGAGGAGATCACAAAGACAGCTGGGCAGCTAAACCCTGGTGTGAATCAAATACAAATCAGAAGCAAGAAAACAGGAGAGTCACTCTCCCTGCAGAGAACAGAACTGTGGTTCAGCACAGCTTGTTAAAGTGTTTAAAAGATCCAGCAACATAATGTACTGGAATCAGCCTGAATTTAAGACTAAAAGAGTGTTTATGTAGGTTACAGAAGTCAGAAGCATAATCAAATCTCTTTGGGTTCTTCCTCCCACCCATTCTATCTCTTTATCTTTCTGCCCATTTCCTCCCTGATGCCTGACTTTCCACCACCCCCATGTTTTATCTCACCCACTGGGTGTGGTGACAGCCTTTGGGCCCTGGAGCCCGAATGGCTCCTGTGTTTATGGAAAAGGGGGGGCGGGGTTTGAATATAATGTGTGAATATTGGGGGGCTGCAGTGCCCTGGCTGCGCTGCCCTGGCTGTGTGCTGGCTGGGTGAGGGACAGGGACTCACCTTGCTTTGATGCCCTTGGGTTGTCCTGCCGTGAGAGTGAGAGGAGCCACGCGCCCCCACCCTTTTAAAGCCTCCCCTGGCAAGGGGCCATGCTGAAAGCCCCGGCTCAGCAGCAGGGAGGGGCTTTTCTTTGTCCCCCCCAACAAAAGCGTGGTTAATCTATGGAGAGGGCAGAAGTGCAGACACCACATTATCACCTTGGGCAGTGGACATGGAGACGCAGGACTATAAGAGAGACAAGATGCAGTGTGAGCTGAGAAAACACTGAGGACGAAGGAGAGAAAAGATGTACCCGAGAGCTGTTTCCCTGTTTATTTTAACATCAGGCTGCAAGCAGGGATAGTTTCAGTGTAGATTAATCCATCAATCATTCTTTTTGTTTAATAGATTCATTGATTCCACCAGAAAGTGACACAAAATAGCAAAAAATAAAGAAACCACCCTCTGTATTCTGATTGTTTTATATATCCTAACTTAAAGGGACAATGTGTAAGAATTACTTCCATCTAACGTTGTAATTGTGTATTACATTCTAACATATAGTGCATTCTAGCGCCTCACTTTCTCAAACACGTATTGTAACAACGGTAGCCGTGGCAACGTGATGAAAGCCTGTCATTCGAAAGTTCACGGAGTGTTCGCTAAGGTGAAAAGATTCGTGATTTTATAAATATTTCTAACTGCATCCCAACAAACTGTCTTAAGAAGGCAGAATGGTTCTCAGAGGGGGAACAGATCTCGACGTGAAAACTGGCCTCGACACAGCACTGGCTGTTGTCCGAGTAAAAGCCTGCTTATAAAGCCTTCCCCCCGGGTTTTAGTCCGGCTTTTACCGTGACTAAAAGCCTGTGTTTACCATGACCATGAAAGCAAGTGAAAACACATAAACATACACTTCTGTACCAATAAGACTGGTAAGTTTTAGCAGAAGCTACTGTTATGCTGCCATGGTAACAAGCAACACTTTATAACAGCGAATGAAAAACATTGCTTTAGGCTCATTTAGGCATTACCGGTAATTTACTTGTCGAAGAGAAAGCTAGTATCTCTGCTTGAGCTCCTTCTACATGGGGAAGGCTATCCCTGTTGGTCCTTCTTATTGGTATTGTCTTGTTACTCTGCCGTTGCCATGGTAAAACGGCTTCTGTGCTGCTGCATGGTCCTGCATTTTTTTGTGAAAAACACTTTAACAGATTTTCCAACTTGCCAGGGTAGTTGGCCTCTACTGTTTATCTTCTTCTCTCACGTCTTAATCACTGTGCTCTGGCTCGTAGAGATTCTGTGTTGGTGCTATTTGTCCCTTGCCGGCGGCTGTAGTTCCAAGATGGCAGACCATCATGGTGCTGCCCTACCGGTACTTGTTATATGGCAGGTAAGTCTTCTCTCACTAGAATGTGTCAGATTGTTAGCGGAGGTCATGATACACCAAAAATTTTAGACAGTAAACATCAGAAAATGTTACACAATGTCCCTTTAACGATATTCTCACTATTTATATTCATATAAAACAAATAAACATGAACAGAAAATTAAAAACAAGTGGCCTTAAAATGTGTAATCAATCAATCAAACCATCAAGCCTTTATTGTCATTACACATAGAAGTGTAACGAGATTGCTCGGAACAGCGAAAACATAAAAACTTTTTTTTTTAAAACATACAAAAATCCCAGTAAAAACAGAGACACAATACATATAACAACTAATAGAGTAACACATTCTAATAAGGTGCAAGGGGTCAGAAATACAGAAGCAATATATTAAAGCAATAACTTTTAAAAGCAACAAAAAGTCAGATGAAAACAGATCTCTTTTAACAGAAGGGAGTAGAAGCAGAAACCATTTCTGTAGCCGAACTGGGAGCTAACTCCAAAGAAAACAAGCCTCAAATAAACCAAAGGGTCTGCCCCCCAAATCTAATCTTGGATATTTTGACATAGCGATAATTCTGAGAATGCAGCGTTCTTATGAGGCGATATGGAATGAAGACATCTTTCAGATAAGATGTGGCGAGGCCATTATGGGCTAAGATGGTCATTATGTGTTAAGATACATTTTGAATCTGTGGTTGCAGCATTTTGGATAAAATGAAAGACCTTTAGTGGATTAATTTTTAATAAAATGGCATCAGGCTTGTGTAACCTGGATGTAATGAAAGTGTCAACCCGAGGATCAGGATTTTTTTGGAGAAAGGAAACTCGTGATTTTACCATGTTTCACAGATGAAAGAAAGCTGCTATGAGATTTAAAAGAGAAATCCTGGTAAAAAAAAACCAAAAACTAAGTTCCTCAAAGCAGTGCAGGAATTCAAGGTAAGGTCATCCAGAGAAGCTGTGTGTTTGGACTGAGAACCTTTGAGTTTTTTGGGGGGGTACTAATCACATTATTTTATTTTAAAACTAAATTAAATTAGTGGCCAGACTGTTTCTCTCTTTTTAGTGCAGACTGGCTTTACAAAATCTAGAATACAGACTCGGAAATATGTCATTTTCAATGATTGTTGGTGCAGAAACTTATGAACAGAACAGCAAGTGTTCAGTCAGAAATATAAACAGCACAGAGGAAGTCATTCATCCAGACCTCTGATGAAGCTGTCACATCAAAACTTCCTGTGATGATGCTGGAGTGAGCCAAAGGTTTTATAGTTTAAACACAAATCTTATTTGTAAAAAAAAACAAAGAAAAACGTTTTGCTGCCTAATAAAATTATTATTTTTTACTCTAATTTAATGAGTTTAGGCTCTTGAAACCATTTGTTGAAACCAAATGGATCCCCATTTAGAGTTAGTTGTGCATAATTGTTCACGTATTTTTATAAAAAAAATAAAAAAATCTTGAATCTGTTGACAGGTTTAACAAGGAGGTTGTTATGTGTTTGCTGCCGTTACCGAGGACTTGTAAATGTGTGCGTTTGTGTGGCTGCTTACATAATCAACCACTTGTAAACAGCAGATCTGGGGCTCTTGTGTGGGCAAATTCCCAACAACAGCTCTGTTTCCTGTGAGCTCAAAAAGAATTTTAGCCACTTCTCAATTTAAGTCTGCACATTCAGCTGACCTGAATCAACCTCTGCTTTCTCCTCAATCAAAAACAATAAATATACTTTTGTCAATTTGCAGCAATTCCTTTTGGGAAGATACATTTTATTTATTTATTCTTTTTTTTTTATATATATAAAACTATAAGATTGGAGTTTATCTCTCAGGAGTATCTGCCTCTTGTCAAAAACCATTCATTGCAAATGTCAGGAAGGGTCATTTGGTCAGCAAAATCAATGCAGTTCCTCATGTCGATATGGTTCAGGTTAAGTTACATCACATTAGGGAAGAGGAGAAAGAGGAACTGTGGACTAAATAGTAGTGATTGCTCAGAATTAGTTGTCCCAGCGCAGAGTCATCTGAAAATTGAGTGGTTGGATAAAAAGGTGAAGTCTCTGGGTGTCAGGAGTCGATATGTTCCTGCCGTTGGGAGCGCAAAGCTTTGGTGTGTCCATCTAAGTAGATTTAAGGCCACAGCAGTCAATAGACTTAAAGATCAATTGGCGTCCTTCTCCTCAAGGTGTATGATGAAAATTCTTTTTATTTTTATTTGAAACCTTTGTGCAATAGAAAAATAATTTGATTATCAAACAACTAATCAGCCATTGTTGCCTGAAAACCATTTAAAGACATTATGAGATGAAACTGTTGAACTGGATTTACTTTAGATATTGCAAACACACTTTTTAATTCTAGCTTGGTCCGCATTCACCATCCTGCTCCACCAAACACTCACTAAATCACCAAACATGGATGCTGCTGAAAATAGTCCTTGATATACGTCTCTTCTGTTTAAGTAACACTGACTAAAACTTAAAGTGACCAACTGTCCAAGGAAAATAATCAGCCCCCACCCCAGAAAAGTTAGCTCTATATAAACTAAAGCAGCTTACTAGGGACTGATTTTGCAATGTCTTGACAGACAACTTCTTGAAATGACTCTGCAGCTATGAGCAAATTTTAGACACCCAGCCTCAGTTATATCACAGAATGCCCTGGGAGCTGTACAGATTACATAGCAGGATTAGTTCACACCTAATCTGCATGTATCAAACACATTTTAATCCTGTTTGAAAAGAGGAAATCATCACAGTGGAGGTGATATAATCCAGATGTAATCCATCTGACATAATCCCAGAATTATCAGCAGCAACCTTTATTTCATTGCATTGACTAGCAAAGATGGACCTTCATTTATAGCAGTGCCGTTTTTAATTTAAGATAGGTGGTTGTTTTGAGCAGCTATTTTTTTTCTTTTCATTGTAATATAATTTTTATACTAAGTGTCCTTTGTGGTGGAATTACCAACCCAAGAAGTTCATGACTGGGATGAAATTCTTTAATGTAATAACTCTAATAAGGTTATTTCAGCATCCACAGACAGATTTTTTAAATAGCTTGTAATCCTGTAACTGATGCAGATTGATAATTTACTAACATTAGCAAGTGTTAGCTAACATTATCATGAGTAAATACTAACATTAGCAAAAATGAACTGCAAATTTTAGCTAACATTAGCAATAGCGAATGCTAACATTAGCAATGTTAGCTAACATTAGATGCTATTTTCTGGTCAAAGTATGACTACTGTGACAAAAGCATTTGGTGGCATTCAGGAAAAGGTTTTTCTGTAGGCTTAATCCAGTTTTTTTTTTACTTCTGTTAAAAACAGTTTTATTTATATAAATAAAATGCAAGTTTCAATGCAGATTGATCATACAACTGTTGTGATAAAAACCATTAGTGATATCCAGAGTATTTCATTGTAAACAAATTCTGTTCGCGATTTTAATTACAAATTATCCCTAAAAAATGTCATATTTTTACAAGATATTTATTTAATTTTCAATAATGTGAATGCAAACAGTTATCCTTTGCTGGTGTTTTTTCATTACTGGGTGTTGAGGCACATGGGTTAGTAGAAGGTAAAGTGGTCAGCCAGTTGGAAAGTTGCTGGTTTATACTCTTTTAAAAAAAATGAATAATTAGACCAAATTCTGAAATATAAGGAGTGATCGTTACATTACCTCTGAACAAAAGGTAGATTTAATACACTTAAACGTAATAAAAATCAGAAAATAAGAGAGTAAACTGTAAACAGGCAAATGAGAATGAGTCAGTGATGCTAATTGTATTGAATCTGTTCAAATAGACCAAATCTGTCACAACACAAGTTAAATTGAACTGCTGCCACATACATTTTTGTCAAGTGGTACTAGTTTGCTGGTAAATGTGGCATTATTGGAAATGTTGGGGAAAAAATATATCCGTTGCAAGTTTTAATAAAACAAATCAATTATAGTCATTGTGAAAAATGACTGATTTGTGTACTAAAAAGTATGTAAACTCAGTTTTTAATTTAAGAAATGTTCTACATCATATTCCTATTCAGTAATGCAGGCTTACCACTTCTGGCTATTTAAGACTAAAGCACCTTCAAATTGTACACATTTTAATTGTGGCTCAAGATGTGATTCATTTTAACACCAAAATATACGTTCATGTACTGAACATGTGCATTCATTTTCCCTTTTCTGTAAGTTTGTTCTTGTTGCAGCCTCCCAAAACCAAGAAATTGTGAGTTTAAATGTCAGGTCTTTGTTCTCATGTCCAAAGCTATAGAATATGTTGCATTTTTGTGTGCCCGTGTAGGTGATGGAGTGGATTACCTTTTTGTGTCCTCTAAACCTTTGCATTCTTCGTGTCTACATGCAACTATAGCTTACAGGCCTGGCAGCCCAACACATGGGAAAACTGCCTTGCTCAGTGCTTTCCTTTGACAGGGAAATGCTTACAGGCAGGCCAGAGGGGCAAGCGGTGTTTCCAGGCTATGCGATGACCCGGTGGCTTTGGTGCAGGCCAACTGTGATGACGAGAGGCTTTCTATTGTGCTGTGAGCTTCTACGTTTGGCCTTTGCCAGAGTATAAAAGCTAGGGTTGAGGGCTGACGGGACCAGCACGAGCCAGCCTCCCTCACAAGGCACAGCAAGCTGTACTAACACAGGTAAGAACACACAGACACTGACATGCACACCAGAGCATCAGAGCTGCACACCTAGAGCCAGGCCCCACTTCCTGTCCTCCACACCCAGCCAAAGCCCCCTCAGCTTGGGGAAAGGCCCAAACAGAATCCCAGAGCCCAAATGAGCCTCCCACACATGTTACCCACATAGAAATTATACCTACATCTTCTGTTACTAGCTTAGGACACCTTCCCGCTCTTCCAGCAAGTTCTATACATGCTATACACATAAACAGCAAAATTGTTTTTGGTTTAAAAAACAAAAAAACACTCCTACCTCTGACCCCTCTGGTAACGTTGACACCTTGCCTTTATACTTCAGCCATCCTTCTCTTTCACATCATCTTCTGTAACCCTGACACCTCCATTTGCACCTCTATTTCTGTTCATCCCCCTGTCTTCCTGCATCTCTCGCCCAGACTCTCCTGAAGCCCCTCACCATGTCTCAGACTGCTAAGTCCGCCTCCAGCCAGGGCACTGATGCAAAGGACAAGGGAGCCCCTGCTCCTGCTGCCACCAGCAAGGCCACCAAGACTGGCGACCCTGGCATGGGATCCTACAGAGTGAGTCACTGCATGGCAGAAACACTTTATTTGAAGGGCTGCACCCCACAAATGATCAAGAAAGCTAAGTCTAATAATTATTAGGTGTGTAAGCAAGCAAAATAATTTGTTTTTATTTAATTGGGGAGGATTTAAAATCAACAGATGTGAAAGAAACAACAGAAATCTGGTTAAAGTAGTAAATATTTAGTCTGTGAGGCTTATTGATTAGTCTGACTATTAGTTAATCAATAATATTTAACCAAATATATAAAGATTGTAAAAGAAAGATTTTAATTTTAGACTTTATTGAACGTTTTTATAAAGACAGCTGTTTTCATGCAGGTTGATGTTTAATAGTGCTGCTTTTACTCAATCAAAATTAATAAATTGGATTAAAATGGGTTCAAATTGACTAAAATGACCAGCATTTTACTTCTGCGGATGTTTTAAAATGAGCTCTTTAGTAGTTGCTTGGTCTAATCTACAGTTTTCAAAGGCCATCGTCTAATGCACACACACATTTAGTGTCATTTTTTTGTTTTCTTCTGTAAAGTTTGATTTATGTGGAAAATTTGGAGAATTCACTGATTGTTTAAAGTTCTGAGGAGAAATCTGTGTTTAGTAGAATAAAACTGTTGTGTGTGAAACTGGTTTGGAACTACTAAATAGGTGTTAAGCAGTTTTATCTGATTTATTGAAAACCTGCAACATGTCTTCTTTGCAGATCATGCTGTTCGACCAGGAGAACTTCCAGGGCAGGATGATGGAGGTCCAGAATGAGTGCATGAACGTGTGTGACCGTGGCATGGATAGAGTGCGTAGTATCATTGTGGAGTGCGGCCCGTAAGTGGAAACACACACAAACCTGATTTAAGCAGCCATAATGTTCTCTCTATTCACGTATATTTCACTGCTTTCTCCTGCCATCCCTCCCCCTCCCCGTTACCCCTGTGCCTGGTGGCCCCCCCTCCTCCAGCTTTGTTGCCTTTGAGCAGAGTAACTTCCGTGGGGAGATGTTCATCCTGGAGAAGGGAGAGTATCCTCGCTGGGATACCTGGAGCAACTCCTACCGCAGTGACTGCCTCATGTCCCTCAGGCCCATCCGTATGGTACGCTCAACATCCAAACTAGAGATGCTGACCTCAGTGGGGTGACATTCAGTCCAAATGATTGAAAAATTACCGAATTTTTTACTTAATAGAAATCTAAGTGGAGCAAATAATTTGCAATATTGGCTGATTAATAACTTTCGGATAAGATTAGAGAAAGGGAATCTCTACGTAAGCTCTCAGGGCTGAAACTGACATCTTTGCAATTCTAGTTTTGACTGACCAATAATCTATAATGCAATTAACGGTTGTATGAGATAAAAGAGCAAATTCTCGGAAATTAGAAAGAAATCTTGGCATTAATGTTTAAAAAGCTGTGATTTAATCATGAGGACCTTTAGTAGGTTGTACCTTTAGTAGTCACACTGAGCTCATTTACTCTGTCACTAACATGCATGTGGTTCTTGTGATATTAAGACTAATGCTTGCTGTTCTTGTTTCTCCCCTGCAGGACAGCTTGGAGCACAAGATCTGCCTGTTTGAGCTCTCCGACTTCAAGGGTAACAAGATGGAGATCCAGGAGGATGATGTGCCCACCCTCTGGGCGCACGGCTTCTGCGACAGAGTGGGCAGCGTGAGGGTGCCAGGAGGAGCGTGAGTGGATGCATTTATTAACTTAAGCTGCAGAGGTTTTAAAATGATTTGATTTAACTCTCCTTTAGTACTTACAGGCCTGTGTTTTAAGGCTGTGAAGTATAAAATAAAAAGCCTCAGAGTAAATATATTTGTTTAGATTTTCCACATGTATAAAAAGGAATACTTTTATTGTTTAGGAAATAGCTTTACAGGCTGGGATGACATCACAAGGCTTTAAGATGAATGTACAAAGTTTTCTTCACAAACATGCTCTTTTAGCCTCCAGAGCCCAGACTCAGTTCCCTTCAAAACCTATTAAGGTGCCCTTCAAAGAACCACAGAAAACTCCCTAGTCTACTAGAAGCCCATCAAGCTTCCTCAAGTATACAGTCAGTTGAGAACTGCTTGGCACTCCTATGAGACCACAAGCAACATCCCACTTATAAAACATATTCATTCACAAATTTAGCTTCTTTAAATGTCACAAGAACCTTCTAAGGGATCATTGCAAGCTCATCAGTGGACTAAAGAATCTCTCATTGGTAACTCTCTTTTAAATCCAGCAGAACCTCCTGAATGACATTCAGTATCTCCTCAATGACATGTAGACATCAGAAAGTATCTATAAGAACCTCCTAAATACCACTAGAACCTCTTCAAGGACCTTTAGAACTCAGGATCTGAAACAGAACCTCTATTATCTCTTTGTCAACCATGTTTCTCCATGTCTCTCTCAGTTGGGTGGGTTACCAGTACCCCGGATACAGAGGCTACCAGTACCTGTTTGAATGCGGTGACTACAGACACTACAATGACTTCTGCGCCTTCCAGCCTCAGATCCAGTCCATGCGCCGTATCAGGGACATGCAGTTCCACCAGAGAGGATGCTTCACCTTCACCGCCGCCAGCAAGTGAATGACACCTGCCGGGCGCCTGGTGCTGTTGTAACCATGCAGCCCTCTCAGCTTTTTATCTCTTCAAACTACCCTTTTCTTCAAATCTCCAGTCCTTTCCTTAATCTCCACCATCATCGCTCCATCCCGAAGGAAAGACAGAATGAAAGCAAAAAACTGGACAACCTTAAGTGACTTTTTATGGTGCTACAAATAAACATGTGAAAAACCTGAACCCTTCCTGGCTGGATTACCTTTATTTATTCTCCAGAAGAAGTATTGTAGATCATTTTCTTGCAGATATCTGTTTTGTCTGCGTGGTTTGATTTCATCATTCAACAGTAGGAGACAATTTTCTATGATACACAATTATTTTGGAAGCTTTATTTTGGAACTGCAAAGTAATATAAAATTATCTAATGCAATGTAATTTTTTTCTTTCTTAAAGCGCAAAGTCAAGTAATGCACCTTACATTTGTACATTAGATCAAAAGAAAGTGTGGTGGTTAAAATAACATTGCTCAAGTAAATTCCAATAACGACATAATGAGAAAAGAAAATGGTATTTTCTTCAGGTTTTTGCACCTTAATCTACAACAAAGGACAATTGGAACATGTGAAGTAAATCTTTTACAGTCAACTGTCGATGTTTAATAATAATTATTATTATTATAATTATAATAATAATAATTATTATTATTATTAAAATAATTACTTTAAAATTACTTTATTTTCTTGCTATATTTAAATATCTTTGTGACATAAAATTAGATTTTAATCAATATATTTTGTAATCTTTGTAGTGCAGTTTAAAACGGCTTGGTACAGAAATAGTTGTAAAACATTTGTTGGGGGAAAAAAAGTGCTTTTGGTTGAAAAAAACTGTCAACTTATTTATTCCATATCTATGTATCCATCTATGCCATAAAAACTCCCAGAGCTTTTTTTTTTTATACATAAATAAATAAACAAATAAAAATGGAGATATTATATGCTGCAACATCTGAAAAAAATATTAATCACATTTTATTTATTCGTTTTCACATTTTAATAATTTCTATGAATGCCTACCAGCGTTTTTACAACATGCATTAATTTCTGTATACAGTAAAGCAAGCTTTTAGATTTTTTCTTTCTTTTTAATTACTATTTTGTGTATTTATTTTTTATTGCTTTAATAGTTGTTATCCGAGGTACACTAAATGCATCGTCAACACGTGGTCCACGTGCTGCCTTCCCGGTCATGGAAATTTCTTTCATCTCAGATCGGAATTTGACAAATTCTTTCTAAAATCAGTAAATAAAATTACCCGAAGAGTACACGCTAAAGATTACTCCCCACTAAGTATTTAAAAGTCGACAGAAATTTTATTCAGATAGCGTACTGTTAAATTAGAAACGTAAAATAACGCTTACAATTCATGCTGACAAAAAATACGACGATACTTAAAAGCAGCAGTACGTTTCATAAACTGTCTACAGGAGGACTGCCTAGGTGGGAGGTATCATGTCTGCACTTTTCAAAGCAAGAAAAGGTGAAATCTTTAAGACTATAGAAGCAAAATATTTAAAGAAGATGATGTGGAGCGTTACTTAAAAACAGCTAGCCTCTAAATAGCAGCGTACGGAAGCTACATTTGAATGAACAAGTTACAGCTTAGCTTACTACATAACTCAAGTTACTACGTGCCTTCGCAAAATTAAATAATCTGATTGTGTGGGTTACCTCGTAAAACTAACAACCAGAAAGGCTAGCTCCAATAGTTTTCCTGTTATGATTAAGTAACATAGTCAGCTCATAGGCTAGTTAAGGCTACAGCTATTTGACCAATAACAGTATTTGCTGCTGGCCCCTTTACAGAGATCAAATAGAAGAAACATACCTATGAGTGGAAAAGCTGTAAATGTCTGACTAAATTTTTGATGTTTTGATTAAGTTGTTGATGTTTAGATGAAGGTGACGAATGGCGATGTTGACCTTTCACCCACATAATGTTATGCTAACTTCTTAGCCGGTGCTGCGTTCAAAGACATTGTTAAATGTCGTACCACCTACTTAATAATATGCCGCTACGACGTAATGAGTAGATAGAGTATTTTGTCAGATTTATTTTAGTTGCTCTGTCTTTTACAAAGACACACACTTTAGAGCAATCAGATGCGTTTCAGTTCTTGTTTGAAGGATTTTCAATAATTTTCTTCTTGAAAATCCTCCGGGTTCTGTGAGGTTCTTGACAGTTCTTATGCACTGTTCTTCTGACGTGTCTACAGATGTTCAGTGAGGGGCACCTTTATCTTTCAGCTCCAGTTTAATTTTTTTCTATGTATACAGATTTAATGATTGATTTGAATTGAAATAACGATTGAACTGTTGATCAGCAGATTGACTCCTCAGTTAGTTTTTATGCACTAAAAACGTAAATAAATACATTTAAAAATGCCAATTTCCCACTGTGCTTTGGCTTACATGACTGTGTACTTGATACTTTATTGACTTTTGTTTTTTTTGTGCGCCATCCATGTGAAGATGTCCTGTAAAACTGAGCTATATATATGCACATTTTTACAAAATATGTTTAAATGTTGGTGAAAACGGTCTGATGTGATGGAAAGGGGTCCTTTCAGTGTTTCATCTCAGATTTCAGGACAGATTAGATCTGTAATCGTGGGAATCTTTGCATGTGTGATAACATCTTGCATCACTTGTGGCTCTCTAGTGCTATCTCTAAAGCTGCAACTGCATGTTGTTGTTGGCAAAAAACCCAAACCAGACCAGAGCACATGTAATTGTAATGCTAATTAAACACATTTTCAGTGCAGTTTTGTGCAGAAAAATGACAAATGAATATTACCCATCCTCCTCTCTATCTGCACTACTAACACTTCCTGTATTTGGCTAATAGGAAGGGCATTGCTTCATGTTTTTAAAGCCGAAGTTTCGTCATACAGTGGGCAGCGTTTTTACTCTACAGTAACAATGTTGCATTTATTCATTCAGAATTCCCACATGGAGGATTTTCTTCCTAAATTCAGTGGAAGATTTTGTCTGCATAAAAATTTAAACAAAGCTCAAAGTTGTAGAATAACTGAAAAAAAATGCTGAAATCCGGAGTTTGAGTAACCTAACCTAAACCTAATTTTGCTTCTAGATGTGCTGCTATCTATTTAGCATTTGCTAAAAAAAAAGAAAAGAAAAGTGCATTACATTGTCTCTTAGCTTGTGGACTAAATCCCGCCGCAACATCTTAGTCCACATCTT
>JBAMHW010000021.1:3601533-3613756 GCA_037177495.1 Rhadinocentrus ornatus | reverse complement strand
AGACCCCTCGAAGATTTCTAAGTGGGAGAACTTGCAAAATAGCAGGGTGTTCAAATACTTAGTTTCCTCACTGTATCATCAAAATATGAGCAATGAAAGGCAAGCCTCTCATCTCTCACATATAGATGTCTTGTTGTGCTTGTGTTTCTGTAGTTATTTTATAGTTATGCAGTGGGATGATCTGCTTCTCTGCAGTAGTGTAATATCATATTGTGGCTATTCTTTTTTTTTTTTACTAATTTATCATTATAAGGCATTTTTTTGTATTTGTGGCAATACGGTGACTGAATTGTGTCATATTGGGATAATTTTGTATGTATCTGTGGTCATATTCAATCAATCAATCAGACTTTATTCATAAGTACTTTTTCATACAAATAAATTGCAACAAGAAATGCTTTACCCTAATATGGTTTACATATTGCCCCTTTGAACGTAGCAACAACTGTTCCCTGACTAAGGTCATTGCAGATGTCTTTCCTACATGGCATTTTGTTAACACATGCACAAGAGCAGAAAACTGACAAAAAATGTATTTTTAAACTCCCACCCAAGATTGTCAGTTAATTAAGTGTACTTATTCACCAGCACTTGGCTGCTACTTAACCTCTTTGTTCCTTAGAAAGGATGGTCTTAGTTTTCTGTCTATGGTCAAAAGAAGTCGATGGAGAATTTATTTACTGAGGAAGCCGGAAACTCTTAATGTTTCTAAGTCTATTTTATGCACTTTTAATTTTTCACTTATTAAAAGTATTTTAACCTTTTCTTTCATCTCTTGCTTTGATGGAATCTATTGATATGAAAAGTCTGACCAACAGGATCTGCTCAAAGGTAAATGGAGTCAAACTGGGACATACGAGTTCATTCTGGGAGTCTCAGGTAAAACAGAAGGCCATCTTTATTATCAGCCAAACCCATCACATTAAGGCTGATGATGAGGTTTGTGATGCCTTCTAGCTGCTACTCCTGAGTAAAACAAATAGTTTCCCATGTCTTTTATTCCTTCAGCCATTAGGCTACTGAATTCAGTCTTTTAATCAAATGATATTTACATTTTTTCAAATTAAAATTTTTTTAAACCTGGACTTTTATATATTTTTCTTGTATTTCTTACTATTTTAGTGACAGTTTTAAGATATTTCTTATTTGTTCTTCATTTCATTCTGTTTTAATCTGTCTATTTGGACGGCTGGTCTTTGTGTGAATACGGAGCTGCACTGCCACCACCTGGCGGGTTATCTGAACTGCACACACAGATTTTTTTTAAAAACCAAATCATAAAAATGCTCACAATCAGTGTATGCAGCGTGCACGCGGTACAACGCTTCGCGATGAGAGATGTGGCGGCTTTTTGTGTGATTCGGGTTCAAGTTGGAACCCCCCTCCAGTAGCATCTTCCTCCTCGCGCCGCGGTGACGGCTACATCATTGTCCTCAGACCCGCCCCATCCATCCACTCAGCCTGGACGCCTCTTCCACCAACTCTGTCCAAAATGACGTCCAGCAGCAGGTACCGGAGCCGCGTGCCTCGTGCAGGTAAGCTTCCGAAGGTGGCTCATAACCCCCTGCGCGCGGTAGCTGTTTTGGTGAATGAAGCTTTAATTAAAGAGCGCGTTTAATGTCGCATCCTCTTTTTTTTTCTTCTTAATTTGATCTTTTTTTCCACTCCTGGAAACGACCGGATGTGCCCGACCTCCTCCGCCTGATGCCTCTTGGAAACCGGTTTCATGATGGTTCAGATGATGCTGAGGTGAGACGCAGCAGACTGAGCTGTGTGTATGTGTGTGTGTGTGTGTGTGTGTGTGTGTGTGTGTGTGTGTGTGAGAGGAAGCCTCCTATTGCATGAAGCCTGCACGAGCCCAACCTTTGTGTTGGCCGCAGCTGATGAAAACACCGCTCTGCTTCACTGACAGTGGTCACATTTTATGTATGCCACTGTTAAACACTATGCGGTTTGATGCAGCTAGAAATGAATTCATACATGGAATACCCTGCGTGGAAGTCCTCCTCACACTCACCTGTCCATACGCTCAGGTGGTAGCGTATAAACATGCTTAGGAGCTGACACAGTTTCAGTAAACTAATGACACAAATAGTTTCTCAGGTCCTTCAAAGATTAA
The DNA here is from genome assembly GCA_037177495.1 of Rhadinocentrus ornatus. Taxonomy (NCBI): domain Eukaryota; kingdom Metazoa; phylum Chordata; class Actinopteri; order Atheriniformes; family Melanotaeniidae; genus Rhadinocentrus; species Rhadinocentrus ornatus. The sequence continues at coordinate 3,611,637 of JBAMHW010000021.1, read as the reverse complement.
TGAAATATAAATCGATTTAAACTAAAACTTAATGATTCCATCAAGAGTGATGTCTGATGATCCATCAGACTGAAAATCTGTAGTAAAAATGCACGAGTCATGGATTTATGCCTGAACACATTATTAGCTGTGGCAGAGCCAGACTTTTATAGGTGGGGTGGTAGGAGGTGGGGCAAAGGGTGGGCAAGACTAGCAGCAGGATACACTGCTTTGATAACTTTGGTCACATTACAGAGACGGGTGTGCACACTGGTGTGGTGGTTAGCACTGCTGCCTCGCAGGAAGAAGATTGTTGGTCCAGGCCTCAGCTTGGCAGGTGATCGAACGGAGGGGCCTTTCTGTGTGGGGTTTGCATGTAGTACCTGCTTCTCTCCGGGTGCTCCAGCTTGCTCTAAATTCTCCATGTGAGTGGGAGTGGTTGTCTCTCTGTGTTGGCCCTACTCTCAACAGCAACCTGTCCAGGGTATACACTGCCTCTCGCCTCGTAACTGCTGGGATAGGCACCATCTCCCCCATGACCATGAACTGGAATAAGTGGTATAGAAACTGGATGGATGGTCATTAGAGAGACATGGGAAATAAAACATCTTTATATTAATAAATCCAGATCTCGAGGGAAAATAGGTTGTTGGGCACAGTAGGCTATGTTGATCTTGATGTGGTAATAGGAGATAGTAGGGGAAGCAGCTCTGGCTTATTGTCTGTAGGTGGTAGACTGACAATAATTTGCAACAATAGCTCAAACTGGGGTCTGTCTCACCCTGATCTGTGTCCATCCTCTTTTTTTTTTTTTTTTTTTTAAAAAAAGAAAGATCTTATTTCTCTTCATTTTTATCTTCTTACAAAAAATAATACTGGTTACAAAACAATTTTTTTCACATTTACAGTGTAGCTTACTTAAAAATCAGCAACCAGCCTCATTAGCCTCCAGTTTAACCTAGCCTCATGTAAACTGGACCATGTAGCACTAGCTTACTTAGCTTACAGCACTACTCAACATGAACTATGAGGTATCTTTTAAGAATCTTTGTAGTTTATTTTCAGCTCCAATTTGAACATTTTAATTAACTGATTTGATGTGTAGTCCCTAAATACACTCATTGAAAGTGAACTAAATATGACATGGTTTTCCCACATTAGCTTAAAACTAATCTAGTACTACCAAATGACAAGATTAGCACTGCTACAGAGCTTCAGGCTAGCATTATATTAATAGCCTTAGATAGTTGATAGTTGTATTTGCACAGGGACAAAATCTCGTCTAGAAATGTGTCAATATTTAAAAATGTTTACTAGTTAGAAAACCACTTTAAAACTTCATACTGGTGTAGTGATATTGGTGATCCATACATGTCTGGAAAGACATTTCTGTTCTTCTCCTCCAGTGACCTGTCAATTATCTGCGATGGCACCTGGGGTGTCCAATTAGATTTGATGCCATCAACTTTGTGCCACCCTGGCTTCCCCTCTAGCTCTGCCCCTGCATCATAGTACATGTAAAACTTCACAATCTCTGAGTAACCTGAATCTGGATATGAATTAACTTTATTTTAAACAATTTTAAAACTAGAACAAAACATTACTTAATGTATCAACTAATTACACTGAGAAAATAAAGTACCCACAGGGGTACAGATCGTTGCTGGGTTGGTACCTTAAAAAGTACAGGTGTTGTTTCCCTCAATTTTGTACATTATTCGATGCTTTAGTTTTTATGTTGATTTTTAAACATGTTTAGTCAAAATCTGCAGTTAAATTGTTAATAAAATTACAGTTGAAGATGAGAAATATAGGAGCAGCTGCTCGCTCTTTATTTTCAAGTTAATGTTCTGAAAATCCCACAAGCTGTCTCATATTTTTTGGCCTCCATCTGAAGCTCTGAGGCTGACTCAAGTATCTGACACCCAACCACCAGACTGGATTAGTGTATTTTTGTGATATGTGTGGGTGTGACTTGCAAATGCATCCGGGAACAAAATGTCAATATAGAAGCGAAGCAGCAAGACACACAAAAACCCTCCTCAGCAGTGGAGCTAATGTGCTCCTCATTAGATTTGGCAGTAGAAGGTCCTGCAGTTTTCATGTATTCAGACAGACTCATCATACACGTTCCCCACCCCCCTACTCTGATGCTTGCACAAGCTTTCCTCACTGCATTATGAATAGTTGGAGGCCCTCAAGCTGCACTCCCCCCACCATCCTCCTCAGTGCAACATAAAGGGAATCATGGGAATGTCCTACTAACACAGCTACTGTACCAAGTAGAAGCATGACGCATGAATGAAGTGACTGAGCGCACTCACTGCTGCTTGTGTGACTGTTTATTGTTTGTGGGTTGTTCACAGGAGAAAGAGTATGTTGGATTTGCAACGTTGCCCAATCAGCTGCACAGAAAGTCGGTGAAGAAAGGGTTTGACTTCACGCTGATGGTGGCAGGTGAGGAGAGCAGCTCTGCAAACATAAAACAGAAAAATAGATGCATAGATCAACATTTAACTTCCTCACTTTTTTACTTTTACTGTTATTTTTTCATACTTTAACATTTTATATTTGCCACGCAAATAAGGTTCTATTCTAATAAATATGCACACTGTAATAAAATACAGTTTTTTCTAATCATTTTATCACATGCCCAAATGACACACCATTGCTGCAAAACACTTCAGTAAGCTAAAGTCTAAGTACTTTTGGGATGTGGTGGAACGGGAGATTCTCATCATGGATGCAACCGACAAACCTGCAGCAACTGTCAATATGGAGCAAAACCTCTGAGGAATGTTTCCAACACCTTGTTGAGTCTATGACATGAGGAATTAAAGTAGTTTTGAAGGTAAAAGGGGGTCCAACTCAGTACTAACAAGGTGAACTAATAAAGTCGACCATGAGTGTACCTGATCCTGTTCAAAATGAGTAGAAGTAAACCTGGCTCTGCTTTTATGGGTATTTCTTGGAGCATTAATTTTATTTCATTACAAGTTGCTGTAAAATAAAAATCAAAAATCAAACATGAAGGAATAAAAGTAAAATAAAAAAATGTATGTATGTTACAGGTGAGTCCGGCTTGGGTAAATCCACGTTGGTGAACAGCCTCTTCCTCACGGATCTGTATAAAGAGAGAAAGCTGCTAAACGCTGAGGGTGAGGGATCAAATGTTCTATCACATGTGCGGCTGCAGCGACTCTGTTAGTCGTCTGTGCAACAAATGTGTGTCCTTCCCCTGCAGAGCGCATCAAACAGACAGTAGAGATCACAAAGCGCACTGTGGACATCGAGGAGAAGGGGGTGAAGCTGAAGCTGACCATCGTGGACACGCCGGGGTTTGGAGATGCTGTTAACAACACAGAGTGGTGAGATGGAGATCTGCTCAGTGAAACAAGCTTTTAATAAACAGCTTGAAAATTATGCATTTTTCCATTTGCATAAAAAACATAGATCTTAGTTTTTCATTGTTCAAGTGTGCATGCAAAAAAATAGAAAAAGCATTGACAAATCTAGTCTGAACGCATCACACTTTACTTCACGTGACGGAAAAGCAATCCAGGACCATCAGCTCCCCACCACCGTGCTTGATTCTGTGTTTGGTTTTCTTTAAATGTGCTCCAAACATCTCTACTTTGCTCAGTTAGGAGAACATTTTGACTCATGTAAAAACAGAGTCTCTTGCCATTCATGACTGGTGACTACTCTTGTTCTTGTCCTCTGCATTGAAGGTCTATGTGTAGATTTTCATCTGCATGTGGTATGTTGTATGTAGATACACAATCATCTACTGAGAGCTGTAAGCTCACCCATTGACGGTAAATCAATATGCTGAGCTAAGCTAGCATCTTCTGGCTCTGTTGCCAACTTTGATTTACAAAAATGCTTGTGATACTCTCAGCTGAGGGCTGATTCGTTCTTTTAGAGGTTGTTTTTTAACTAAATATGTATGATTGTGTTTTGTAGCTGGAGGCCCATCACTGACTACATTGATCAACAGTTTGAACAGTATTTCAGGGACGAGAGTGGACTGAACAGGAAGAACATTCAGGACAACAGAGTCCACTGTTGTCTCTACTTTATATCTGCGTTTGGACAAGGGTAAAACACACACACATACACACACAGAAATAAATACTCATATGTGTCCTCATTCATGTGGGGAAATACTCAGTGAGGTTCATGTCCTCCTGCAGGCTTCGTCCGATTGATGTAGAGTTCATGAAGGCCCTGCAGGATAAAGTTAACGTAGTTCCTCTCATTGCTAAAGCCGACTGCCTCACTCCGCTAGAGATTAGGAAACTCAAGGAGCGGGTAAGATCAGAAATTGAAATGTGAGAGCCAAATTGCTGCTCAGACCTCTGTTTGTTCACCGTCTCCTCCGGCTGATGCTTGTTTTCATTCATAATTCATGTGGGTTAATAAACCTACAATGATGTTAGTGTGATTGGATGGATTCCCAATAAATAACTTAAAATCAAGTTAAAAGTAGTCAAAATCTGAACTGAATTAAAAGTATTGTTACATTTCTCAACTTTTACACTACTAAAAGTAAAACAACTGCTGAAGTAAAATAAAAGTTTTCATTTCAAGTTATTAACTATTAAATGACCGATGTGTTACCGTTCACAGGCATTCACTCAAAAGAGCAATTCATGTGTCAACAAATACATACATAAACACACATAAAGCAGAAACGGTGTTGGGTAAATGATTGTGGAAATGATCTGGATCCTGTGTAGAACAGTTAAATCTTCTGCACACAGTCAGACATGGATCTAAACTCTTATTTTTTATCTTTAAAATTTACTTACAGAACTTTGGAGCCGATTGTCAGTCGGTTGATGTTGATACCAGTGGACAGTCAAAAAGCCTGTTACATCTGTCTATGTCAGTTCTTTGTTGTTTTACATAAAGACGTTGTAGTTGTGTGAGGATCATCTTCAGCTCTTCTTACAGTGGTGAGGAATCAGACGTTCCTCTACAGAGATTTTCCTCTTAAGTGCTCTTTAAAGCTGCTCATACAGACAGGCTGTAACTTCCTGTTGGATTTCAGCACTCTGTGGGAGGGTTTCTGTGTTTTCTGCTCTTATCCATCACATCCCAGATGTGTTTTATCCTCCCAGGTGAGGGAAGAGACCGATAAGTACGGGATAAAAATTTATCAGTTCCCTGACTGCGACTCAGATGAAGATGAGGAGTTCAAACAGCAAGATAAAGAGCTGAAGGTCAGCTTTTTTCTCATTTAAAGACTTTCTATTTCTTATGTTCTTATGTATGTACCCTGCCTTTCACCTGAAACAATGCTGGGATAGGCTCCAGCTTACCCCGCGACCCGTAATGGAATAAGCGGTACAGATAGTGACTGACTGACGGACCTTTTTACTTGTCTGAGTCCAGTTAAAAAACTTCCTCATGTTTGTGTTTCAGGAGAGTATCCCGTTTGCAGTCATTGGTGGCAACACAGTGGTGGAAGTTCGAGGTCAGAGGGTGAGAGGGCGGCTCTACCCGTGGGGCGTTGTGGAGGGTAAGACTTTAAACTGGACTCTAAATCTGTCCCCTCCCAGAACCGGTCCAGACCTCATTTTTAACCTCTTCCTGTGTGCAGTGGAGAACCCATCCCACTGCGACTTTGTGAAGCTCAGGAACATGCTGATCAGAACACACATGCACGACCTGAAGGACATCACCAACGACTGTCACTATGAGAGCTACAGGGCCCAGTGCATCCAGACCATGACCAGGTTAGTCAGGAAACATTAAGGTGATGTTACTTTACTGCAGTAAAAAGAAATTATGGTTGGAATATTAGTAATGATGAAAGAGGATTTTAAATGTTGATGTACTTGGTGAAACTACTTGTAAATATTGTCAAGTCATGACAGAAAAATGCTAAATTATGTCCTATTATGCTTTAACAATTGAAGTTTGAATGCACATTTGGGAATTTTTGTTATACTTTGACTTGGTTTAGAAAATCATAAGTAAATCTTTTCACTTACAAAGTCACAAAAGGTTTAGACTTAAGGATCTTTGGGTAAGATTATGGCAGTTTCAGGCCTCCTGTTTGAAGGAAAAAATCTTCTGGCATCAGTGAAATTTTGAGTGTTTACTTACACACAAAGCAGCTGAGCAGCTGTGTTGTCATCAAGCCTGTACCATAAAGCTTAATTAGCAGATGACTTCATGTTTATCTTTGGATTTTCTGCATCACAAAGATGCTTTACATCTTTAAAATGTTTATCACCATGGCAACTGGAGACAGGAAAAACAAACTAATATGTAAAAGCGCTGTATTTGAACAAATAAATGGTAAAAAGGACATTGCACAGTCAGAATCTTGTTCCTACTCTGAGTCAAAGTCTGACTGTGCTGTTTGACTCTCATTGAGAAACCTTTTTATGAGAGATAAATGTCAGTCAGGAAAAACTCTACTGTAGCCTACAGCAGAAGGAAATCACTCTAAAGTTTGTTTCTGTTCACATATGAAGTTGGAGCTAACATGAACTTTTGTAGTGACACTTTCACACAACTGTATGAAATGACGTTTGTAGATGTACTTTTGAATGATCTTACCTGGTTTTTGAGGTGGGTTGTGTTTTCTGCTCTGATTATTGTCAATATCAACATGATGGTGGAAACAGCTTCACTGAGCTCATTGTGCTGAACAAGTTCTACTTTACAACCTGCAGCATTTACCGATGGCCTACCTGCCCATTCAAACGGTTCAATGTCTGGAATAGGGAAGGGATGGATCGGATATCTTAGCATATATGATTCAAATTACAAAGTATAGCAGTGATGGATTATTAATAAGTGAGTAAATGCATGTCCTGATGCACATCGGTGAGTCTTTTCACAGAGAGAAATACATGTGCATGAGATGAGATTTTAAGGCACCAAGTGAGTTCTGCAGGGACTTTGCTGTCTTTGGGACATGTGGGACACCAGTCCACTCTTACTGGAAAGGAGCTACAATATTATTTTGCTCTTAGCAAAGGGTTGGGATCCCCTTGGAATATTGAACATTTAGCATCCCTATGGTCAGGTGATTGGTAAAGTTAAGTGTTCTGTTTAAGAGCTCAAACACCTAATGTGCAGCTTGAAGCATGATCCTGAATCTGGCATGAGTGTTGCTCATGTTTGCATTTCTGGAAAATATGTAGGGTAACTGCATGTGTGAGCAATGAGCAGTGTGTACACACATGCACACATCTCAGTTAAGAAGGAAGATCATCACTGGAGGCATAATAAATCGTCACAACTGTTAATCTGTACTGACACAAATACATTTCTGAAGCTTTGCAGCTCTCTTCCTTCATTTTGTTGTGTCCTGTTACAGTAAGATGAATGCAGATAAACGAGTGGAGAGTCCCATCCCCATCCTGCCGCTGTCCACACCAGACGTCGAGACAGAGAAACTCATCAAAAGGAAAGATGAAGAAGTGAGTGTCAAAAATGTGTGTTTTTATGTAAGCTGGGTCTGTTCCTGCTCTCATTCTTTACTCTCTGTCCTGTGATGATCCGGTTTTTCCCTCTGCAGCTGAGGAGGATGCAGCAGATGCTTCAGAAGATGCAGCAGCAGATGCACGAGCAGGACCTGTGATAACCACACTTGCAGTTAACCCTCATTTCTCCCCTTATTTCAGCAATGAGATGATGAAATCTTCACTCACATGATTCTCAACACACAAATAAACGGGAGATGAACAGCATGCTTTCTTCTTTTAATGCAGTCATTAGCCAAGTGAATCTTGTTAGGCAATAGAAAATAGTTTGCACTCAAAGTTTAGACCACAAAAGATCAAAGAGTATTTCACTTTAAATACTAAATGAAAGTATTGCACCTGTGAGTTTAGTCCTGGTCAGACTTTGTGGCATGCATTAATCTTTGAAGCACATAAATTAGAATTTCCTTAGAAATGGTCCAAAAAAATGTTCTCAAGTTCTCAGCATGCAACAGAGATGAGTCCAACTCAATGTTCAACAAGGAAACATTCTCAGTTCAGTTGTGGAGGGATTGAATGGCCTGTAACAAAGTGCTTGATTCCAATATTTATGAAGCAACACCTTGTTTTATTTTATGTTCAATAAGCGGCCATTTTATTAAAAGTCTGATTTTATAGATTTGCTTCCTTTGCATTTATTTTTGTATATATATATTCTAGATTCTGTGCTTAAATTTGAGGAGGAATAATAATCCTGACCAGCTCTGTAGTTTACTGACTGTGTGAACTCCTGTTTGTGTGGAAACAGAATGATCCTAAAAATCCAAAAACACTGAAAATATGTTTGTGTGAAGTTTTTAATTAAATTCTTCGTAATATTATGAGTTGGTTTAATTCTTGGACTCTTCCAGCTCTGCATTGAAGGAATCTGTAAAGTCTTCTCTAACATTGCAGATATCAACGAAGAAATTGGAAAACTTTTTATGTGTGATGTGAACCAAAATTAAAACCCAGCAGCCTTGTAGTAAACAGACATGAGTTCTGGATTAGAAATTACTACAATTCTTCTTGCGTTCATTCATCAAGATGCTGATGTTTGCTGCCAGTTTGCAGTTTTTTGTGACACATCATATTGTGGCCTGCAGCAGTTTTAGGACATAACACAAGAATATCTGCTTTTTTAACAATATATCCTGACCAGATGTTCAAATCCTTAATCCAAACTTCTATTTTTTTCATTTGAAATGTGTTCACAGCTGTGGCTGGTTGTGACTGGCAGCTGATTTCAGATTAAATAAAATTTAATTAAACGCCATTGCTGCAGAGTTTTCCACCACTCACATCCACAAGGTTTAATTTAATCTTTAATCTAAGTGTGGCACACTTATAAAAACCCAAAGGATATGTCATGTACTTGCTTCACTTTTTTCTCTGATGTGCGAATGTACTAGAATGTGTATTTGTGTTTTTTATTTCTTTTCTTTTTTTTTTTATTAATATTGTGATGATAATGTCCATTATGTTGTGAGAATTGACACAGGAGTGCCTCAATGGCGGATCTAACAATATCTAATCATGTCTGGTAATAAATTTAATTTGATCTGCATGATCCGAGCCAACAGTGTTTCGTCCTAAACTGAGCTGGTGTCTCTCATCTTTGTTTTAGCCATTTAAAATTCTGTTGGAGTAATTTCAATCAAGCTGCAACTCGACATGGATTTTAACATTGTGATGATGTAGTAGGTTTACAAGTTACCACAAGGGGTCAGTAAGGGTTTATCATTAGACAGCTGTTGGCCTTTGGATACAGAAGTTGGGACAATAAAATAAGAGAAGAAAGAAGCCGGATGGCAGACGTATTATGAGCAATAAAGTTTAATGTAAACAACAAAAGAACTTAAATACATAAACATGACAAACATCACTGATAAGTGTTTTAGTAACGAACAGACAAACTGCTTGGTAATTTGAAGTAAAAGGATAAATATTAGAAGATTTAATTTAGTTAAATTAACTTTTATTTGTTTAGTGTCAATTCACAACAAAATAATCTCAAGCCACTTTTAAAGATCTAATTAAATTAATTTCATCAATTCATTGTCTGTACCAGCTTATCCCAATGCAGGGGGATGCTGGAGCTTATCCCAGCGGTTTCAAAGTTTCAGGGTCACAAGGCCAACAGAGACTGAGCAATCCAATTCATTAGATTTCAAAATCCAATAAAAAAAAATCCATTATATAATCTGCATTTGTCCAATTTATCACAACTGTTCGTGTAAGCCAGGTGGAGAGGAAAAAAGTCCCTTTTAAAAAGAAGGCAAACCATCGGTAGAACCAGGAAGGGCAGCCATCTGTGTTAACTGGTTGGGGTGGAGAGGACAGGAAAGAGGGGTTTACAAGCACAATAACCCTCAACCTTGGTTACCTGCTTAGGAAGAAGAAGAGTAACACATCTTCATGACAACTGTGTCTTATTGCGGAGTAAAAAGTGCAGGGAGGTGCTTGGTGAAACATGGGAAATCCTATAGCAGCCTCAACCTATAGCAGAGTAACTAAACACTGACAGCTGACACTCATCCACCCATCCACATCAATGGTGGGGCAGTAGAGTGTGTGAACAGCTTCAGATTCCTGGGGATCCACATCTCACAAGACCTCACCTGGACAACCAACTGCT
>JBAMHW010000021.1:3588950-3599896 GCA_037177495.1 Rhadinocentrus ornatus | reverse complement strand
CAAAATGTTTGTTCTATATCTATCCACATTTCATCTAGTGGACTAGGTTTAAGCCATTTTAAGACATATTGCAACCTTTAGTTAGAATTAAGAAAGTTCCAAAAGAAAAGCAGATCAAACCTGCTCCTAGCAAAGTGAACTAATAAAGTGTATATGACAGCACCCTCTATAGTCTACTGAAGACAGCAGCAGACTAAGACATATCTGATTGTGACTGGTCATCTGGTTTATTTGAGTCAGAAATCCTGGGTTGACTTATTGAGTTGGTAACCAACACTGTAGTGTCAGCTAGTGAGAGCTTCATTGTTACAGTTAGTTAAATTAGATACCAGAAGATAATCTGGACTGGCTGGACTGGACTGGCTTTCTCAGTACAGGCTTGGACTTTTAAAAGTTAGAAAAGAAAAGAAAAGAAAAGAAAAGAAAAGAAAAGAAAAGAAAAGAAAAGAAAAGAACCAATAAAGAAACAGGCTGAAGCATCATTTTTATATTTAAGCCTGTCCTTTTTAACAAAAAAGCCTACCCGTGAACATATACAGCATATTACCCAACATGATGACATCTCTGCTGTCTCTGCATTTACACACTGTGACCACAAGAGAGAGCCAGTCTATCACTGCTGGGGTCTGCAGGCTGCTGCAGATTCATGATCCACTGTGATCATCCTTATAAAGAGCAGCAGGACTCATGTCACTGACTTTGTCACAGAGACTCACTTTTCTAAGCTGTGTGTGGCATGTTTGTGTGTTCACAAATAAATAGATTAAAATTATAGTTCGCTCTCATAGAAAATATCACAACAGGGCCAATTACAACTTTCAGTTGATTAACTGGTTATCCAACCTGATAGTTTCATCTGCAGCCTGATTTATGGTAGATTTTAAATATTGAATATGACACTTATTAGGGTGCAACGGTGGGTGAAGGCCTGTCTCAGGTTTCTGGTCCTCACATCTTTGGGGATGAAAAGAGGAAGTCCTTGGACTCTTAAGGGCTGAAGGTACAAGGCAGTGAAAGAGGAGCTTGCTATAAAAAGAAAATTCACCTGCACACAACAATGTTACTGTTTGATTCTGGATCTGCATCAAGTCTGATGTTTGAACCTTGTGTTTTTTAAACTACAGGTGTTTTCAGAAATTTAATAACACGTTAATCATTTCATGAATTCAGTAAAAGTATAGTGTCATAGTGTTTGCCTTACCCAAACAGTCCCACCCACCAGTGTAGCTTCACACCCATCACTGGCTGGTCTCAACAAAACACACTTCTCTGCCCACCTGGGGGGCCGGGCAAAAAAAAAAGACACATAATGCCCCCTACAGGATAAAACCTTTTCTTTTTGTGTGTGTTGTAGAGCCGGGCTTGAGCCGAACTTGGTGCTTCTTTACTTTACGAGAAAATTTAAAAAATCCCACGGCCCCTCCCTCAAGATGCAGATAAAAGGGTCCTTGCCTAGGAGGCACAGAAAACCACGCCCCCAATGCATATGAAAAGATGTGAGCTTATCTGGTGTAGATCTGCTAGTTTCAGACTTCTATTCTTTCATGGAGTTTCTGATTAAAGATTCCTGCAGTGGGACGGATTTGTGCTTTTGAGGAGTTTAAAAGTAACACCAGACTTTATTCTTTACCTGCTGATCCTCATCTGGCGACACAGCAGCTCAAATTGTGGCAATGGCAACTTACAGCTGCACTTCCTGCAGCTGCCACAACTGCCACGAGTCTCTTTCCAGAGCTGCTGGAGCTGCTGACAGGCCAGTGTGATGGCTCAGATTGATACGGTTCAGGACCACCTTGTGTAGCTGAGGAGATTCTGGAGGGGAAAAGTCTTCCACCTCAAAGACCGCTCTGTGGCGTGAGTGCTTTGTGAATCTCGCTTTCAATCTTGCTAGTGGCTGCTAAGCTGCTGTCTGTCAATCGGTCATGTGTATTTAGACCTGCACACTGTCGGCCCCATGGTCACCCCACAACTCTCACCCCAACCCTGGAAGTTTCAGGCCTTTTTCAAAATTTGGCAGTGAGTGGAAAGTAGGCGGTGTAGTTACACTTTCATTTCTCATTATACTGATATTTCTTTTTCAGTTCAAGATCTTTTTTTCATGGCGCATCTGAAATTCCATAGACTAAACAAGAATCGTCATTCATAACTGAGTGTGAGCAATTTATCAAGTGCACGTTTATTTGGACAATCAATCAATAAATAAATAAATAAATAAATAAATACATAAATAAATAAATAAATAAATAAATAAATAAATAAAAAATAAATAAATAAATAAATAAATAAATAATCACTTCTCTGCTGCAGCTGTGTGTTGGCAGCCTCTTTCCTTGCAAACATGTGATGACCTCATCATGTCTGATCAGCTGATTAATTAACCAGACATGAGACGATTTGTGTCATCTGTACCATTTCGGTGTGTTATTATTATTTTATTATTATGAGGCATCACAGCATGTTGGCTCCTGTTACTGCTCAGAGTATCTGTAAAATTTTTGAGAAATATTAACAGTATCAAATAGAAAAAAAAAATAATTACAGCACCTCAATATGAACATTTATTCTGAGCAAATTTACTCATAACTATTTACTTACATTTATGACCAGATTGATATAGGACAACAGGAATCTTGAATTTTAAAATAGATTTTCATGTAAAATAACTTTTAGAAGTTTATGTAAAAATAACGACTTAGAATTTACTTATTTTTACTTTAAACACAGAAACAGACGATTCATCACAGTCTTTGATGTGATTTCACAATAATTATCAATGAACAGAAGCTGATAAATAATATCTTTCCAGGGACATAGAGAAGGACCTTTTAACCTGATGGTAAGGCCTGCTGCCGTGAAAAAGTCTCCATCCCACAGGAAATAAGACACGTGTCAGGGCAAATATGATCATTATTTCTGACAATGATCATGTCAAATTAAAAAGAAAATAAATTAATGGAGAATAAATCCCATCAAACCAAGAGCCAGTATAAATAAATTTTTAATGATACTACTGTTACTACTACTACTACTACTACTACTACTACTACTACTACTACTAATAATAATAATAATAATAATAATAATAATAATAATAATAATAATAATAATAATAATGGTTATTGTAACTCTTTACATTTGTTATATTTAATCAAAATTTGTGACAAACTGAGCTGCTGTGCTTTAACATAATTTATTTCTCTGAGCTAATTTAATTGCCAAACGAGGGCTCGGGCCCCTGTGAGGAGCCACCGCCTAACAAGTCTGGGATGATTACAAATATTAAAGAAAAAATATAAGAAAGACCTTTCTCAGACTTTTCTGTTGTAAAAACTTTTAAAAAAATCTATTTCTAAATTTTTTTATTTCTTTATTCTTTCAATAAAGTCTACATTTTTTAAGAAAGGGACCTACAGTTTTTTTCATCATCATCAACATCACGTGCTTCCCTGCTGACCTCTAGGTTCACTTTCTTGTCCACTCACTCTGATCTCCGCTCCTTCCCTCGTTGATGGCGGCTCAACAAATCAGACCTGGGAAACCAATCAGGAGGCCCCATTAAAGCTGGACCGTCTACGTCACAGTCTGGTCACCCAATCCGGACACAGAGCCACCCCAAGCCCCCCTACTCTCAGTTTCCTCCTCAGAAAGTTTGGACTTGGGGCTGATAGACATCCGGAGCAAATGATCAGCTTTTATGATCTCACACAACTTGCTGGGCTGATCAGAGAGTGGCTCTGAGCTCCGCGCCGGATCTGACCAGGATCTGGACCCGGACTGTGGGAACTCAACTTTTTTAAGCTTCTTTCTTGGAACATTTGGGGATTTTTCTGCAGACTGACTGAGATGGGCTTTGAGTTTGTGTCGAGAGAGGAGCGGTTGCTGCTTTAGTTTGAGTCTGGACCCGAACCCCAGCAGAAACCCGCCTCAGTCCTCCAGGGTCCTCCAGAGAAGTGGTAATGTTAGCGGTGGGTCAGATGGACGGGTCCCGACAGAGCGCCTTTCTCCTCAGCACCCCTCCTCTGGCAGCTCTGCACAGCATGACCGAGATGAAGACCCCGCTGTACCCGGCCTACCCGCTCTCCTCCACCTGCCCCAACTCCTCCACGTCCCCAGCAACCACTTCTCCCAACCCGGGCGGCATGGCCGTATCCTCCCCCGGAATCAAGAGCTCCACAGGGCTGTCCTCGGGGCTCGGCTCCCCGCAGCAGTGCTCCTCTGCTACTCCTCACGGAATTAATGACATCCTGAGCAGGCCCTTGGTCTCCGCCGCCGGCACCACAGTAGCTGTGGCCGCAGCCGCCGCATCTTCCACGGCGGGGATTCTGTCAGGACTGCCGCGGTTCAGCAACCTCAGCCCACCGCCGCCTCCAGGACTTTACTTCAGCCCCAGCGCCGCGGCAGTGGCCGTGGCCCGGTACCCGAAGCCGCTGGCAGACCTGCCGGGCAGGACGCCGATCTTCTGGCCGGGAGTGATGCAGAGTCCGCACTGGAGGGACGCCAGATTTGCGTGTTCACCCCGTAAGTGTCCGCTGTCTCCAGAGAATAAAATAGCAACTTAAAAATAAATATCAATATTTCCAAAACAGAGAATAAATAATCAAATGAAAATGGAAAAATTTTGCATCTATATTCCCGAGATTATTTTATTCACATTTTTTTAAAGATATTGAAAACGTTGGTCCTTTCTGGATTTGGTTTAAGTTTTTTAGTGTTTCTGTTCGGTTTCTCTTGCAGATCAGAACTCCGTGTTACTGGACAAAGATGGGAAAAGGAAGCACACACGACCCACGTTTTCTGGACAGCAGATTTTTGCGCTGGAAAAGACTTTTGAACAAACAAAATATCTGGCGGGACCGGAGAGAGCGCGACTGGCCTATTCCCTGGGCATGACGGAGAGCCAAGTCAAGGTAACATTTAATAATAAACCGCAAATAAACCCGCTGCGCAAAACCAAATTTCCGCCAAAAATTTGCAGTTTTATGCACAGAACAAAAACTAAATTATATTGATCAAATTGTTTAATTGGGTTATAATTAGTAAATTAAAAGTTTACTTTCTGTTGTAATATTTTTACATTTCCACACCTAAAACTTGGTTGTTTTTATCTTTTAGGCCAAATGAAGGCACTATTTTCCCTTTCAATTAGCCTGAAATGTAATTTAATATAAAACAAGAGGCCTTTCCATAAATAAGTCCTAATTCTTACCTCCTCTTACAGTGGAGCATTATTATTTAATCTGCATGTTTAATTTAAATTATCACATTGTAATTAATTGTCAAATATATTGGGCTCTGAGTGTTCCCAATTCCTTAAACGCAGCATCGCACAATTAAAAAATAACTGAATGAACATGTGTGTGTGTGTGTGTGTGTCGCGCAGGTGTGGTTTCAAAACAGACGGACTAAGTGGAGGAAGAAGCACGCGGCGGAGATGGCCTCCGCCAAGAAGAAGCAGGACTCGGAGACAGAGCGACTGAAGGGGACCTCAGAAAACGAGGACGAAGACGACGACTACAACAAACCTCTGGACCCGAACTCGGACGATGAGAAGATCACACAGCTGCTGAAGAAACACAAACCGGGCTCCGCGCTGCTCGTGCACACGTCGGAGAACGACAGCTCCTAACTCTGTGGCTTTTAGTTTTTACATCTTTATTTTTTTTCCTTGCGGAGGAATCTGATGAGCGAACTCTGGGAGTTGTTCATGAAACTTCACTTGTGGGTCTTTTTTCTTTTGCACGACGGCGGAGGACTCACTCACAGAGAAGACCGGACTTACCTGTAAATAGAAGCGTGAGTTGTATGAATAGAAATTATCCAGCTGTGAATAATTTATGTGTAGTTTCTTTTTGTACAGAAGCGCTGCTCCCAGATCAGCCGCAGAAACAAATTATTTGTATTTAACAACAGAGGCATTTCTTTAAGAATGTGGGCGACCCTTCTGCGGGTCCCTGAACGCCTCCTGGTTCATCACATTAAGGAGGGAGGGGGATTATGAACGCAGCAGCACCGTAAACCGGCAGAGATCCGCTCACACACTCTTTTATTTATCTGTGTGAAGTTGTGGGAGAAGCAGGTTCATGTAATGCACTTTTATTTAATAAAAAAAACTCCCATGTTGGCTTCTTTGTTTTCCGCAGCCTATTTATATTCAATATTAATGATTTATCCTTCTTTAATTAACCGATTCACTCTATTTATGACTCGAATTGTATATGGGGCTTATGGAGCAGAAAAAAATCTAGAGGACTTTATGTAAGGAGGGCAAATCTTTAATTTTCAGGGAAAATGTTTTACAGCAGTTTCTTCCAAAATGCCTAAGAAGAAACTGGAAAAAGGGGCCTAAAAAAGAAAACGTGATTAAATCCCGACTTTTAGCGTCAGAAAGCGGAGCTGGTTGTTGATGTAGTGTTTGTGAAGCCTCAACTTGCACAGTCGGCTTCCATCTCTGCAGATCTGCGATGTTTTTAAGATAAAGACGCGCCATCTTATATTTATCCTTTTTCTTAAAATAGCAGGAATTGTAAAAGCATTCCCTCTTGTTTAGGCTCATTTAAAGCCACATTCTCATTCCGCTGTGGTGAAATCTGGATTTTTAACATCTAAAATTCCTGCAGGTTTTTAATTTTTTGTGCAAAATTTAAAAAAGTAGTTGCAAATATATTGAGCAGGGTTCCCTGCTGATAACAATAATAGGCACATAATGGCATCATATCACTGATCGTGATACGTTTTCATAAAATAAATAATAAAGTTCACAGCTCTTATAAATGAATGATCGATAATAAACAAATCCACTTTAATTCCGAGTACACAGAAAAATCTTTGTGGCGTTTTTATCTGCATTATCATGAACACACAGCTTCAGTTTTCCTGCACGTTTGGAAAACGTTCACACTTTTTATGTTCACAAGAGCTAAAAAATAACAAATTGTTGTTGATTTGTTGTCAGACCTCAGTGTTGTTAGATGAAAGATATGATTAGCTCTGATTTATTTATTAAAAAAATGTTATTTGTTAAAAAAGCCACATAAAATATATTAAACTAAGTTAAATACATTTTTCAGATATTATTATTATTATTATGATTATAATGATGATGATGATGATTATTGTTATTATTATTATTTTTATTATCTTTATTATTATTATTATTATTATTATTATTATTATTATTATAAGTCATTTTATATATGAACTATATCAATATATTACCATATTATAGTTTTATAAATAACTGCTTTATTATGAAGAGAAAAAAATGTTTTTGCTCTTTATTGTTTCCTTTATTCTTTTTTATTTAACAGGATTGTTTCATGAGGATACAATCAGTCAAATAAAATGTCTAAAAATGATCATCTCAAATGAATATATACACCAATCTTATTTATATCGTATTTATAAATTATGAGAGTGAAATGTTGAATACACAGAAGCTGCTGTTCTTCGGCCTCCTCTTCCTCCCGCTCCAGCTGATCATGTTGAGGCTTTCTTGGTTTCTTTGTGGAGTTTTGGTGAAACAAGCGGCTTCGTGTCACTAAACATGATTACAGTGTTAATGTGTGATGAGGGAAAAGTCACAACAGGATGCTTTCATGTGATTTGTTTAACTTTTAAAAGAGGAAGAGTCAGAGCTGATGAGTGTAATCAGAAGGATGTAGTCCTCCATTTTAATCCAAATTCTTTGAGTTGGAACCTGATTTAATTTAATTTGGAGAAAATGTTCCTCAGTGATGTCGAAAGGGATTTGCGGCCTCCATCCTGCTGCAGATCAGCTTGCTGGTAAAACCTGATTCATTCACCACACTTGTTGTTCTTCTTCTTCTGTTTGCTTGCATCTTCAGCTTGGGACAAAGTAATCCATTACTGCCATCTCCAACTAATTTCCATCTTTGAAACAGAGATAAAGAGGTCAATGTGTAAATACCAAAACTATATTTTCAACATTTAATCAGAAACAGATTTTGACTCAAGAAACATTTAGTTTTTACTTAAAAATAGAATTCTTTATCATTTAAGGATTATTCCTTTATGACCTAATATGGACACCAGCTGATTTTCTGCCAATTTGTCTCCAGCTGTAATGTGCTGGTTCATTATTATTATTTTTTCCCCCAGTTTATGCAGAAAAAAAAAGGCCTCACATCTGTGTGTGTGGGTGGGTGTGGGGTGGGGGGGTTGGTTACCTTTCAGCTCGGGGGCCCTCAGGAGGTTTACCCGTCTGTGATCATACATAGAGCGGAGGGGGTTAACCCGTCCTGCAGCTGCTGAGGTGTGAGCAGCTCAGGGTCTTCTTTCTTCATGTGATGACTTTCATTGGGTCCTGCCCCTCATGTTGGGAACCGTTTATCAACAGAAACAGAATTACATTTAGTTTAGAAAAAATATTAAAGATGTCTGATAGAGCTGAAGCTGTGTTTCATCCACAGAGATGAAATGTTTTCTGTCATTTTTCAGCTTCTCAGTTTTATTTGTCCAACTAAACAAAGATCTTAAATACAAACAGCCGATGAAGAAATCTAGCGAGAAAACCATGAATCAGCCCAAAAAAACGCCAACAGCCGCTGCTTTCTGGAATCAGCAGAGTTCGGATCTGAAAGGAGGAGGAACAGCTGAAACTTAGTTTATGTTGCTCGATCTCTGCTCGTCATCGTCATCAGAGCTGCTGCTTCACATCACAAACCAAATTCCTCAGGAGCCAAAACCAGACGTCGCCTCAGACTCTCCTCAGGCCTCTTCTTCCTTCTGACATGTAGAAAATAAACACATGTACATCCACATTAATGGAGACCATAAATCCCAGAATAACCTTCTCCATGGTGTTGGACTCCTTCTACTTCAACTAAATACGTTTTACAGGTTTTATCTGATGGCTGCAGTTTAAGATTTTACTCCTTTTTAAATGAGTTTATTGTTAGTTGTCATTATCTGATTGTTCTGGGTTGTTACATGATCAAACCTATTTTCATTAATAATAATCTGGATTTTATTTGTGTAAGAAAACAAAGTTTCAACATGTGTTTGAAATTCCCTGGATTATGATTTGATGGATTATTTAGATGCAGCTTCAAATTACTTCTATTATAACTAGATCTAGACATTCTAATATAATAATGCAGAAATAAACCAAAGTGCCATAAATTACTTTTATTTATTTCAACAGTATTTTAGGACCACTGGTTTTTGGTTGATCATAAATGGTTTAAAGATTTCCCATAATTCTCTTGCTTTTTCCACTTCTTTTTACATATTTCACGTATGCAATATGTTATTGGTTTTCCTATAAAAAGAATATATATATATATATGTATATATATATATAGCTTTGTTACCATGAACATTATGTTTCTAGAATTTTAACACTCCACGTCACACATGTCAGTGTCTAAAAGTTTCTGCTGGTTGAAGCTTAACCAGGACGTTCCAACCATCAGAGAAGAGGCCATAACTGCAGCTGCAGCTCCAAACTTGTAGGACCTCCAACAGGTGAGGAAGCATCATTAAAAAAGCAACAACTCATTAACTAATCAGTGGACCAAATGAAACATTTCCCGTTTGTTGCTTCCCAGATGAGGAGCTTTAGTCTTTGTTGATAATGAAAGAAATTAAGTTTGAACAATGATCACCCGCGCTCGTATTTAGAGGATTCATATAAACAGAATCAAAGTTGAAATCTCGTCCTCGTCATCTAAAGTTTGACAGGGTAAATGTTACGTTATTTGTCCTTTGCATGAATGTATTGACATTTATTTGTCTAATGCAAAGGTCTCGAACCAGAATATATCCTGGAAGACAGAAAATAGCTGCAGTGATTTACTGAAATATCTGTAAACAACAATATGAGGTAAAAACATTTTAGACAATTCTAACAATCTTTGGTGTGATCAGCTTTATTTTTCATCCCGGTCTGAACCCTCTTACACAAGCTTTCTGTCCTTTTTTTTAACTGGTGTTCTGGAGAGGATCCATCCCTCCATCAGACTTGCTGCTTCTGATCTTCAGTCCAGTTCTTCTGTCATGTTACATACCTCAGCCTTTTCTTCCCTTTTCCCTTCTTAAAGAATGGCTTCTTGAAAGTCACACTTCCATGGAGACCATTTCTGATAAAGCGTCAGCCAACAGATGGATCAACTAAAGGTCCAGATCCATCTCTCAGGTCCTTCAGGTTTTGCTGGATGTGATCCTGATTCTGCAGGACAGCACTTCCAGATCAGCTGTAGTGGTCGTGACACGGCTTCTTTTGTTTCCTCCAGTGTTTTAAGGACAAAGTGCTCACCATGCTGACATATGCCAAGCTTTCAGCTCAAACTGCCGTTTTTTATATATATGTGACAAAAGAAATGAAGACAAATGTGTCGTTGTGACAGTCTGCGAACAAAAAGCCTAAAGATCCAGTTTAAAACTGGTTCTTTGCTAAATTGTCTGTTATTTGTTAACACAACGCTAGTTCATCTCTGAAGTTAAAAGCCTGTTTAATGCTTGAATATTTCATAGATCAGGGCTAAATGGCTTAACTAACAACAACAACAACAAAAAACCCCACTGAGGAACAAGGACTGGACTGAAAATGAGGGAAAAGTTTGCAAGTGTCCAAAAAAAAAAAAGCAAAAAAAGAAAATCTTTGAAAGACTCCAGAACAAATGAAAAGTTTAAAATAGTCTTGATGCTGGATCAGGACTTTTGCTCTGTTTTTGTCTATAATATACCTCACAATTATCCGAGGCAAAAACAAACCCTGTCTCACATGATGTTTATGGTCACTGTTTTCTGCTGTTTTGTATTTTTAAACCACTAAAATGAATCTGACAGATTAACTTTATAGTATATATATTCATATATATATATATATATATATATATATATATATATATAGAAAATAAAATTAAAAAATAAGTGCTGGAGTTTAAAATAGGATCAGACTGTATTGATCCAGGGAGAGTTTACAG
>JBAMHW010000021.1:3566285-3581507 GCA_037177495.1 Rhadinocentrus ornatus | reverse complement strand
GTATCTGGAATGCAAAACAAGGCTGGATATCAACAGGACAAGAACAGTTGACCATCTGGCAGGGAGGCAGAGACTGGGGCGGGTTTAAGAAGTGCTGGGAACTGGTGAGAACAAAGGAGCAATCAGGGAACTCCAGGTGGAGCCAATGAGCCCAATCAGTGGGTAAGAAACCCAGCCGAGCAACCACCATGACACAGTGTAAACCAGGCTGTGTCCGAATGTCCACCCTACTCCCTAACTCCTCGTTCACTGCACTATATGGCACACTACATAGTGCACTAATTCTCTTGGGGATTCGGACATGAAGCTGCCTGTTATTTCCATGTGACTACCAGCCGTCACCATGGCAACCACAATGCGCATCAAGACGTCATTCCAAATCCAATTCAAAGTTGTGTGTAAATGTTTTTAATTTTCTCCCTTACGTTGTATTTAATTTTTGTTGCATATCTATTTAATAATTTTTCTTTTGGCCTCCTTGTGCCGTGCTTAGCTTCTGCCCGCAATGCATTGTGGTCTATATTGACCTGTCTAGTGACCATCGATGCTCACTACTTTTCAAGATGCATTGTGGGTAATTTTGAGTGCACAACGTTTTTCATTCGGACACCCCTACAAAATGGTGTGAGCCCTATATAGGGCACCATGTAGGGAGTAGGGTGCACATTCGGACAATCAACTTTTAACACATCCACTGTTGGTCTAGGATAAATTGGGAATATTCAGTTGGCTAACTTGCAATTTATGTCACTAGATGTTACTTCATCTTGAAGAACAGACCTTAAAAATGCACTAGTCAAAAACAAGAATCCAACATGTCAGATGATGCTCCAGACAAATGCACCGTCCTAAACCAAACCAAACTAACCAGATCTCCAAAATGGTCACAGAGGAATATAGAGGATATTTATAGGTGACAGCAGAAACTTCAAAAGCTTGTAGAGTATTAGTAAGAAAGTTTTAAAGTATTTAAAGTATGAACAAAAGAGTAGTGATAAAAACATCAATTTTAATTTTTTTTTTAATTCATTGATGTTCTCTTTACAAGCAATGTATGATGGGTGGTTCCATTAACAAAAATGACAGAATAGTTAAAACTGTAATTTCCTGAAACTCGTTTTCTTATTATGTCTGAAAGTTAACTAAAACAAACCATTTTTTCATAAACAAAATGCAGTTTGTAAGACAAACAACAGCAATCTTTACTCCTCAGTGCATCTTAGAAGTTGTCTTATAGTACTCCAGGACTGATATTACAGAGAATAATGATACTACAGTTAACAAAACAGCCGTAAATTTAAATCAAATTGTTGACAAATTTGTTGGTGTGTTCTAGTTTCCCAGACTTAACCAGTCACCTTCACAGACGCAAACCAGCTGCAGAAAAAAGTTTAGTCACCTTTTCCTGTCTAAAGTATGAAGCAGATACAAACCATTGTGATTAATTATGAGGCTGAAGTCGGTCGTGGCCTTCCTGAAGGATGGACAACGTTGAAATGCTGCCTGTTTGGAGAATGAGAGGAGGAGGAGGAGGAGGAGGGGCTCAGTTGGGCTAAGTAATGACAAAATGAGCACCCTCAGTAGACTCTGGCAATGAAAAACCCTGCCCTCATCACCCGAGTCTTTTGTTCAGAATTTTATTAGCACTAGCCACGCTAAAATAACCTGTTAACACGTATCATAGTGCAGCAATAATAACCTCCTCAATCATATTTTAAAAGTCACGTCAAGGCGGCCGGCTGTAATTCATCTCTATGCAAATACCTCTGTGTCAGCCCATTAGTGTGTTGCTACAGGGGTTTTATTAAAATGCATTCGGCCCCTCTCTCTTCCTACTCAGGACTAATAAAACACGAGCCCTGTTGCACAAGAATTATAGCAACTATTAGGGTAACATATGGACAGCATGCACTGTGAAAATAAAAACCAACAGATAAAGTGGCAGGGTCAGGCTGGGGAGCAAACACTTAGGAAATGGCAGTGAAGTAATAGATTGTTCTGGAGCTGCAGACCTGGAAATCAAAGCCTGATTATTCATTCATTTGGGTGGGGGCTCACTAGTGCTCACCTGCAGCTCCTCCGCCTGCTCCATCGCTGGCAGCAGTGCCATCACAGAGTGTTCCAGAATCATAAAATGTGAGGACACTGAAAAGGTAATAAAGCGCATTAGACCCTTAATGAAATTAAAACAATGGAGATGGATTCATTCACCGATCAGCCGACGTGTACTGCACATCGAGCTGTGTACTCATTAATGCTCACAGCTGCTGTGTGCTGAAGGAAGGTAGGTAGTTATGTTTTAATGATGCTCGATGACAGAAACAGTGTTCAGACAGCAGTGCTGATGCTTCTAACTGACAGATTCATGGTGTTATTAGACTTTTTACCTCCTTCTCTGCCTCAAATCTTGTCTGAAACCTTTTGTTTTGGTCCCAAACCATTTTGTTGTCTTTATCAGATAATTACACCCTGAAGCCAAAGATATTACAGACTGTCTGTCCCAAAACATTCCCATGTGGTTTATGTGCAAGCTTTGATTATGTACAAAGAATATATGACCTCTAGTTGTCATAAGAAACAAATACATGTGAAAGGTAAAAATAGTTTGAAGGTCCAGAGTTTAGCCGCTCCATCCAACCCCTTCTTCCTCCTTGAGAAAACTTCATGGCTTGTTGAAAGAAAAGCTTGAGGTTAACTTCTGCTCTGATGTGGAAACACGTGTATGAGTTGTCTTTACCTCCTGCCACCTGTAGGGTGGTAATTTATAGCTATGAGTCATATTCAGGAGCAGGGATCAAATTACACAGGGACTTCTGGGGAGCCGTAGCTTTAGGCGTGCACCATAACTTTGCAAGTCACGTGCACACACATATACATTAGAGTATAGAGTGTATAGTTGCATGGTCATAAACCTTCTTCTCCTACTGTATGCAGCTGATCCAATCAGAAACATCTCATATAGGGAGGGAAAATTCTCTAAACCACCATAAAAAGAAGCATTTTAAGTGGTTGTTGTGTGGGCAACCAGCAGCAAACAACAAGCCCGCTGTCCATGGTGCTGAACAACATGGAACCAATCATCTGCGTCTTTGGCTAAATTAATAATTAAATTAGATAAATGGATAAACACACAATGCTGACAAATGAATGCTATTCTTTTTAAGAAACAGTAACCTTATGGAAAAATTAAATGTATCCTGAACGTCGACTATTTTAAGGGCTTCCCTTTCATATGTCAGCTGAATGTCTTGAAGGAAACTCATCTGCTTGTCAGGGAAGCCATTCTCCCCTTGGCTCTTCTGAAATTTGAACTATGTTCGAGGGTTGAAGCAATAAGACTGTTAGTGTGAGGATACTGTGGTATATGATTCCGTTGTCAATGCTGTTCTCACATTTTTTCCTTTATTTGCGTAATCCTCCTCAGGAATTTGTATAAATGATGCCTTCTCTTCCCTTCATGCAGACAGCTCATGGCTCTCAGCTTGACGGATCAACCTCCTGGTCAAGAAGGAGAATCATAAAATGCAACAATCATCTGAAGCTCCAGATCTCTTTATTTTATTTACTTATTTACCACACTTTTCATTGTTTTTCTGACAGGATTTAAACACAAAGCTGTGTGAAACATCAGGTAAGTAACCATGACTTCATGCTCCTGCTGAGTTCTGCTGGATATAACAATATAAATTTTAAATGTTTGAATAGAACAGCTACATTCCTAATTCCACTTCCTATTAGATAACTTGCATCCAGAAATTTTCTTTACAGATTTTCTATACCTATATCGAATTTTACTCACGTTGACTTTGTTACCAATTTAGAATCCTGAATTAACATGTATTTTTGCTTTTTGGACAATGAGAGGAGGTCATTCATGCATGGGCAGAACACAAAGTCCACATTTAAGGCCCCAGCAAAGGTTGAACCAGGAACCTACTTGCTGTGATGCAACTAACCACCAATCAGCCTGTTACTGGTCGCCATTGCTGCTCTGCAGATTAATTTAACCAAGATATGATTTTACTCAGTAGTTTTACCTTCATGCAGAACACAGTAGAACAACCCAAGAGAGAATTTAAATTTGTGAAATTTGACAAGATGAAAATGAAGAAATGCAGAAAAGGATTATTATTCTTTTCTTTTATGAACTCCAAACTCATCATGGCTGTCTCCACCCTAGTTATGAACCAAAATGATCTTGTGTGATCTGTCTGGTCCTTTAGCTAAATGAGACCCAGGGCTGCAGTCCTGCAGGTTGTATCCCTGATAGAACTCTCCCTGCCTCATACTGGACAGATTCTTGTGAAAATGGTAAATCTGTATTTATGTAACGCTTTTACCCAAAGCATTTACAATATACATCACACTCACCCAATCACACACACATTCATACACTGATGGTGGAAGCTTCCTGCGACTCAAAAGGGGGGCTCGAAGTAACGGAACACACACACACACACAAAAACGGCCAAGACACTAACCCCTTTAAGTAAGTCCAAACATCTCTGTGCGCATAACAGGGTAATATTTATTTTAATTTCCGAACGCTGGCCTGACAAAAAAACCAAAACAAAACAAAACAAAAAAAAACATGATCACCACATCAGCATTTACTGGGTGCCAAATTTAAAAAGATAAAAGATAATAAAAACTAGGCCGAAACTGTAACATTTCTTTTATAAACAGCAATAGCAACAGTATTTTTTGGACTATAAAGGTTTTCCGTCTGAGTGAAGCTAACTGCAATCTCATCAGTGATGCCAGTGTAACCTGATCCTCGCCCTCCCTCCGTTTCTGGAGCCTAAAATTCACCTTAGAATATCTCTAAATTATACAAACACAATATTTTTTGTGTAACCTCAACAGGGAATATACAGTAACAAAGCAGAAAAGTATTCCAAACACGAAACAAACATTTATATATATTTTTTATTTAGGCGATTTTTTTATAGTGACAGCAGATCCAATAAAATAGGTTCCGGATCCGACTTCGGCTAAATCCGGCTCAAATTAAGCCCTGGATGTGGAGTACTACCATCAAGATGTCCTCTTGGGCCTGCCTGGTACGTATAATTGAACGATTGCCCTCACCTTGTCTGGTAGTCTGCTTTAAATAAGAAGGGTAGATAGAAATTCATTTCTGTCCAAATAAAAACACGTATATTAGATGCTAAGGCTCTGCTAGTTTTTAACCAGTTAATTGTTGGACAACTTCTTGTCACAGACATATCTTTGCACCATTGTTAACTTGCAGTGAACAAGCCGATTTCAGTCCTGGTCAATCACTGAGCCGGATTTTTTTCTTCCTTCTTCTTGGTCACCAGTCATTTTGGGAATTATTGCCTCTAACGAGTAATTGTAACTGCGTGATGTGGTGGAAGCGGTTTGGTCTGGTTGAGTAAAGTGCAGCGTGAGAGCAAATAAAGCTGCCAAATTCTTTTAGACTCCCCATCAAACCAAGTTCCCTTAACTATCCTGGTGTGGTCACACCTAAAATAGTGGGTCATCAACAAGTCTTTCATCCTTTTAGGGGGAAGATATTGGATTTTAACAGTGTTGGGAGTAATGCATTACTCACGTGGTGCGCGCATGCTGCTGCCTGTGTGTGTGCTTGCCTGGGCACGTTGCCATAGAGACGGATTTGCGTGACGTAGCTGATTGTGCGGCAACTAAGGAAAAAGAAAAATGCAGCTGGAGTTGGAGATACCGGCTTTTGGTCAGTGGCGATATTCACATTATTTTCAGTTCAGTCCAGTTTCAGTCCAAGCTTGTGATGAAAGATCCTGCTCGCCGGTCAGTGGAAGGAGTCCTTCAGCAGCCGACCCTCCTAAACAAGCTTTTTTCAACATTTCCTGGAGCGCAGCAGCTGGTAACAGACAGCAAATTAGCAAGCTAGTTGCAGGGTTCATTGTAGGAGACATGCTCCCCCTGTTCATTGTTGAAATGCCCAGGTTTAGAAAAACACTAGACAAAATGATGATGAGACAAGTGTGTCCATTTCATCCCACAGACAGCCATGTTGTTCTGGTGGTTTTAAAGCCGTTTTATTTACAAAATACAGTAAACACTATGCAGACAGGCGGTGATGATTGTCCATGTCAACACGGTGAATTATGGTCAAGTAAAGTAATAAGTAGTGGCGTTACTTTTCAAATGCAGTAACGAGTAATTTCATTACAATTTACAGAAGTAATGAGTAACTGGTAACAAATTACTTTTTTTAAAGTAACTACCCCAACACTGGATTTTAAGGGGTTAAAAGAAAGGTAAAACACTACATTCCATCCAACAATAGGAGAATAACTTTTTTTTTTTTAAATTTCTTATAATTTCTTAAATTAGTAGAGATTGAACAGGCTGTGCAGGGTCCAGGAACAGGGTTATCCTTAAATTTGATGCCAAGATGAAAGCAGAACCCCTCAGACATATTGTAGTACAGCCGTGTATCCGTACAAGTCAGAGACATCAGGACTGACGAGACCCCATCCTCCTGATTATCAGTCATTTTACAGTTTATCAAAGTCACAGGAACCTGTCACGCTTGTGTGAACGGTGGATTTTTCAGTTTTATTGTCTCATTAATTTCATGTGGATCGTTAGCCTCTGTATGGATCCCTGTTTTGACAAATGCTGTGTGGGAATTATGCACACAATGTGCTTCCTCATCCACTGAATGGATCACATGATAAACAGGGAGTGCACCTAAATGTGCTTGTGGGGGTGTCCGTCACTCCATTACAGAGGGAGACGCTGGGTTGCTGCAGTGGATGACACATGATGCGACCGTCAATGAGCTTTTCACTAAGACTATCAGAGCGTTTGAAGGAAACATTAATGTAAAACACACAGATAAAAAATGAAGTACAACTTGACGTCCCCTCACATGAAATGATATCTGCTCTCAGCAGCACTTCTTGTCATGTTGCAGGGATGAGGAAGAACGGACTTTTAAGAGGTATTTATGGGTAAACTGAATATCTTCAGTTATCAGATTTTGTCTGGGAGAAGCCTGATCAATCACAGCTGCACATCTTCTTTCTTTTATTTATGCCCCCGATTAAAAATCTACTCCCTCATGTTTAAAATTAGCTCCTCATAAAAGCGTTGGTTTTTTAAATGATCCTTCAGCTGTTTAAGAGCTTCTGGAGGTTATTTATCTCCAAAGTGATGTTCCATAGAAGGCAATGATAATCAGACATGTTTCACAGAGATGTTGAAAATAATCTGGAGGGGAAAGTCAATAGAAATGTTCAAGTTCATGACTAGTACAGCTTGAACAGATCACCAGTATATTACAGGACCAGCTGTCTATGAACACTCCTACTTACAGTTTGCCTACTGTTTTTTTTATCCTGATGTTCCAGTTTGTCAGGTTAAGGTTGGATAGAAAACTTTGTTTTTTCAAACCATCTGGTTTCCTAATTGAACATTTTATTTTGTTCTATTAAATGCGTCTTTAAATAGTTTTGATAGATTTTTTTTCATGAAAATGCTGAAAACATAACCAATTTGTAGTAACTTACTGACCAGTTACTACAAACCAGCTAGCTAATAGTTTTGAATAGCAGATGTAAACGTAATTAATTCCAGAAAGTGTTGTGTTTGCATGTGTGTGTTTTCTTTTCACCGTTTATGCTGCTATTCTGGACAGCTTTGTGATTTTTTTATACTATTTTCTTTTTTTCTTTCTTTTTTACTATAAAACATTTAATTATTGTTTCATCTTGGGTTAAAAGCAACTGCATGCCGTTGCTGACTGGACTTTATTTGCAGTCATACCTGTGTTAATAAACATGTGGGAAATCAAGTCTGGCAGGTGAGGCAGTTAGCAAAGTGTCTGCTCCAGAAACATTTCTGTTTCCTCTCAGAGTGAAGACAGTTGAAATGATTTACCAAATGGTGATGAGCATTGATGATAGACACCAGGCAGCATGTTTACTATCGGGTTACGTGTGCTTGTGAGGGGAAACATTTGGTAGGCGTGTGTGGATGTGTTGAGCTCTGCAGCAGTAACCTTGCATTGCTTCCTGTACCTTCTGTGTTTGCATCAACTCCTGCATGCTCAGTGTCAAAGCTATTATATGCAGATAATGTCTTTCTATTCATTCACTGAACATTTCTGTGGAAAAATAGACAGATGCACCAATAAATCAGGCCCATATGGTGATTAATAAGGATTAAGTTTGGCTTTCATTAGAAACCAGTGAAGAACAGATGCTGGAATAATTAATGCACGAAGGGTGCTAGCATCAATTAAAAAAATACCATCTTAGTTCTAAATAATTCAGCTTTAGATCTGCAGATCTAAAGTCATGACTGTAACTTTAAAAAGATAACTTGGAGTGAGAGGAGGCTCGCTGACATTTAAATTGGATTGCTCTTTGTCTCTGTTGAAGGTTTCATTCAGGTTTCCTCTGTGACCTTGTTGTCTCCACCGGAAGCTGGCCTGATCGCACCTGCCCGGCCTCTTGTTTGGTTTATTGACTGACCGCAGACACGCTGCTGTACCTCCATTGGCTTAAATGGGTTTTCATTTTTTATTGGCAGGCCAGTGGCTGTCTTGTTGAGGCTCTTTACACTTTAACAGCTTGGGGTATCAAAATGTGTTTTACTGGCTCTTGTAAAAATCAAACAAAATGAAATAAAATCAAAAGGAGGGAAGCAGCAGGCTGTGCTCAGCAAAAACAAGTCAGGGACTGGAAAGAAAGTGCAGCAGATTTGTTTACAGGGACATGTTCTCGTGACGGACCGTAAATATCAGAATGGATTTCTGAGGTTAAAAACACAAGTCAAAGCAGGATTAAACTCAGACTGTTTGCATGTACTTGGTCTGGTCCTTGTTTCCAGTGTCTGTCCACTGCTACTGTCACAGAAGCTGAAAACCACCTCACATCATTGTGTTTAAGCTTCATTCAGACCGTTTATCTGTTCAACCAGCAGTGTTTTATAGTGGATTTAAAGGACATAATTCACCATAAAGTCATAATTCCTTGTGTACTGTGATCTGTGTTACTCTGTGATCTCTTGAATTAGGTGCATTCTCTACGTGAATATTAATTACTTTACTCAGCAGTTGTGAGGACACAGTCCCTTTAAATGTGTTGTCTTTCGGTTGTTTACACTTTGGGCTGAGCCATGTTTTTTTAACGTGTTTTTGGAAGGATTAAAAAATTATATGTGGTTGCGTTGTCAACCTTAGAAGTTGTCGCCACTTGTTTATTGCAATTTCCACCGTTTCAAATTAGTTGCTAGTTGCTGTTTTATATAATTTGTTTACGAGATTACACAACAACTACCAAGCCAAATGTTTGATCCAAATGTGAGCTGTAACTGAGCCATAGGAGCCAAAAGTGGACCAGATTAGGCAACAATGTGTTTTCCATCTGAGATGGTCATCCTTTGCCCCAACTCCAAATCACCAGTGAGGTTCAATAGCTTTGGCAGATAAAACCCACACACAAACAAGAAGTTTGCAGAGAAAAAAAACATGCTTCTCTATCTGTCATGCTGAAGGTGTTGTGTCCATTTTCAAACTATGCAGCACCAATAGCACTGACTGCTTATCAATATTCTCATGGTATAAGTTGTTAAACTTGGTGGACTGGATGAATTCGGAAGTATTTTGCAGTTTCCAAAACAACAAAAAGACATCAGAATATTAAAATTTAAAGCCCCACTACTGAACATTGGTAGATTTTCTCAATTTATTGTTTGCTAACGATGGCTAATTTAGCATCCGTCTTGCATCCTGTCTCTACTTTGAGCTCGACCAAACAAGTAAAAACCAAGTGCTTTATCATACACCAGGAGGCAACGTGGGTTTTCTGTCTTGCCCACAGACACTTTGACATGTCTGGAATCGATTAACCAACTTTCCAATTGGTTGCTCTTCCTCCTGAGCTAGAGCTGCCCCAGTCTAAGGTTGGAAATATACAGTGTTGTTTTAAAGTCATTTCTGTCCACTGCTGTCGTTACCAGTAGGATTTGTAAGTATGTAAGTCATCCAACCCAATGGATACCAATTATCATTATGACCTTGGTACTCCTTTTTAGCATTTCCAGCATCAGTTGATACAGATGACAAAAACACTATCCCATCTTCAGATGTGTTGGCTGCTGGATTACTTCTACACTGTAGCTGTGTCTTCTCTTTGGATGAGCTGCAAATCTTTGCTGACCACTCAAAGTGATTAGATTGCAATAACCTATTAAAAATTAAAAGCATCTAACATGCCTTGTATGCTTACATTTATATATGATTACATGTAACTAAGTTATCATTAATGCAAGCAGTCAGATCAGTTTGTATTATCATTAGTGTTTTCCAAATATGCATCTAGTTCGTATTAGTGTCCCTTCTTAGTACTGTATATACTGTATGTTACTAGGAAGGGATTTGCTACAGACGTCCACTAATCACGTGAAACTGCAGAAGGACTAACTTGATGCATAAAGTTATAGGAGTTCATATCATGCTCCCAGAGTTAATACCCAGTGAAACCAGCAACTTGAGAAATGAATGTTTTCCTTCAGGTTGCAGATGTTTTGTCAGAGGGAAAACATTAGCTGATTGATGTCGAATCATTCTCTTCTGCATAGAGATACATCTGACAATCAAAGATGCCTCTTCTGTTTTCTTTTTGTGGCTTTTGAGTTAATATTGAAACAGAACTATGTACATAATGATACGGAAACAACTGTGACCCTGCTTAACTAATCATTTTCTGCACGAGAAGAGTTCCAGTTGAATCCCAAACTGTGAGAAATAAAGTAATGGAAAGAGGATTTTTTTCATCTCTAAAATCACAGCTAATACTTGAACTTGTTTAAGTTCAAGTATCAGCTGTGATTACCACGTTAACATCTCCTCCTGAGCAGCGCCATCATTGCTGTCTGTTGTCCAGGTCTAAATATAACTGATCTTCTTAATTGATGCAAATGGTGTCTCAGCACTGAAAGGGCAGTAAAAGTACTTCTTGCGCGGGTCAGGTCACAGCAGAACAAGAGTCCACAGCAGCAGCGATCAGACGGTGACCTCAGCAGGAAAACAGTGCTGCCGTCCCTCCTGAGCTGCACTATTTCCACCCTCTGACAGACACCCGGACAATAAATAACTCCATGAAAAATGAGGAGGGAGGGAGAGCACTGTAACCTGCTGAACTTGAGAACCTCTTCCCATCGATTATGGAAATCTTTCTGCCGCTGACCTGGGCTATTATGAGTCTTAAGCATTGATTAAATACGCACTGGAAAATACTTTGGCAGTTAAATCAGCCGCTCATTCGATTAGCTTCTCTCTGCCACCATGCAGAGTCTACAGCTGTTTAAAAGGATTTCATTTTTCTGTATGAAGCTTTGTTGTCTAAAAATTAAATTAACTCCACTGCAATGTTAATGCGAGGTGACCCTGGGTGGGTTGATGACCCCTGACCTCTGACCCAGCAGGGCGTCTGGTCATAAGTGCCCCCACGCACTTAAGCCCTTCTTTTCTTCCTGATTGGGCACAGACACATCAAATCATCCGCCGTTCAGATCAATACCTCCTCTGAGGTTGACTTCATAAGTAGGTCATAAGAAACATTGTGGATATTAGCGCTGGCTGAAATGAGTCTGGCCGAGTTCACGCTCCTGCCTTGGCCTTAAAGAGCGAGTCTGCACTAAAGCTGAGCTCACATGTTATCTGGACACTTCCATCAATACAGCCGGATATTGATAACTTTCTCCAAACCTGTGATGTTAATGGCAGCGCGGCTCTGCCACAGAGCTGGAGCAGCTTCTTTTAATGGATGTAAGTGATTAGTACACCCCTCTACTAGTGATGAATGTGACACCTAACAAATCATAAAGCTGTTGTAGTTCTACATCCTAGTGCTAGAGTTTGAAAGTGGGCGGAGTCAATTTCTCTAGCAACATTTCTACCTTTTCACATTTTTGTAACAGTCTGAGCCACTTGAAGTGTTAAAAGTGTGCTCCTGTCGCTTTTATTCTGGTATATGTTTAAGTTTAAATCGTAATCTTCTTTTTCTAACAATTGAAGGAGTACATCAGTAAGATCAGCAGCCTTGGTTTGGTACGTTGCATTACACTGTGGAGTGTGGTGACGCAGGAGGCATTATGTGCTATGTACCACATGGCCATAATAAATAGAGTAATGGTAATAATTTACCAAACCAGTGTTGTATCCAGCAGAACTATTTTTAAGCTGCTGTGTCAGAGTATCGGCTGTGTTTGTTGTTTGAAAAAAAAAGAAATGGCTAGTCAGGTGATCATGTCATTTATTGATCTTCCAAATACTTGTACAGAGTTTTGGGATCGTACTGACATCTGTCAGGCAGATCTTCGTGTCAGACCCTTCCACCTTTCCATTATAATTATGTTGGACTATAGAGTTGTAATTTGCAATGCCTGCATTGCTTAAATGTCTAAGATTCAATATTCCATGGGGTACATTAATCACAGTCCTTTACATCCGTACTCATAATTGCATTTTGTAAGCTGAGGTTTTTTTAGTTGTCCTCCTATACTAAAACATAAATACAACACTATCCTTGGTGTGTTTACAACTTTACTTTTAGACCTACATCACTTAAAACATATGAGAGAGGTGTCTTTTTCTCTCTCAAGACTGGTTTATTTTAACTTACCTACCTAAAGCCCAAAGTAAAGTGAGTAGAGAGGTGTTTAATCAGCTGTTTAACATAAAAAAAAGGTTTAATAAACTTATTAAAAATATTTAAAAGAAAAAGAAACACCTGGCTTTAGTTAACTAACTAAAAATTCCCTGGAAAAGACTGATCACCTCTTCTGACATCACACCAGCTTGTTTTGATCTATAGTTTATCCATATGTAATAAACATACTACATGTCTACTACTGTGTGCAAACTATTTATGCTGTTTTGTGTCCTTGCTTGGACCCTTTTCATAAAAGATTTAAAACCCTTGAATTCTGAGATAAAACTAAAAAGTTTCATGTTTGCTAGTCACAACTGTTTCACGAAAAAAACTTCCATCTTTCTTTTCTGTGCATAAACAATAGAAAAACAAAAAAACATCTTAAGCAAGTAGAAAAACATTTTTAGCTTTTAAAATGTCTTGATGGAAACACTATGGCGCTCTTTATTGGAGCATTGCTGTTCAGTGCCAAAGACAGAAATAATCAGTAAAAATGTGTTTCTAAATGATTTCTACTCATGTTACAGTTGCACAGGATTTCTTTACTTCTGCTCTCAGGTCAGCAAGGGTTCACTGAAATGGTCGTATCACAGTCGATCCGGATGCAGACTGAGCTCAATTGATTCTCGTTGGGTGTTTTCTGGACAAAGTGTTGTGGTGACATTTGATTGGTTCTGGTGGATTAGAAATTAACCACAGTATTTTTCTCACAAAGCAGTTTAACATGTTTTAATAAACGGTCAGGATTAACATAACTCCTGCCTCGGTCTCAGTTTCATATCTGGATCTTTTTCTTTTTGTGTGTGAAATTGATTGCAGCCAATGCTGACCTTCACTCTTCCTCAGGAATCAGAAATGCAGCATTGCATTGGCTTCCTCACACCGACCTGATGTGGATGGACGCTTGACAACCAATGTCAACACACTGTGTCAACTGGGACAGAGGACAGAGGGGCAAGGAAGGCACGACCCTACCTTTCTGATTTATGAGCTCAGACACAGGAAGAGGCCCTTTCATGGAGATGATCCAGCCTGGGAAAGTTGGTATACATGAGAGAAAGTTGTCAGCTCCGTGCAGATGGAAGCAAAGACGGCTGCTCCACAACAAGGCTCAGATTGTGCCTTGTTTTCCCGCTCAATTCACTGCAGGACTATAATGCTGTTTTCCCATGCTCGCCAAGGCCCCGTGTTTGTTTAGTGATGTCGCAACCGGGCGTTAATACCTCTTTAGTTATGTCACTTGGAGCTGCTGAGGAGGCACCTCCGTCTCCTCACTCAGGAGCTGAAGGGTCCTGTTAACCCCGTCACCTCCAGCCTGAGCAGGAAAACACAGCTCGGCAACAACTGCACGAAGAGCAGTTTTGATCCCTCTTGTTCAAGTACACATTCTCCAACTGCAACTAGCTCTGTGCACAGGGTTAATGAAACTTCTTATTCTTCTCACATACTATGAGGAAAACAGCCCGAGCTTCATTAGTACTAATTCCTTACAGGGAGCAATTAGGAGGAGGGCCAAGTCTTTGGACTCTGTCTGTATGGGGAGGACTCCTTTTGTTGTTCATTAATGAGAGGAGCAGCTGCAGCTTATTTATTAAAACCTAAAATCTGAATAAAGCTCCTCACACTTAGACAAACACATGTTTGCACTCTTGCATGATACAGGTTCAACCAAGACTCCACGAGTAGACAAAATATTTGATTTCAACAAAATAATAATAGCACTGGATGAAACTTATGTTAAACTACTCTTAGACAGATGAAATGATCAACATGAGGAAGCCAGATGGGGTTGGTGGTGGATGGCTTGTCTTTTTATCAACTAAATGTTCTGTTTTGTTGTAATCAGATACAGTGATTTTTTTCCCCCCCTAAAGTATTTCATGATTTTTAGACCCAGTTAAATTTTTACATTCATTCTTGTATCTTTAGCAATTTAGTGTGGAGTTATGATAAAACTAACTGCCTATTTTCTGTTCTGGGGTTTAATGTATCATGACATGACACAAAATTATTTGCTCCGCACTGGAGGCTAGACTACACAGAAAACTCAACATGTTTAGGATTTTTGGAAGTGAACTCATTTAACTAACCTAAACAATACCACAATGCTGGTTATCTACCAGGGTTTCTGACTCTAGACATGTGACACGATCATGTAAAATGAGCAGAGTCGACAGCAGAGGATATATCACTCATGTCTCATTAAAGCATGAAGATGTCTGTATACAAATGTGTTTTTCATAAAATGAGTGTATTGCAAGTGTATTGTTAAGGTAAATAATCATCAGTCTTTACATCTATCAGATGAAACACTGCCTGTATTTAAATGACCACTGTACCAAATAAAGAAGAAACATTAAAAGCTAATTAAAGCAGCGTATTTATTGAAATTGTTCTGTCATCTAAACTTTGAACATTGAATTAAAAGAGATCAAAGTTTTCAAAGAAATAACCAATGTCGCCTAAAAAGTCCACATTCATTCATTCATTCATTCATTCATTCATTCATTCATTCATTCATTCATTCATTCATTCATTCATTCATTCA
>JBAMHW010000021.1:3530829-3541946 GCA_037177495.1 Rhadinocentrus ornatus | reverse complement strand
AAAATCCGAGACCATGGTCCTCAGCCGGAAAAGGGTGGAGTGCTCTCTCCAGGTCTGCAATAGGGTCCTGCCCCAAGCGGAGGAGTTCACGTATCTCGGGGTCTTGACCATAGGCTGAAGGGGTTAAACCTCACAGCTGAATCTCTGCAGATCCGATCATCCATCAGCTGAATTGTTCCTTCAGCCTCTAACGTGCTGTTTATCTGTTTCTAAACCATTTAAAGGCAATCTCATTATTCCTGCAGGTTGATTTCTTGCAGCTTCAGGGATAGGAAAAGGATGGAGGAAGGGATGGAGGGAAGGTGGGCCCGCAGTTTTCTGGCTTGTTGATGGACACCTTAATTACAGTGGAAGCTGATTAATTATGGGGCTGCCAGTTGCCACTTTGCCATGACCTGCTTCCTGTTGCCTGCCCCTGAGCTAGTTAAAGAACAGGAGCATCAGGTGAATGTGATCACCGTGGTAACCATGGTTACAGCCGGGATCTTTAAAGAGGGAAGGTCACTGCGCCTTCCAAGGACAGTAATTAAAAATGAGAAGAATAATTTCATTAACAGCACACAGCATTTTAAACCTGGTTAAGCATCTTTAAGGAGTAAGGGTAAAAAAATTATAATTTTTTTTCAAGTGTAAACTTACTGAAGGCAGCTAGAAGATTTCGAAACAAACAGAAAACAAGCTCCAGAAATACATAAAAACAAAAAATGATCCAGGGAGCATGAAGTCAGAGGAAAAAGAAGAAATGAGACAAAAGGGAAACCAGTGAGGGTGAAAGCTACAAAAGGTACAAGAGGAAACTTATTGGGAAGGGAATTCAAAGGGACCCAACCCCAAATTGGAAACATTTGAAATGATAAGGTACTGTAAGTGACCAATTAAAACATAATTAGACAAAACAAACAAACAAAAAAAAAATCAACAAGTGATTATATGTAGCTTGTATTTCATTGCAGGCAGTATGAAGCTGAAATACTTTTTTTTTATGTTTATAACTTGATTTAAAATGTAAGATTTTGATGATTTTTTTTTAAAATTTTTTTTAACCTTTATTTATACAGGCAGTTCTATTGAGACTTTAAATAAATGAAAATGATAGAGCTGGTTCCTGGATGGGAAGGGCATGATTTGTGAATGGATGGGGCCCAACCGGAGCGGCAGGTCTGCAGAGACGTCTTTAAAATGATTTTGCTTTCAGGGACAGAGACATCCGAAATGATTTGATCTTAGTTTTAAGAGTTTTTAATTTTTTTTTTTTTTTATAGACTAAGGAATAGGCAAGATAGTGACAGTTTGGACTGTAAAAAATCATTGGTTTCCTTACCGTGCACCCTTTCTCAGAGGTGAACTGAAGTCTGACTGTTTACCGACAAAGCCCGGGGGTCAATGATGTCAGACTGCTGGAGGCTGAATAAAAGGCCACAGTCTATTTAAGCTGCTTCATCATCATCCTCTACCTCACTCACACTGTTATTTTAAGTGTATGAAGTTGACATTTTCATATTTTGGCTTCTGAACTTGTCAGGGATGATAATTTTGGCCACAGCTGACAGGAACAGAGAGCACAGGTCTTATCAGGAAAGTGAATATTCTTATCTTTGTTGGGCTTATTGGACTTTAATCAAAATTAGCCTATAATTGGTGTCTGTGATTAGATTAGTTGGAATGAAATCAAGCCGTCCCCTCCCCTTTAAAGGGATTACGCCAAGTTAAAAAACAGTGTTCATTCAGAGCACCGAATGCAAATGTAATCTAATAGAGGGGGGAAAGAAGCATCTGATGGAAGAAAAAAATGGACTAGTTGGGAATGCAAATCGGCCCAACCCCATTTTATGCTAATGAGAGAAGAGCAAAACATTTCAATGTATTCTTGTCTTGTTACAGTCAGGCTAAAAGCTTTTAAATCCCTGCCATTTACCAAATTAAACTAATTTCAAGTGCTTCCAAAAGGCACATCTGTAGGCTGACGTTTGTCCCGCGGCCTCTGAGAAGTGGGCCCCGCCAAAGCATTCAACATCCCATTGATCCCTGAATAGTCATGCCTGTCAGGCAGCCATATCAACCATTATCATTCTAATTTTACTGCCTTTCTTGGTCCCTAATCTAATTTGCAATGATGCTGGAGCATTTCGCGAGGCCACTGCACTTTCTTCAGAATTTCAACAAGGGCATTAAAAGGCCCCCAATTTACATTAATGAAGTGCACATTTAATTAAGGCGGGTCGCAGCAGAACTGTGGAGAGAGACATGTTGGACACCAGGAGGTGGAGGTGAGGTAAGAAAGAGGAAGTCAGGAGCTCAGGAAGAAGCCAAAAAACATGATCGAATAACTTGTCTTCATGATGACAAACATGCAGAGGGATCAACGTTTGACCCAGAGCTCTGCATCCAGGACCATGGATGTCTTGTTTTATTCAAATGTCTGTTGGCTGTACTCGTCTCTCCTCGTGTTTCGTCCTCAGATCCCTGAAAGGAATAAAGGATTGTTGTGTAGCATGTGTTGAAAGCTGGAATTTTGTATTTGAGCTGTATGTCTTTGTTTAGTAGAGTGTAAAGAGGGCGTCCTGCCAGATTTAAAGTACAATGTCACAGTCATTTAGCCAAAGCTATTAAAACGCTGATAATATGAGACCTTTTTTGGCCTGTCAGTTGTCTTAGTGCTACCACGCAGCAGCTTGATGGTGTCATGAGTTTGTTTATTTTATTTATTTTTTTTTAACAGACCAGAAAATATCTGAGCTTTAAGAAAACAATCTGACAGCACTAATATTTATGGAAGCCCATTCCTGCCACTTAAAAAAAATGTTGACAAAGTATCTCATAATACTATCATTTAGTCATAATTACTATTATTATGCCGTTTTATCTATAAAAATTTGTTTTTATCTTGTAATTGTGACTTTTTTCCTCATAATCATGAATTTAAATCTCATAATTATGAGCTACTTTGTCAATATTTTTAAGCTGCACATGGTGGGAGTGGTATTCCACATATTAGAATGTACAGATGTGTGTTTTATTATAACAATATGTCATGTCATTATCTGTACCGCTTATTCCTATTATGGGTCGCGGATTATAACAATATATTGTCAATAAAAGTAATCAGGTTTCACAGAAAGGCTGAAAAGCATCAAGCAAGTATGGTTCCTTCACCATTCCAGGAATTAAAAGGATCCCATGGTGGTGTTTTTGCACCTGAGGGAACAATGCAGCTTGAAAGTTTGCAGACGGTGACAGTCAATCACCACCTGCACCTGCTTCATTTTTTTTGCAGGCCTCTCTGTAAATAAAAGTCTGTTAAATGTTAATTTTTTTCATTTTTGTCAAGGCCACTGGTAACAAGACCATTATTTTTAAATGACAGATTCATAATTAATCTGCAAATGAAAAGTAATTAACTAAACGTAAAGTTAATGACACTGGTTGATGAGGTCTTCGTTGTTTTAATCAAACTTTTTTAGTCTTTTTAGTGATAGGTATAAAACTTTTGAATGCATCACCATGTTAAGGTTTTTAATAAACATAAGAAGAAATGGCTGAACCTGAAACAAGTCACCTTAAACATGCTTTTACACACAGATCACATGCAAGCAAGCACATACACACATACACACGTGCCTAAACTTAGACACATGCACCTAAAAACTGAAATTTATTTTTAAACTTTTTTTTCCTTGTCTTTATTCTTATGCTCCTTCCTGCTTTTGACATCGTACATTTTATCGTAACCCTAATCTAATTTTTTTATATATATATTTTTTTATTTCTTTTTTTTTATGGTTTTTTTCATTCTAGAAAATCTAATCATGGACAGGAGTTGCACATTAGCATCGGCTACAAACCTTTTTGCATACTTCATACGATTTTTTTGAAGAAATATTTTATGCATCTGTCCCTGTTGAATAAACGCTTAAATAAATGTAACTTAACAAACCAGCTTTTAGATTAATACAATTATCTCAGAATTTATATTTCTTCAAAAAATATAAATACAATTTTGACTACAACAAAGTCACATGAATTTCACCGCTCGCTCTTTTATCATTTTGTTACTTCTACTTTTTGTATATGTCAATTGAAAGTTTTAAAACATATATATATATATATATATATATAAATTTAAAATAAGATTTAAGGATTTAGTTCAGTGTGCTTTCAGACAAACCACCATAAACCTTCCAAAACCTCAAATTTCCTTCAGGTTTTAGCAGAATCTTCCAAAGCTTTCAGCTGCACACCATCCTCATATGTTTTTGTTCTCATAAAAGAGCTGAAACATGAAATTAGGCTGTGATGAGCTCTAAAACCATAAAATGTTGTTTGCAAAAGTTAGTAAAACTTTGATTTGTGGGTGCTGAGTATTAGTAAAAACCTGAATCTGTTATTTTAATAAATGAAATTACAGTTGATGTATAGCTGTTTTTTATATAATTCAACCAGAGAATTTACACAAATCCAAAATTAGAAATAATTGTGCTAAATCTATTTACAATTGTGTGAATAAATATTAGTTGTACTTTTTATGCATGTTAATTATCTTTTCATCACAAACTCATCATATCTTGTTCTTTTACTCTTTGCATATCAATGTTAGGATTTGCATTAAAATGTTTCTCAGAAACAATAAAGTTGTTCTTCTTCTACCAGAAATAAATCAAACATCAAGGATGAATCAAATCAGAAGAAACAGTAAACGTTAAAAGTTGTACCAGAAGAAAAACAAGGCTTCGCTCTTATAAAAATAATAGAAGTATGTAGTTGATACAGAGTTACATCACCTGATACACCTGCTGGTTGGAAACTAGAAGACAATAAGTTGATTTTTCTCCTTGTTTTTTTCTGGCAAACTGCACATCTGGGGCTGAGGTGAAATCTTGGAGGCTGCAGATGGATGTTGGGTTGAGCAGGTGTTCGGTGTACGAAGGGCAGGGTCCTTTGTTGAATGTCATCTTCTGCTTCTTTTTAAAATATGAAGGAATTTGTGGTGAATGCCCTCTTTTAGCTTCTTAGTTTTATGTTTGTTTGTTTTTTACTGATCCCAAACAAAATGACAAAGACTTTGGCTGCAGTGGCAAGTTGTTACCATGTGAAGTGGTTAATTAAACAAATGGGTCAAAACCCTGTAGATCATGGCTAGTCTGAGTTCCAACAACATCACCTGAATGTATTAGTGCCACCGTTTAGTTCATTTAGTATGACCTTAGCTAACAGGTTTAAATACAACAAACAATAATTCATTTCCTCATTAATTTAAACATACTAGCTGATTTGCTGAGGTTAGTCCTATTTAGGGTTTAGAGAAAAATACATGTACACATCAACCACATTACTTTAAAAAAAACATTAAACACCGACATGCAGGGCATTTTGGATGGTACAGCACCTGAATATTAACATTGTTTTCATTTCTTCCTTCACATATTTATGAAAAAATCAGGTTTTTTAACCACATCGTACCTTTTTCAGCTATTGATTTAGAGAGCTCTAAAATTAACTTTATTAATAATTAAGTTAACTTTTCCTTAAGCTAATATCACATACACACTCATAGGTAAAGGAGGTTTAAATTTCTGTTCTGTGAGTATTGGTTGGATGCAAATTTCTGCTCAGTGCTGTGTGCTGAATTTATGTTAACCAGGAGTTGGAAAACATGGGGCCTTTACCAGGGTGACAGCCTGGATGGAGGAGGAATGGGAGGAGTAGATGAAGGGGAGGGAATCAGACTCTTTCTCCCCTGTTTTCCCTCTTTGTGTCATACAGATGGGGGGGTTTGGTGATCCCGAAAGAGCGGTGGCCTCTGGGGTGGAACAGCACCCAGAGGGGGGTACAGACGAGGGACAATGATTCCTGCTCGCGAAAAGCCACAGTTATAAATTCATCTATTTGCTCTCTGCTGACCCCGGCTCAGAGACGGCTCACCCACAATGCATCAGCTTGTCACAATATGGAGGAAAACGTGAAGGAGGAAGAAAGACCAGCAGATGCTTTATTGTCTCTGTAATTTCCACATAATTAGCCCGGAAGAAAAGTCCCTGCTCTGGTTTAATCACGCTGAATGAACTTGAAGATTGCCATTCTGCCCGACAGCAGAACCACCAGCTCTCCTCCCCCCTTCTCACCCAAAACTGAGTTTAACTGTGCATGACTACAGACTGTGAAATTGGTTAACACACACACACACACACTGGCTGCTGACCTACCCCATGCTGACTGTTGATGTAGCTGAACAGATTAAGCGAATCAATCTGTTAACACCTCCGAACATTAAGTTGGGCAGCCTGATTTAATGGGGCCACTCAGCCTGAGAGCAGAGCGCTGTCGGTATTTAAGACTCCACACACGGCCCCATCAAACCTACATTAGTCTGTTGATTATGTTTAAT
Source organism: Rhadinocentrus ornatus (assembly GCA_037177495.1). Taxonomy (NCBI): domain Eukaryota; kingdom Metazoa; phylum Chordata; class Actinopteri; order Atheriniformes; family Melanotaeniidae; genus Rhadinocentrus; species Rhadinocentrus ornatus. The sequence continues at coordinate 3,535,564 of JBAMHW010000021.1, read as the reverse complement.
TTGCTTTTGATAAGCCACCTGAAAGTTGTCCTTAGTTGATGAGCCTAATACATACTAATTACACAGATACTACTAATGAATTAAAAAGACATTTACCTGGGTGACTGAAAGTTGTAATTAGGGGAATGAACACCACTCATTTAGATTGACTGCAGTAAAGATATTTTAAAAGTTGGTGGAGTTACTGATTCTGTACCTCTGCATTTATTTACATGGTTGCAGATCTTAAAGCGCCACTGCTGATCTGCTGACACATTTTCTCATATTGGCGCTTGCTAATGACGGTTAATTTGGCATCCATCTTGCATCCCGTCTCTTCTCTGAGCGTCCCCAAGTTTGTGGTATCAGTCAAACAAATAAAGGAAAAAAATCTGGAGGAGACACATTCTTAGCTTTAAGGTTTAGTTTGTAGAGACAAATCACACTATAACTGGATGTGTCCTTAGAAACTGTGGCAGATTTCGCTGAGTAACTAATAGCCATGCCAATGCCGAAGGGTTTGCCGAAGGAAGGAGCACATTGGTCTTAACTGGGAGCAAATCCAGAGATTTTTATTTTTTATTTTTGTTTTTAGACTTTTAGTCCAAGAGGACAATACATTCAGCAATTCAACAATGATAAATCCACATTGGACGATTGGACTTCTTTCTGTGAACCTAAACTTGTGTTATAAATTAATCTGCAATCATATGCATAACAGATAAATGCTTAGAGCAGGGCTGTCCAAAGCCCTAAGCTCTAAGCTCAAGAGCTGTGGTCCTGCAGGTTTTGGTTGTTTCCTGTTGCAACACTGAATCAGATTGATGGGTCACCATGCTTGGTCAGAACTTGACAACAAGCTGTTAAGGAGAACCATTTAATTTCAATCAGGTGTGTTGGATCAGGGAAACATCTAAAACCTGCAGGATTGTAGCCCTTAAGGACCAGAGCTGGACACCTTAGACAAAATAGAATATGAGAAATGTGAGCAGCGCTTCTTTATCTTAGAGGATGAAAAGGTGGTCAGAGTCAGTTCTTGAGCATATGATAACATGCTTCGTTCAAAGTGTAGTCAACATTTCAAAGGCTAATGAAAGAACCTAAAACCAATCAGGGAAAGTGACATCACAATAAAATTAACTGAAACTGGACTATAGATGCATTGCTTATAAATGAATATGCAATACAACTTTAATAAGAAACACTAGTGAGCTAGTTCAGGCAACTTGAGCCTCTCTGCTGCTTCCTTCCCATGTGATCTGCATCACACCTTACATGCCACATGCACTTAACTTATATCGTCCTTCTTTCTTAAACATTTACAAGTTTTCTGACTGAAAAAAAAAAATCTTTTGTAGAAATTCTAGAAAATGAAAGGCTTGATTTGTTTGTGACTCATCCATCCTTGGCTGAAAGTGTGTCTGAGTGCTCCAAATCTCCACTCGAGCAGAAGAAGAGCAGCCACTCATCCGCCTCATAATCTCATACTGCCACAAAAGGAGGCGGCAGGAAACAGAGGCAGCAAAGCAGCTTCAGATGATCTGAAGATGAGTGAAAGCCAGTGCAGCTGGACGAGTCCGGCTCTCGGTGCATGAGCGGTGCAGCCGGAACATCCCCCTCAGAGAGTCGGTGAAAGGGAGCGCAGGATGAATGGCCCACTTTATTACAGCATGCCATGTGGAGCCAGAAAGCAGTACCAGGCCTTTATTAGCAGCCTTCAGGGGGGCTTGTAAAACTGCTCTGTCCTGCAGGATGAGGGCTGCTGGTGGTGGGGGGTTGCATAACAAAAATCAGCCTTGAATTAAACCCCAGCAGAGGACTGTGTGTGGGCTGCTCCACCCTCACTTCCCCTGCCTGCTCTGATTGCTGATTCCCACCATGGTTTTGGGCGTGACCCAGGCTCCACGGCTGACAGCTTCATGGACGATGACGCGAACTCATCACTTAAATCCTCCGTCATAAAAGAGACCATATTTTCCTCAGGCGGCGGCGTTAAGTGGCGGTATCTGTCTCGTATCTCACCACAGTGAACACGACAGGCTGTCAGCCGATAGTCAGAGAACATGGGGCTCAACATAGGGGTGAATACAGCATGAAATCAGCCACAATGAGACCAACAACAGGGAGCAGATCACACTCAGACACACGTCCTGAAGAGAAGATCTAATCAGGAGATTAACCTGATCAGTTCTACTGCGCTTGTTTGACTTTATTAAACAGAGAAACTAAAACCAAAACCTTCAAGTTCAGCAGGAACATATCAGGATCTGATATTGCAAAATTCTTTAGCAACTCCCCATTTTTTAAATATATTTCCTGGAAAACAAGAAATAGGTTCAACAATTAATTGAAATGTGTTAACACTATGGAAATACAGTATTTAAAGATGAAGCTTGAGATTTAATAATTGGTCTAAACAGCTTTACTCTTCGTCACAACCTAAACCCTCTTCGAGAAGCTTTCTTGTCATGTCTTCAGGAATAGTTCTCCAGACTTCTTAATGGACTTTCCAAGGCTCTTTTTAGGATCTTTCTGCCTTTTGTTCCGATCTCTGTCAAGATGATCCCACACGGCATCAATAATGTTGAGGTTCAGGAACTGGGGATGATTAAGAATGGCTTCTTGACAGCCATGTTACCATGGAGACTTTGATGAGGCTTCGGCCAACAGTAGATGGATCAACTGAAGGTCTAGATGCATCTATCAAGTCCTGCATCAGGTCTTTACTGGAGTTGTTCCTATTTCTTATGTAGACAGTTCTTTTTTAGTCTTGACACTTCTTTAGTCCTCCGTTTGATCAGTTTCTTTGAGTATTTTAAAGATACACTGCACACCATGCTAAGATATGTTAAGTTTTCAGCCAACAGTTTTTTTGGCAATCATCTTGTTACAGCACTATTTTCTGTCTGTCAAACTGTGTTAGCTTCGGTATTTTTTGTAGATGCAATTAAATTAAATGAGAACAAATGATGTGTCTTAATGACAAGACGCAAGTTTCCTGCTAAGTTGTCTGTTACGTGTTGACACAGTACTGGTTCATCTATTTCTTTAGCTTTTTTATGTTAAATTATTCATAGATCGATGTTAAGTGTCTTAATGTGGCAGAGTAGGTTTTCTCTTACTTCAATCTCCTCGCTCCCTCTTAGAAAGCTCCAGATGTAGCATATTGGCAGTAATTTAGGGGCAGAGCGCCGTTATATCTGGGCAGGTGTCTTGTCCCTGTAAGTATGCGCTGTGCGCTGACAGCTCGGGCATTGTTTGAATGCTTTGATTCAGCAACTGTGTGCTTTGTATGGGATTTCAAAGTCAGGCACTACACCATACCACCCAGAGGGTAATGAACACTGTGAGCGATTCAATCGCACACTCCATAATCTCCTGCGTACGCTGCCAGTGACCTGTAAACGGGACTGGGTGTCATGTCTCCCACATGTGTTGTTTTGTTATAACACTACACTCCATCAAGGTACTGGGGAATCTCCTTTCTTCCTCATGTTTGGTTGTGACCCACAGCTCCCTGTAGATTTCTTTCTGGGTCGTGTTTCAGACCTGGTACCGGGGAGTGTTCAGGGGTGGCTTGTCAAACACCAAGCCAGACTCCAGGTGGCATTTGATGGGGCCCATGAGCGGTTGTTGGCAGCCGCAGAACGTCGTAAGCAACACCACGACCAGCAGGTCCAAGATGATGTTCTGCAGGTGGGCCAAGTGGTTTTCTTACAGGATCATACATGATCATACTTTCTCACAAAATGAGAAACTTTTTAGCAAAGGTAAGACATGTTTTCTGACTATTTTAAAATTGAAAAGCATAAACTGGGCCTTCCTCTGCCTCTGGTTTGGTAAATCTTGGTCATAGCGAGATGAAACTTCCGGCTGTGGAATCTGTGAGATGTGAGCTTGCAGTAGAGGAGCTGTCAGTCTGTGTTGTCGAGTGGACACGGGGAGACATCATCTGTGTTTACATATTTTTCAGACTTTGTATACCTGGTCTTTAACTGTTTGTTTTCTTAACTGTGTTTGGTGGTCACAGAAATGGTTTGCTGAGCTGTTAGCTGAAATACTGGACTGTGGATAACACACACCTGACGCTACACCCAGAAGTACAGATGTTAAACCCTAACTCCCGGTAGCTAAGAATTTCTAGGCAGAAATCTGGATAATAAAGCACTAAAGGTGCATGGATGGAAATTATTGCGCATATTGTGAATATTTCTCTCTCCTCACCATCTGGAAGCTGTGAGATTGTAATCCTGCTTTCTGTCTGTTCACCTGATGCTGTTATTCATCTGTTATTGTTCCTTCTGTGTTTAGAAGGAAGCAAATTCACAGCTTTAAATTCATCCTGCTGATTTTTAACCTTTTAGTTAGTAAATCCTGAACATTTCATCCTTCTGTGTCAAACATTTGATTTTATATATATCAAGAAATATTTTAACTGTGGGTGTTTAAAGAAAAAAATGCTGATAAATGTGTTTAGTTCAGGGGTCTGCAGCTTTTACAATCCAAAGAGCCATTTTTCCCTCAGCCAGCTAAATAAAACTCTAGATATAAAACTTTAGAGCTGCAAATGCTACAAGTCCTTTTCAAAAGGCAACTTAATATATAAATTTTTTGATTAAAAACCACCATAGGATATTTGTTATTTTTTAACCACATTTTTATTTCCATTTTTTGGTTTTAAAATATCCATCCATCCATTTTCTGTACCGCTTGTTCCCAGTAGGGGTCGCGGGGTGAGCTGGAGCCTATCCCAGCA
>JBAMHW010000021.1:3513169-3530729 GCA_037177495.1 Rhadinocentrus ornatus | reverse complement strand
AGCTGGAGCCTATCCCAGCAGTGTTTCAGGTGAAGGCAGGGTACACCCTGGACAGGTCACCAGTCCATCGCAGGGTTTTAAAATAAATAAATAAAAAAAACTTTATAAAATGAAGATAGACATACTTTCTTCTAACGGATGTAGATATTTGTGGAAAATGATGTAAAGTAAACAAAGAAATAAAAACAGTCCATAGTTTCCAACCTAATGACAAGAGAAATAGATTAAAAGAAATATTTTAGCCACGTATTTAGAGGCATTGTGAAAGGTCCAGAGAGACACTTGCAGCTCCAGAGTCGCAGGTTGGAGACCCTGATTTAGTGTTTGTAAACAAAAATTTACTGCATTTTCTTTATATAGCTGTAGGCCTTCATATAAAGGAAAGAGACATTTTGCGCGTAACAATGCGATTAATCACGATTTATTGCAACATGTCATGCGATTAATCGCGATTAAATATTTTGATAGTTCCCACTAGAATAAAATTGTGATTGTTTCATGGGAGACCTCTGCCCTGGTGCATCTTATTCGGACTAACCCTTTTAGTTTTAGGTTTACTGGGGGCTTGCCACCCCCAATTGGCATTGTCATCTCCTTATCACTTAAGATAGAATATTTTGTTGCCTTACTACCACCTCGCCACATTAACATCAACAACAAAAAAGCACTGATCTAAAGATATCCTAGGTTAAAAATGGATGGAAAAGCAGCCAAAGTCCAAAGAAAAACTTTGAAAGACCTTAAGAAAGTCTGGGTCAAGACCTATAAGGTTATTTGACCGGTAATCTTGAGGATGTGTTGTTTATGGACCAGTGAATTTCACTCCGATGTGGTAAAGTGCACATTTTCCTAGCATCTTCTCAGTAAGATCAGGTGTTTGGGTCTAAGTGAGCTGTGGTTGTGGTGAGTGTAAAAATGTTTCTCTGAGTCTGAGTGACAGCTAGATGCTGGGAGGTCTGACCGGTCGGAGAGAAAGGGGAGGATAAGATGTGTCGAGCTGTGGAGTGTCAGCCGGGTGATTGGGGAGGGGCGTGTTTATGTCTGTGTGTGTGTGAAGGGGTGGGGATGGAGGACTGTGTAAAGCCAATGAATAAATCAGTGGTTAGTAACAGTATTTGAATAGGAGCAGGAGGATGAGGAGGAGGAGGTGCTCTGCAGCTGCATTACTTAACAGACAATAGTCACTCAACAGATGGGAGCGTTTAGTTAAAGAAAGTCAGTGTTTTGGTTAAGAAAGCCGCCGCCCACAGATCCAATCGGCCCACTCTGAAAGGTGGTCTGATCTCAGCCTTCTGCTTTTCTTCCTCTGAGTGTAGCACTTTGTCCGTCCATCTCATCGAGGCGTGTCTGAGCCACCGCTCCATCGAACATTTATGCCTTGATGTCCGGCTGCTTTAGGACCCCTGATATGAGTTTGCTGGTAATCCTGCCTGATCTTAGATCAGCAACAGGAGGAGAAAGGCCCATCTGTTGCTTTATGAGAGTCAGCAGAGGCCCGTCTGTCAGGTTTCCTGTTAGAATACATCAGAGCTTTTAACCATGACCACAGCAGCACGCTAAGGGGTCCCAGAACTGATGTTAGCTACCTGGGCCTGTGTGACGTCCTCAAGGTTATACTACACCCAGATATAATATTACAAATCCATAAGACAGAAATAATAGATATGAACATTTACCTTTGTCTTAGTTTTGATTGATGAACATGAAAATGTTCACTTCAGGGACACTCATAGCATTTTCTTCCGCCAAAATGTTCAGATGATAATTTAGCATCTTATATAATTCTAGCTTAAAATATAATGTTTAATGATTAAATCACTGTTGAAACCTCCAAAGAGATTTCCATTACCCATAATATGATAAAACACAGCAAAGAGTTGCCTGCTGTTTATTATTGATCTTAACTTCAAAATGAAAACTTACCATATTTTTCTTAGATTGAGATAAATGCATGGAATACAAAACATCTGAGAATTTAATCCCCCTTTTTTTTTTAAATATATATTGTGTTTACATGGCTCCAGTACTTTTTCTACATCTAGATATTAAATCAAGACCCTTATCAACAAGATAAATACATAAAACGCCCATAAATCTTGATTTATTTGTGATCAGTAAACAAGATTTTGTAATTCAAGCGGAATTTGTGACATTAATAAGAATTTTCAAACTCTTCCACATCCATACATACATGCTCTAATTTATTCTTTTTATAATCAAACAGTTTTTTCTTTATGTTCATTCTCCATCATCATTATCATCATCATCATCATCTGTTACTGAGGGAAACTGCAGACAAACTGGGCCCCTCATGTTTACCAAGAACTTCAACGGAAGTGTTGTTGAATTTTACATCGGTTAAACATCTGTTACACCTGCTTGTCTTTAAACAGCATCACTACAGTCTAATAAATCCTGCTGAAGTACTAATGGAGGCATTTGGACAAATATTTCCAACACAAGTTCTTCACATGACACACAAAGGTCACATGTTTACACATGAATAAAAATCAAAATCATCATTGGAAACAACTTTATATTCTTTAAGTCCCTCTTAAAATCCAAATTTATGTTAATTTGTGTAACTTTTTAGGTTTTTTACTACTGTCATATTAGGTTTACAGATTTAATAAAAAGTGCTGCTTTTTCTCCTAATTTACCAACATTTTACAGCAGACTTAGAGCCTCACGTTACGTCCTGGAAATAAAAAAATTAGAACAAATCAGTATAATTACTTCAGTTAAATAAATACTGAGAGAGCACAGCAGATGTGGATGTTTACTTTTTTGTTCTGACTCTATGTGGGCGTAATCTAATGAGATTTAAGTTATTTAGACCAAAAAGTGAACATGGACATCTTGATGGATCTAGCTTGGTTCTCCATCATACAACACACTAAGATCTAATTTGTAAGCTCACAATCATAACGGATGACTGGAGAACGCCGCGAGCTGCGATCGGCTCATCTTTCTTGTGCGCGTCGGCACGCTCACCTGCAGGAGACGCATCGATTCGGCCTGCTAGCGGAGGGTAATTTAAACCATCTCAATCTGTGTGTGAACACCTCAGCTGATGTACTTTGGCTGACAGAGTGCCAGTTTAAGAGTCTCCGTCTGACTGATGGTGTTTTACACTCTCATTTCTCTGTTTGAGGCAGAAAAGCCCCGCCGGCAGCCTGAATGACCCTCGTAGAAGAGACGGATAGAAATTGAATTCTCTCCCCGTCTCTCTGTATAAACTAGTAATTGAATATCATATTTATTCTCCTATTCATAAAGAGTGAGTGCTGTTAGCATTAGTTGTGCATTATCTGATTTTATTAGCTTTACTTGGGATGACTGAATCTCTAAAGCTCTCCTACAGGCTGCCAAATCTGCATTTGTGAGTCTGGGGACATTGAGGACATTAGAGTTAATCACTCTATGTTTGGCTGGCGATGCCCCCTCCCTCCTCTTCTGTAATATCCCACACATGGATAATGATATTTCTGCCTCTTGCCTGTGAAGGTTGAAGTCTTGGCGTGCTCTTCGGGAGGACAAACCTCCTCCTTGCTCCTTAGTTGGCAATTGTCTTTTGGAATGAATTGTTTTTAAGCGAATTAGCTGGGATGCATGATGGGACGGCCTGATTTGGAGCTTTGTGGAATCTCATTAAAGGCAGCTTTGTTATGGCACAGCTCCCAATAATGACATGCAGGAGGCGCGGCCCGGTGCTACCATGGGTCGGCTCATAATGGGCCTGATTCATGGGTCTTTGATTGCTGTGTAGAATTGGATTAAAGGATCATCTTGGCTCTTAAAGACTGCACAGAAATAAATGGTTTACCCATGTGTTTGACTCAGTAGACAGTTGCACAGTTGTCCCCTGCTTTGCATACATCAGCACAGTGGACAAGGAGAGGTGAAAGTCAATTAAACATTAGTGCTTCTTTTGAATTGAAGCTGTAATTCACAGAGCAGATCATATGAACAGAGTGCAGTCCGCCCAGAGCTGAACACTTCTCAGTTTTAGACTTTACAGGCAACTTTCTGCTCTTTCATTTTCAGATATCAGTTTTTGATCCAGTTGGGAAAGAGTGGTTTTTATCCATCTACATGAATAAAAAATATTCTGCATTGTTGGTTAAAAACTGGACATAAAGACAAATTAACAGTTACTTACATTACAGACTATTATGATTCCTCTAATTTAAATAAATTTCTGTTGCTATGAAAGTCTAAATTGAAGCCCTGTTACTGACTTTAGGCTGATTTTCTCATGGAGAGGCACTCCTAACCAAGGCAAATTTTGGATCGGTTTTGTATAATCTCTCTTCTCGGAGCTCTCCAGTCAGGATGAGTCAGTCATGTTTCTAGTCAGTCAGCTTGTTAAGCTCTCCAAGGACTCATTGTGATTCTATATATTTTCCTTTACCACTTCAGGGTTGTGAGGGGTCTGGAGCTCATCCCAGTTCCTATAAGGTGAGAGGTACATCTGCTAGTTATGTGTTCATCATAGTGCCAACACAGACATTTACTCCTAGGATCAATTTATAGTCAGCAGTAAACTTACCATACATTCTTTTGGACCGTGGAAAGAAGCTGAAGTACTCACAATACAGAAACTGAAACTAATTACAGCTCATAAAGCGCTACCTCAGGGTAGGTCTTCTGCTAGCATGAGAGGAACCACCTCCGAGAAAGCAGACATGTTTGGGCCAAATCTGAGCTGCATTTGGCCCTTATATCTAACTTACAGCACTGGTAAGTGTTGGGTGGGCCAGAGGAGGACCAGATTTTACTTGCCAGCCTGGCTTAGATTATAGCAAGTCTCCAGTGGGCCACATGTTAGTTGTTGACCTGGACATTGATTACAGCAAGAATTTTCTGGGACTAATACGAGAAGCCTGTCATGACGTAGATCATGGTAATTCCCTTGTGGCGGTCATGTTGCTGAGCTTTGGCAGCTACATTCACATTTAGTTAACATCGTAAGTCAAAGCCCAAATTTATGCCAAACAAAAAAAGTATATTCGGGCCACATTTTTTTTGCCATCTGAGCTGTGACCTGACTGTAGGTTTAAATGATGTGACCATGTGGGTGTTACGTAAACACTGGAATCGGCCTCACAAAACTTAAAAAAAACACAGATTAATGAAGTGAAACGTTCATGTCTGTGTTGTGGATATAAACAGATACAAGTCGATAGTGTGTACTATCCCTGGTCCCCGAGACCCCTCAGAGAGCACCAGGAACATTTTGGTGTGAAAGGACCTTTGCTCTGTTTCTGTGCTGAAAAGCTCAGAAAAGGAGGAGCCAAAAAAAAGCTGCAACTCTGCAGAGGAATCTGAAGCTGGAACTAAACTCATATAAAGCCCGTGGTTACAGCTAACAGATATGAGAGCAGACATGTGGATCAGTATTTTGCTCAGGTTTGTATGTTTACCGATTAAAACCTCTTCATGGTGGGAGGCTTCCGGTGGAGCAGCCCCCCACACCCCAGTCGGGCTGCCAGGCCTCATCTAGCAGAGTCCCTGCAGATGATTACGATCTCTCACACTGAATGAATGACACATTACATGTGCTCAGATGTGGCGTGAGCAGAAGGCTGGTCTTTAAGAGGGCTCCTCTCTGGCGGGGTCACAGAGAGCCACAGATGGGTCATCAGATCTGTGCTGGCTGATCTCCCCCCTGCCTGCTGAACACCTTCCAATCTGAGAGCGATATATTCATCACCCATTGTCCCCTCGCACTTGATTAAAGATCAGGCGCCCGTGACTGTCGCTGTGACATCTCCCTCCCCAGGTCCTGACGTGAGGTGTGGGCGCCCCCACCAGCCTCACACCACAGTGGTCATGTGACGCAGGTTATTAATGGCCACAGTCTCTCCTCCACTTGACATGTTGCTCCAGCTGTCAGTCTGCTGCTGCGGCCGTATGAGTCTCCGGCTGGGAGAGTGCCAGTGGCGGGCTGACCCATCCGTCACTGTCAGCGGCCGGCCAGTGATGAATGGTTCGGAGATGCACGTCGAGGATGGAGGGGAGAGGTGCGAGCAGGGCGTGTGCTCATTGTATGTTCATGGTGTGTATTTTGCAAAGAAGAACTAATGATGAATTGAGCAGGGATCTGGATTGTGGACAGGAAGAGTTTCAGGGGTTAATGTGTGCTGCTGCGGTTGACATTCAGACATTCACACACAGGGAAGCGTTGCAGGAAGTGTTGTCTTCTTTGGCTGCTCTAAATTATATTAACATAACCTCTAATTTGTCCCACTCAAATGACAGGGAAACATTCAAGTGTTTCAAAGGAAGCTGATTGAAGCAAAGAAGGGATAAATTGAGACAGATTCCAGGTAATCCACCAGTTTTGAGTGTATCTTTAAAAAGAAGTGTAAAACTATAGTATAACAAGTTTTATGACTTGTTATTAAAAAGAACTCTATGTTGAAAAGAGAGAAAACATATTTTGGTCATGATTTTCAAGCATATTCTGTAGTTTTTCCTGAAAACCAAAAAAATCTCTTTGAATGATTACTTATTTGTTGTCCAAAAGCCTATGGCTTTACCAGGAGGCAGTCAATGGGTTTTCTTAATTGTTTGCTAGAAACACTTCCTTTTTTAACAATGAAGCTGTTTGTCTGAGTAAAAGGGTATCCTTGGAGACTTTTTCTCTGGGTTGACCATGTGACACTTTGCCCCTCTGGCTGTAAAAAAACTGTTAGGCTCTGAGAGGCCCAACTTAACCAAAATGCAAACGCATACCATGATTCAACATGTTAAGCAGCAATGAGTTTAACAACTAATTTTCAGTATGATGTTATCTTTCACTTGGTCATAGAAAAATTTTGTCCACTCTTCTTTCCAATGTTACATCCGTTCATTGAACTCTCCAAAGGTCCCACAACAGTATTTCAGTCGGGTTGAGGTCTGGAATTTGGCTGGATCATGCAAATGTCTTGATTCTTTTCTTTTTTAGTCATTCTGTTGTAGATCTGACATGTTTCAGCCAAGCTTATGCTCCTTTAGCTGATCTTTAGCTATCCTCAAATTTTACCCTACTTGTATAGATATACTGCAGATATAGATATAGTTATAGACATAGATAAATAGGAGTTTGTGGACCACTCAGTGACTGCACAGTGTCCAGATCATGTGGCTGCAAAAGAGCCCAAATCATCAAACCTCCACCACCGTGCTTCACAGTTTATATGAGATCTTTGTGTTGACATGGTGTGTTTGGTTTTCTCCAAACATGCTGCTGGGCTTTATGACCAAAAATCTCTACTTTGGTTGAGTCTGTCTAGAGGACATTGTTCCAGAAGTCTTGTGGTTTGTTGAAATACATCTTTGCTAACTTAAGCTGTGCTGCCATGTTCTTTTGTTTTTAGAGAGAATAGACTATCTCCTCCAACCCTTCCAAACAATGTTAACTGAGGCCTGGGGAGTCTGAGATATAGCTCTTTTTTTTGTCATTTCTCTGGTCTGACCTTGGGCTGAACTTGGTGGGGCGTCCACTCCTGGGAAGATTGGCAGCTGCCTTAAATGTTTTCCTTGTGTGAATAATTTTTCACACTGTAGAGTGATGAGCTCCAAATAGTTAGGAAATGACCTTCTAACCCTTACCAGATTGATGGGCTGCGGCAATTACTTTGCTGAGATCTACACAAGGCTATACTTTCTGTCCACATGACTGTTTGCTACTCTAAAAAATGTTAAAACCTAGTATTCAAACACTTAAATATGCAGACAGTAAATGTGCCCCTGTTCTTATTGTGTACAGAGCGGGTCTGTGTGTGCAGTATGTAACATGTGAGGGTGATCCATCGTGATGTGTCTCAGCTGCTGTCTAAATATTCTCACCTGCTATCTAAAATCCATGGGGCTCACCTGTTGGCAGCTTCCTGAACGTAGCAGCACGTTCTCTGTCATATATCACATGTTGGCTCCCCTCCACCCCTCCCACACTATCTCCCTCCATCTCCTTCTCCCACACAAACAAAGAGGAGCCCCTGCTAATGTAATTGTATCACTAATTATGCATTTAATTCAGTTATAAGGAGCTAACAGCTCCCTCAGTGGCAGCTCTTGCTGCTAAAAGGCAATTCATTCCTGAGACTGAGAAATCTAATTAAGAGGAAATGCTTAGCAGAGAAATCCTTTCTGACGATAATCCTGTTTGCTAGCATTAACATCCCAGCTGCGGCTGCTGTTTGCCCATTGAGTGTGTGTGTGTGTGTTAGTGTATGGACGATTTTTCTGTTGAATGTTAATGATTTTTTAATTTAAAATGTTCTTTCAAATGCACATGCCCATAGGTTCAATTAATTTCTATCAACCTTTGATGCTAGTTGGAGCTCAGAAGTTGGACCATCATCAGTATAAATCAGAGTTGTGTTAAACTGACAGCGGATCCCAGAGGGGTTAAAGGTTAGTGTTAATGTTAAAGGATGAGGTTTGCTCAATACTGATATTTTGGTATGTACATATTTGTTTTCCATAAATAATGAGCTAAGAAAGCTTTTTCTTTTAAACTCAAATATCAATATTAATAAAAGCTTAGCTGTGTTTTAGAGGATGCATGCATTTCTGTATTATTTTTGTGTGTAGAGATGGGTTTTGAGTCGACTGGTGCTGTTTGAGGTCAAATGCTGCTTCAAGGATGTTGACTCAAGTACTTAAAGGGTTAATCCTGCTAATGGCAGGCTGAACAATTAATACAATGTAAATGGAATCAATACTGTTTGATATTAATTAGATTTTTTTTCCCATAATCCAATAACACTTAAATGTATTTACAATTATATAAAAACCAAACACAGAAAAAAAATGGTAAAAAAATGGAATAAAATAAAATACAATTAAATATTAAATAAATTACCAACAAATAATAAAAATTTATATAAAATTCAATGCACGACAAAGAGTGAATAAAAGCAAATTAACTGATAAAATAAACTGATTAGATATAAAGAAATAAAATAAACAAAGGAAGGAGCCATCAAGGGGTTAAACCAAAGAAAGGCTCCAAATTTAGCTGCAGTCTTGCAGATTGTCAATGTTTCCCTGATCCAAAACAAAACTCAAATAATGAGCAATTGTGCAAAACTCCATAGCCTGTGGGATCCATTTAATATAAGTCAGGTGTGCTGGAGCAAGGAAAAATTGGAAACTTGCAGCACTGAGGCCCTCGTAGGACTGGATTTAATCTGCCCTAAACCACCAGTTCTCCAACAGGAACTAAATGAATGGATAAATAAATGAAAGAGCATGTTTGAGTCTTGCAAAATTTGCACAATTTTGTCAAGTTGTTTTAGAAGACAATTCATAAAATAAATCTGGTCTTCATGGGGTTAAAAAAAAAGTCATTTCTACTATTAATCAGCCATTTTTATCAGAGCAGAAGGTTTTGTAGCAAATGGGCAGATTTTCTGAGTAAAAAAAAAATAGACAAATACAGACAAGGCTGAGCTGAAGTTTGGTTCGAGGGATGATGTGGACCATGTCTGGTCATAATTTCTGACTCAGAGTTGAGGATAATTCCATGACTTTGGGTACAGTTGTAATTAAGTGTAGGAAACATTTCCATTCACAGAAAAACCTGATTATTATCTCCTACTATTTAGGAGACAGGGCCAGTCATGTCAGAAAAAGGAAATGTTTCTTCAGTGTTCTAGGAAATAGCTGAATGTGACTTAATTAACATACACAGGCTTAGAATCCACCAGCACTTAAAAAAATGTAGATTTCTATAAAAAATATTAATTAAATACAAGGGACATCTTTTATTTATTCATTTCTTTCAGATGCTAATAAAATTCAGTTTAGGATCAGAGACAAAACAGCATAAAATCCTCCCACATACATTTAACATTTAACATTTTTACTCAGTGATGAATCAATCTATTTGATGCGTTGATTATCAAACTGCTTTTATTGCCGTGTGCGTGTATGTTGTGGATGCTGACCCCCCTTCACTCCTCCTCCTGCTGAGTTTCTGGGACCCCCTGCTCCATCCTCTCCATCTCTGTCACAGCAGAACACAGAGAAGCCTTTGCTTCTTTTAATTTACTATCTGAATGATTACATACCTCATTGGCTGGCCATTGTCTGGCTGATGGATTTAATTAAGTTGGGATTAATCACAGCAGGTGATATTTAATGTTGGGAGTGGTCGTTGATGGAGGAATCTAACGTTTGCAGGATGTTCGTAGATTAATGCACCTTCCTGACAGAGGTTGAAAAATAAATTTCACCCGCTTTGCCTCCTGGCTTCTCGTTTGCTATCTTCATTTCTTCCATCATGGCCCGCTGGTCGCCCCGTCCCTTCTGACTGCTTCGCATGCTCGTGATGAGTTATTTCAGACGTTACAGCTGTAAAATGCTTCGTCTATGATTTGTCAGCAGGAGTGGGAAATGAGCTCTGGTCATGTAAATGCTCATAAAAAGTTAAAAGGCTTCAAAGAACATCAGATCTGATTTGATTGTTCTTTTATCTATGTTCCTTGCCCTTTAAATTCAGTTGCTTTAGAACAAATAAATAGTAACAATCATATATCTCTTCTCTCCTGTCAGGAAAAAAGCCGTTAAACCATCAGGATATGTCAGGTTGTGTTGCAGTTTCTGAAATGCAGAAGCAGTCTGTGTAAAACTAAATCCACTGTTTTTCTGCTTCCATCAGATATAAGACGGTAGAAAGTACCCTGATGCTGCTAATCTAAAGCTAATTTAATGCACTTGATTAACTGATCCTCATCAGAGCACCTCTATAAAAGCAGAGGTGTGAGCAGTCTGGAAAATACAGATGGAGGAAGGAAAGACATCAGTAATGGTCTTAGAGAAGCAACTGTTGCTGCTCTTCAGTCAGGGAATTTCCCAACTATAAAGAGTCTATCTTCGACAGAAAGAAAGATTATTAAAATGTGCAAAAAAATTAGGACAGCTGTCAATCTCCCGAGGAGTAAGGGAAGGTCAGTCCAAGGTCAGATTGTGCAAAGCTCAAAGAAACTGCAAAAAACCCAAAAGCTACATCTCAGACTTTCCAGGCCTCAGTTAGCATGTTACATGTTACAGTTCATGGTATTAAAACAAGAAAACTACTGAACAAGTATGTCTTGTTTTGAAGAGCTACAGGAGAAAGCCTCTTCTCTCTAAGAACATGGCAGCACAACTCGCAAAGCTGCATCTGAACAAACTACAAGACTTCTGGAACAATATCCCTGAGACAGACCAGACCAAAGTGGAGATGTCTGGTCAGAATGCACAACAGCATGTTTGGAGAAAATCACACACAGCATATCAGCAAAAAAACCCTCATACCAATTGTCAAACACAGTGGAGGAGGGATGATGATATGGGCTTGTTCTGCAGCCACAGGACCTGGTCACCATGCAGTCATTTAGTGGACCATGAACTCCTCTGTATAATAAAGTATTCTGAAGATACATGAGGCCATTTGTATGCTGTGATGACCTTGCTTTTGGGGCATGCGATTTTCAAGCATAGTGTCCATTATTAAAGACACTATTAAAGACTGTTATTATTATTAAAGACAAATTATTAAAGACTGTTATCTAGTTGCATGGGTGAGGATAGTATATTTGCAAATTGTCAACTTTACTGGACCTTAGTGAGTCATCCCTGCCACTGACTGCAGAATAAATTAATATGTCATAAAATGTCATAGGTACACATGCATTGTAAGTACCAAGTTTGCCTCGTTCACAGAACATTACTTTATAAGTATTTTAGAGTAGATAGAAATAAATAAAATATAGAAAAAAGCCAAATAAAAAATGAGCGTTACTGTATGTGTCTGTAGAAGTAAAATATTGTGAAAAATTTGTGACACTGTTTATTAATAATTAATGCATCAGAGGGTTAATCAAACCTAATATAAAACTTCCAGAAACATTTAGCTGTGTGTTCATGTTAATAAGTCAGGTGGCTTTTTCAGCCAGTTTAACTAAATTTGTTTTAATGTGTGTGACAGATTTGTTTGATTTGATCATGGAGCAGAAATAGGAAGGATGGCTTCACTGGCCTGTAGTACAGTTTATGCACAAAAATAAGATGCTAAAGATTACGAAGCACGGTCCTTATATACAGATACAGCTTCACTGAAAGCAGGAAATTCACAATATGTATACAAAATAAAAAAATAAAAAGAAGACAAAGATTTCAATGACCCACAGTTCAACTTCAGTCTCTGAAGATGCTCCAAATAATTCAATTCTATGTTATAAAACATAAAAACATCCATTCCTGCCAATGTTTTATTATTTCTTTACTCAGAGTAATTGTAATTAATTTCTGGCAATGGTAATTCTGACTGGTGGGGATGAGTATCCCACCAGCGATGAGCAGAGCTGCTGAAGGATCCCTGCTGAGTTTGCATGGCACGTGTTTCCACAGCCCATTGAGCATAGCAGATCATATAAGGTCTTGATCACTTTCATCGGTCTTTAGGGCCTGAAGGGGCCTTGGTGACTCAGCCATTCAGTTCAAACAGCAGCAGTGGAGGAAGGAGGTGGTGGTGGGGGGTGGCGCCACATGTGCTCCTCGTCAGGGAAGCCAACAGAGGCGTGCGCGCTTCTGATTGTTATCTGCAGAAAAAGCTTTGAATATGATTATCTGACCCCGGCCCTGCTATCATTAACATTGTAATAGGGCATCTGTCAGTGTTGTGACCTGCTGTTCGGGGCCCGCAGGAGGCCCCGCGTGGTTCTCCCTGAGCCCGCATCACTTCATTAATTAACCTGAACCTCAGGTCGACTGTGGATCCCCTCATAGCTCTCAAAGCCTTACCTACAGAACTCATTACCTTCTCATTCAGAGCGGCAGCTCCGTCACCTGCTGCCTGTTGTGTATTTACACAGAAACATCCTCGTCCGAGCAGGACTTTAAACTGAGCTCCTCACCGCTGGGGGGCTGACCTTCTTTACATCACCCTCTCAGCCAAATTAGTCTGCCATGTAAATCAGAGCACCGCAGCTTCTGCTACAACAAAAACACCTGTCAGCAAACGCATTCATTATCACCCATTTAATTGAAAGAGGTGTGTCATAAAAACAGCTTATAATCAGCACCATAATTCTCATCATGAATATAGTAAAAGGGGGGAGGGATGCAGAAAGTCTCAGTGACGAGACCTTCTGTTGAACCTCCCTACAAATGAAATATTGTGTGTCAGTTGATTATATGCCCATATAAATAATGGCTGAATGAGAAATGAACATTAAATCATTGGTGGCTCTTTGTTGGTGTCCAAATGAGCTGTTTTTCTGGGGCCATCTGTTGGTGCGGTCGCCTGTGAGACTCGCACAGACACAGTAATTGAAGATGTTTGGCGAAAGCCCAGCTCCCATTCTCCTCAGTGAAGAGCTGAGCGGGCGTCACATGTCTGTAAATGTTTCTAACAACAGAGGAGTTCACAGGTGAGTCGGTGTTCCTGCTCCCACCACAGCTGACAAACTGGTCGCCATCAAATCTGGAGCCCATCTCTGCAGGTCCCTAGAGAAAACCTGACCTCCGGACCAGGACCACCATCAAGACACATCCCCTTTTGACCAGTTTAACTATTAACAAACATGGGAGGATTAACCTGGGAGGAGGCTGCAGGGTCACAATGAGCTGCAGGGCCTCTGTTAACCCTCATCCTCACTCTCTGTGCAGCGATTACAGCTTGCCTGTGCTGAAATATTACCTGGCTCAGGGTTAACGCCTTTCAATCAACCACCCATAGCCCCTGAAGGAAAAGAATCATTAAAAAGGATTCAAGATTTAACTTCCAGTAGCAGCATGCCCTGACAGTGATGCAACAGATGCTTGTATGATAAGACGATGCAAAAAGGTTCATCCTTTAATCTCTGCTGTCTCAGGTGTAAATTTGAGCCAATAGGTGTGAAATGTTCACTGCAGAGGCAGGTGTCAGATCCTCGCCTCTCCACAGGTGCAGTTCCGCACAAAATGAGGAAATCTCCTGTAATTCTGGTTATTTAAGATGTAACACTCTTAAGTCAGAAGTATCCTTGTTATTTAACCCTTTATTTGCTCAGCAAACTGTAAACTGTAGTTGATGCAATTGTTCACACACATGCCGGTGAACCACAACCAGAGGTTACCAGTAGAGGTCACACCAGAAGATTTTCAGCAATTAATTGCAATCACACAAAACAGGTTTCCATCTATGTATCTTGTTTTACGCACACTTTAATGATATTATTGATGTAAAAATAAACTGCACAGCTGATTGATTCAGGTTAAAATAATGAGGTGATTGGTTTTAGGTGCTGAGGTTGGTTATGCATGGCAAAAAAACAAAAAACCTGCAGGTGCTCAGTATGTGTACATAGTGTTCGCACCGTCAAAAAAAAAGAAAAGAAGTCAAGTTCCTACAAAATGAGCAAGTTGTTTTACTATCTCCTTTTTTCTGCTGATGTCACACAGGTTGTTATAGCAGTGATTGGTTAAAATACAGCAATACGGAAGAGGATTAGGGCCACTGAAGAAAAAAAAAATAGAATTCTGATAAAAACGTCAGAATTCTGACTTTAATCTCTGAATTCTGAGATTAAATTTATAATTCTGACTTTAGATTAATGTCAGAATTCTGACTTTTTTCATGATTATTCTATTTTTTTTCTTCAGTGGCCCTAATGCTTTTCCGTACCGCACAGATTTGTGACCCCATCTTGCATCATGTATCTAAGTTTAATGTCCAAACGGACAGAACTTTCCTTCCTCTCAGATGAATTCAGATTATACCACAATCAGGTCAAACTTTAATGTGTTCCATGTTTCATAAGCAAATACCTGCAGGAATTAACAACACTGCTTCAACATTATGGACTTACCTAAAGAGCAAAATGCAACCTAACATATTTGATCTGCACCACTGATGATGACTTCACATAAGATTATCTCATAATCTGAGCATAAAAGGAAAAACTTTCAAATGTGACAAAAGACAAACTTTAGTGAAGGTGAAATTAAAGCCAGAGCTGCAGTAAATTATACAGATGTTCCTAATAAAGTGGTCACATGACCTGACAGCAGCATCCCAGTTCAAATAAAAAGATATCAGTCATGTGTGTCCTCTGTGGCAGCAGTTACAGCCTCTGAGTTTTAATCCCGATATCTGATGTTTGAGGACGAATGGAGGGCATGTGTTCCCAGTGTGCTGTCTTACAGGAACACTGAGAAATCTGGGTGACAGTCTGGATGGGGGGGGGGGGGGGAGCACAGGTCAGGTGTCGGGGAATATCAGGGTATTAGCTGTGAAATGAGAGCGCTGTCAAGCTAAAGGTCGAGCGGGAAAAAAAGTTACCTTCAGCACACAAAGAGGCAGCAGCTCTTGTCAAGGATTAATCTGGAAATCATTATCATGCATCTGTATGTGAATAATTCTGAGAGGCTGATACGTTTCTGGATTAATTCAGCACTGAGGGCATCTGCTGCTTTTCCACACGAGAGAGGCGGCGGGAAACACGGAGACTACGCGCCACCGGCAGAAAAGATTAGAATATATGTGTGCATTTATATTACCTCCTTTAGTGTCAGCTAAATTATTCATGTCATCCAGATCAGTTCAGTCTCAATGTGTTTCCTGCTGCAGGTCATACATCTAACAGGCTTTTCCTCTGCATTTCATTTAATTTTAATAAAGATCTCCTCTCCTGCAACTGTTTAACCCAGCGGGCGACATTAATATGATGCCTTACAGTGTTTGTCATTGTTTTGCAGAATCAGAAGGTGATGTGTTGCTGAGTGGATACAAAGATTTTCAATTATGTGGACTAAACATGATGCAGTCAGGTGTCAGAGCTGGATTTACTCCAGGATGGAAGCCATTTATTTGTCAAAATGTACAGTCAGTACAGTTGCAGATAATCTTTTTTTAAGCACTTCATTGAGTCAAGAGTTTTATTTAAACCTGCATCAATTCACAATAACAGCACTTTATTATACTATGATTAACTGTTTTATCTAATTTTCTAAATGTTTTTCTTTCTCTAACAGCTATAAATCTATGAAATCATGGTCAAGTGATTCTGAATGATGCTCTCAGTCAAATTGGACAAAAAGCCTGTGTGAGGCAAACCCAGATTAAATTCAAAGCCGCCTTAGAATACTTTATTTTCCTATATATACATATTTTTTTTTTTAAGGTGGCACATTACTGGTTCCCTGATCTATTTTCCTTGAGGACCCCCTCATGCATCTACCAGAAAGACTCCGTAGACTCCTCGCCTGACCCGCCTAAAACTATACTTGGCTTTATGCTTTTATTAGTTAACTGCTTGCCACAAATGACACAGTCCTGTAATAAGAACAAAAGTTACGGTAACTGTTGACATATAGCCACATTTCTTTCTTGTTTTAATAGGATCATCTGCATTGTTTTGTGTCTCAGACATGTTTAATAAATGAAAAGTGCAAATCAATGGGACATTAAGAGGCTTGTGCAGAACTTGCCAACAAGCTGTTGGAGAGCCAATTCATTTTAATTCAAATGTGTTGAAGCAGGAAAACATCTAAAACCTGCAGGGTGCTGGCCTAAGAGGGCTGGATTGGTGATCCCTGCATTGATGTTATACAGTGTTTTAAACCTGAGACTTTGGTCCTGAACTACCAGAACTTTCTTTAATGAGGCCTCTCTTCAGCACCATTTTGTTTTTTGTATCTTTTTTATTGGGGTCATAAGATAACACCAGTCCATTGATTTAGTCTCATCCTGAGGTGTTTCTGTTTAAAATGAATGATAGATATTTGAACAAGTGGACAGTCTCTAACTGTCCTTCAAATTTGTTCTCCAGAGTTGTTTAAAATGTTCAGTCAACCTTAAGCGTTTGCCCTTTTACAGAATTTCTCACTTCCGGCAGACAATCTTTTCTTCCTCTCCTCATGCAGATGTTCGGCCCACCCAGTGATGAATCTGCAATTATTGATGTCTTCATATAAGCAGTGAACTTCTCCAATCGGCCTGAGCAGTAATTGTAAAGGAAGTCATATGCATAAAATTAATTTTACGGCGCAATAAGGCCCATAAATCAGGTCACTATCAATTCAGCTGAAAATGTTTCAAACACATGCTCCTCTGCAGAGTTCAAGGTAAAAAAGGAGAGGAATCCCCCTCCTCACCCCCCATTCCCCACCCCCAAGATCAAGAAAGTAATCTATCAGAGGACAAAGACGTGTCTCACACAATGGTTTTACTCAGACATACTCTCTATATTTGGAAAAAGACGTAAGATTTTCTTCAGTTGTGTGCAGCTAAAACATTGGGATTGCTGTGTAAGAGCTATCCTGTGTTGTTAAACATTTAACTAAATGTATGCTTATTTTACCATGCTTTTGTCTTAAATTAATAAATTAAATAAAAATGGCCACCATATCATCGGTTTAAATATAAAGATTGATTTTTTTTAAACTTTTTTGTAGTTTAATTCCTTTTCAGTTATTTTTATTTATTTATTAAAGCATTTATTAGAGCTGAATTTTAATTAGAGTGCTACTTTATTACTTATAAAATATTGTTAATTTATTTTGTGAATGTTCAATTTAAATATGTATTACTTCTTTC
>JBAMHW010000021.1:3410353-3420601 GCA_037177495.1 Rhadinocentrus ornatus | reverse complement strand
ATATATAATTTTTTTTTTTTTTAATTTACATCTTTGTTAAACTCACACAAATTCTCATATCTACATGCACAAACTTTACTCTCTCAGGCAGACTTTTTCCTAAGGTGGGAAAATCTTGAATTACAACCACAAAGTCTGACATTATTTGCAAACAATCATTTACATTCTTGGTCAAACATCAGCCACTAATTATCCAAAAGCCATTTTATGTTAAACACCCTCTTTTGCTTTGCTCAACGCCTTTTCTTTGTTGACATTTCCCCTATCTTTCTTTTGTTTTAAAAAGCCTCATTCTTTAGACCATTACCACCTCCAACTTTTTGTTTTTTGTTCTATACATCACTTAAAGTTAAATTTCACTCCTCATTAAACTACACTTTGTTCAGGCAAGCAGTACAACATAAATGACACCACCCATGCCAAAGTAAGTACGCAACCAATGGGTGTGTAATATATCATGGAAAAATGTTCATAGTGATAGTACTACAGGACATAATTCCCCCTGATAGCACTGTAAGGCAGTAAATTTGCATTTATTCCCAAAATGGTTCATTTTAAAACACAGGTGTTAATTTACAGCCCTGTTTACATGTATCCAAATTATTTTTAGCAGCCTCTACACACCAGGGGGCTTTACTGCAGAAAGAAGTTCTTTTAGATTTTCTAAAATGAAAAAGCCTTTCATTTCTACTCTATTTTGAATATTTAACAGTTATCACCAAAGTTTACAGGACTTATTCTGTTTGGAGCGCGAATGCTTGTGCAGAATCTCATCAATCTATTAAGTAGTTGTTGAGACGGTTCAGTGAAGACTCCTGCAGAGACACTTTGAAAACACATTTATTGTCAGTAAAAGTGTGTTTGTGTTAGAGTGGATTTCTCTGAAGTGGTGGGAGGCCATCCACCGCACAGGCTGAACACAGGCTCCACACAGAAGGCTCTATATTTAGCTTCCTGTGAAAACCATGTGCTGTCTCTTTTTGCTTGAACACATAGAAGACACATCTGCACACACCTGTGGACACAGACTTGCATCTCCAACTGAAGAGCCTCTTTTCAATCATAAAAAACAACAACGTGTAGCAAAAAAAAACACACTGCTATAGATCATGACAAAACGTTTTAAAGTAATTGTATAAGTGATCATCTACCCCTGTTACTGTAGCCTCCCACCCCTGGTACTGGACCAGAGCTCGTGTGGGAATAACCCACCCAGAATGGAAATCTTCCAGACTAAATAAAGCCACAGGGGAAGGTCTCCTGCATGAAGCATCGCATGGAGAGTTGACGTAACACTGAGCTGAACAAGTACCAAGATGCACAGCTGGGCAGAGGCACCAAGCAGCAGCAGGCTACATAGCAAGAAGGTATGAGCATGTGATCAGTCCAGGATCAGGATCTTTTACCAAAACCCAAAATCAAACCTGAAAAGAGGTGATAATTTTGCTTTCAGTCACATCTGACGTCCAGATTTATCTAAAGGTGGCAGATTGTGTCAGCTACGGTCAGATAGTTTTGGTTCGGATTTAGGATTGGCTGTTGATGCAGATATTCATTTAAGTCTTGTTGGTTAAACGTCTAGCTTTAAACTGGTAGTTACTTGTGTTGTCAGTCTTGATTGTAAAAATGGAGTTCTTGTCCTAGAACTTGCTGGTCTTTGTTTGTGATTTGTTAAACAGATTTTAGGATTTACTAGTCTTGACAAGAGACTTGGTCTTGCCCGACATGCCGATATAGACTGCTAAGTTTTACCATGTTCTTTATTTTGGACTTAAGGCTCATTCATGCTCTAGTCCAAAGAGGGTTACTGAGCTTTTTGTTCGTCTTCTGCATAATTATGTGCATAATTTGGTCAGTTTTCAGAGAGTTTATGCATGCATAGTCCAACATATGAAATGGAATAGTAACACCAGAAACCATGGGGAAGTGCTGTGTAGTATAGCTGGTGTGCAACCAGTGAAAGGAACAAGGAAGGAATCACAACAGTTGGTTGTGCTGCTTTTTTTATCTTTATTTCTGAGAATGAAGCTTATCATGATTTCCTCCACTGTCACAGTGTTTGCTTTTGACTGAAATTCATGTTGCTATTTGAAGGTGAACTCTGCACTGCCCTCTAGTGGAAATATTGTCTAACAACTATGACGGGGTAAAGGACACACGGAAGTATAAAAGCGATGATTGAAACTGACGAAGGCAAAATAAGTAGCATTGACATCGAAAGCGAAAAACACGGAGAGTGTTTAAACTCCAATGCAATGAATATAAGCCAATCTAATCTGTGTGTACAAACATACAACTTAACAACAGTTAACAGGTTTTATTAGCTACAGTATAAAAGTAATGTTTGAAACTGACGTTCCTATTTACGCATGTAAATGAGCTTTGAGTTAGCGATGACTCAAGACTTCTTGCCAGTCAAAAGTTGTTTTAATTCTGAACTCACAGATGTTGCTGGTTTTCATTGTAAACATTATGTTCTTGACATGGAACTTTTCTGGCTTGACTTTTTACTTGCCAATCTTGATTCCGGGCACCCTGGACTTGACCACGGACTTGTGCTTGTCTTTACCCAGAACTTGCTTGTTTTTCTTGTCTTAATTTTTAATTTGCACCTAAATTAAAAATGCTGGCGCATCAGTGCAACCAATGAAAAAGTTAGTCTGGAGCCCTGCATTAGCAGTAGGTAAATCTGTGTCCATACATCTGATTGAATAAAAGGGATTTGCAATATTATATCTTCTATAAATTGACTCAAGTGAGCATGTAGTTTTAAAACAAAAGATGTGCCAATATTTATCCTTGGGGTACACAACAGATCAAAGGGGCCGAACAAGAGGGAAAACACCTGTTATTCAGATAGGAAACTGCATTGGACCAGTTAAGGGCAGTGTCTTGGAAATACTGCTCAGGGTGGGAGATCTGGTCCGGTCTCTCGGACAGATACAAATCTTTCTCTAGAGTCTGAAGATTAGCTGTGTTTGTCTACGGGCATCTTTAGCTGTGCAGTTATGAGAAACAAAGCCTGCTGCCATTATCACATTACTGATGTAGCATTATGTGGCACACAGTAGACAGAGCCTCAGATAATTCAGCCTAATTGAATGAAAGCTCTCAGGCCTGATCTCACCGAGGATATGGAACATTAATTGACATTTGCTGAAGCCGAACAAAGGACAGTAGAGCCGTAACGCTCATTTAAACATATTAATCCCCAAAATAAATTGTCCTTTTCAATCTGTTATTGATCTGAAAACGAGTTAAATCAATCCAGAAAACAGAAAACCAACTGGGACGAGCATTTCTCCAGATTTATGTGAATTTATTTAAACCGGCAGCATTTGATTAGGGGAGCACATTCATGCCAGAGCAGAATTAAGGGAGCTTCTGGCTTGCCACACGCACATACACACTTGTGAAAGTAGTGAGGATCTTTTTGTTATGGTGCATCTCTGTTCCTCTCTGATAGATAATAAGAAATCCCTGCAGTCTGCTTTTAAAGGCAGCATGATGGTGGGGGCTCTGGATGAGGGGTTAAACTGGTGAGAGCATGTTTGCTAAGCTGTTTGAGGAGCATTCTCATATGGCCGGTGGCAGTGATGGGGTACGTCGAGGGGGGAGGAGACGGGGGGTGTCTTTCCATCTCAGTGCTCCGGAGTGCAATGATGGAATGACCTGGACTTGATCTTTGAGGGCAACATGCCTGATGGCTCCTGCAGATTGATAAATTGATTCAAAACTATTACCATGGTAAAAAAGCAATAAGGTCATAAAAATTGCATCGGTCCGGCCGGCTAAGTAAATCCGAGGCATTTTCAGGAGCGGGGAAGGTGGGGCAGGAGGCACCGGGCATGAGGTGGAATGAGAGAGCAAGAAATGACTTTGAAGAGCTCATCATCTTCAATCTATTTTTCCTGCCGGGGCTCCATGCTGCTGCATAGAGACACTTCATTACAGGGGAATAACTGTACACAGGCAAAGCCCCGGCCAGCCTCCTCCGATCCTCCCAGGCCCCTGGGGGGCTCCAGCTGGTTAATACCTCATCACCGGCTTCATTGAACGCTTTAATCTGCACTCCTGTGATCAATAGGAACCCGCTGTAAATTAAAAGGGCCATTTCGTGTAATCAACCCTGTTAATGCTCATTCTGAAAACCATTATTTGTGGAAGGTATTTAGGAGAAAATTGCCACCGTGACAAACCCTGGAGTGCTCCCCCACCCCCACCTCCTCTTCCCCTTCTGGGTCTACAGCAGGGCTGTGTGGAACAGAGGTGGTCAGAGGTTTGGACAGGAGGTATCAGGGCAGGAAGACGGATTCAGGTTTTTAACCCTAGTATCAGTACTACTGGGATGGACACATTTAGTGTTCTCTTTAAAATGTTAACATCTGACTGCAGCGCCCCCTGCTGTGTGGACGCTTTGCACATAAATTTGCTGCTCTTTAATGGCATCACACAAATACAGCTCTTAGAAATATAAGAGGGTGAGAGAAGTGTCATTTTCATTTTTTACTGCAGCAGAGTGCATCGCCTGGATATAAAAAATTACAAAGAAATTTTTAAAAAACTGACTAAACTAAAACTAACTAAACTATTACAAAAATTGTAATTAATTCAACCTGTGTGTTAGACTTTGTTGTTATTATTCATTTGTTCTTATGTGGAATTTATAATTTATTAAAAGAATTGTAAAATATTAATATTTTTAATGAGAGCAAAATCACTATAAAGCTCTAACACACTAAATCTGCCAACTATTAAAAGGCAGCTTTAAAGCAAGTAAATAAATGAAATTACACCAACTTTAAACAGGCATAAACTGTAATGATTTTTTATCAGCATATTTAATTTCTTTAAATCTTTAAATTATTTCAGTGAGGCAAATTGACCAAATATAAAACACGAATTTTAAAATTTACCATATTTAATTTTCCATTTCTAAAAATAAATAACTTTGCACTAATAAACTGCTGTTTTTACTAAAATCATTAATTAGAAATAAAGAATGCAGCTCTTTTCAAAGCAAGTTCTGCTTTCATAGAGTATCTTTGGGTTCAGATTTTACTATGTGAAAAAGATTCCAATGGAAATAAACAGAAATTTAACAGACAACAACTCAGTGTTGACCAACACAATTTGGTACCAAATCCTGGTCAGTTTTAATCTTATTTCAGATTCATTTCTATTTTGTTGTAAAAGTAGTGCATAATGAGACTAAGATTTTTATAAGCTCTATTTTCACATTGCAGCTAAGCAAATAATTAAAAAAGGTCTGAGAGACTTGTTTTTCTACTCCTATTAATGTTGTTTCACCTTTCTAACCACAAATTAAAATTAAATTAATTTTTTTTGTTTGTGTAATTCTGCAATAATCCCTTTAACAGAAATGCCTTTTATCATAAAATTCCTGGAAGCATTTTAACAAAAAGTTGGTTTTTCAGGCCAAGTGTGAGCATAATTCAGAGCGAGCAGAACATCATTTGTGGCATTAAAGCCTCATGTTGTAGAAAATATTCTGTCTGCACACTCAATTATAGCCTCTGCTGGACCTTCTGAGTCTGTGTGGGGCTGAAAACCAGCAGGTTTTACAAAGTGTGAGGCAGATTTGATCATCAGGTTGGTGAACACCACAGCAGCGGTGCTGTGTTTTGTTGTGGGTGGATGGGAGGGGGGACAGCAGAGTCCAAAATGGAGAGAGCATGGAGACTGGGAAATGGAGGGGAGAATATATCGGTTAGGAAGAAGGGGATGAGCCTCCAGCATGACACACACACACATTCAGACATAAAGTACAACACACACTCGCCAGGAGCGAAAATTAAATTTTCTAGGCCGCTATTTCTGCAGCAAATTCAATTACTGAAGGCACTTGTACAAAGAGCTGTGACTTCCCTGATGGTGAGATTGGAAAAGGCTGATGGCTGAAGACAGTGAATATGAGGACATGGCTCCAGCGGCTGCTGAGGGCAGGTACAAGCACAAAAACAATAAGAGCCATCTGGACAGGTGAGAGAGCACCGAGGCTGCACAGATAAAAGGTTACGAGTTTAGAAAAGTTCTATCAAATTATCTTCCTCTTATATAAAGTGAGAGGAGGGATTATGCGGCGACCCAGCGTGCGTTGTGATTTACAAATGGTTGTTGTCAGTGCATGAGAGTCATTCTCCATCACATACACCAGCACTTAAACACACCTGAGATGATAAAAAGGAGCAGAGACAGAGCAGGATATTAACCCCAGAGGCCTGCGCACAAACACACCTGGAGACAAATACAAAGAGACTGAATTTACTGCTTCACTCTGCAGCTCCACAAATACATAAATAACCGAACACAACATCGTCTGAGTGAGACAAGCAAACTCTACACATTTACATCAGTCTTCTACACATCATCCTATTACACAAACATATTCCATTATTACTTTACTGATAAAAATATTTATTTTATACTTATATTATTTATTAT
This sequence comes from Rhadinocentrus ornatus, assembly GCA_037177495.1. NCBI lineage: Eukaryota > Metazoa > Chordata > Actinopteri > Atheriniformes > Melanotaeniidae > Rhadinocentrus > Rhadinocentrus ornatus. The sequence continues at coordinate 3,414,136 of JBAMHW010000021.1, read as the reverse complement.
ATACATTGTATAGATTTAAATATATTATGGAAAATGAGATTTTTGTTTTGTGAGAGCATGAGTCCAAACAAAAGTCATTACCAAATTAACATTACTTACTTCTTCTCTAAATGTCTGATATGACTCATGTATGACTTTGCATTGTGTAAATGTGTCACACAGCCACAGATCAACACATTTTAATTTGCTGAATGTGTAAATTTTGTGTTGTGTCCTATTAACTTTGTCTAATTTGTTAATTAGCATCCATTTTTATATTAAAGCCGAAATTCATTCAAAAGGAAGTGAAATGGAGTCAATTTATGGCATGTAATGACATTAAGAACAAAAAAGTTCAACAGGTGAAAGAGCGTTCATGAAAGACTGAGTCGTTGAGGAGCAAAGATGGACAGGGGACATCCAGCTTGAGAAGGAAAGATTTGAAGGGATTTGCATGTTTGTCCTTCTATAGTGCAGAATATCATTAAACTGTTCAAGCAATCTGGAGAACCTTAAAACAACAATCATTTATCAAAAGCTGATGGCCACATAAACAAGAGATTACTGTGGAAACCTTAATCAACACTACACTACAGTTACATTCACAACTCTTAAAGGCAAAATAAGTAGCGTTGACATCGAAAGAGAAAAACACGGAGCGTTCTTTCTCCAATGCAATGAAATATAAGCCAATCTAATCTGTGTGGACAAACTATGACAACAGTTAACAGGTTTTATTAGCCACACTATTAAACATGAGGTGAAGACAACAGGAAGGAAGCACTGCAACCCTCACCCTGAAAGTGTGAAATATTTAAGTATATACTGGATTGGGCAATATCTCAGAAGTTTAAATTATATTTATGTAGTTTCACACAAGGTATAGGATTAAATAAATAGTTTAGACAGAGTTCTTGTTGCATTAGAATTACAACCCACCTCTTCATCACCATCATACTCCTGCAACTGCAAAATGGAGACAGACACAGATAGAAGGCAGATTGATGAAGAAGGACCGGCTCAGTTATTTGGAGAGGGTTCATACTCAAAGTTGCACATGAGTCTTAACCATCTTTTAGGAAATTACAGAGTAATGTTTTTTATAAAGAACACAAAAAACTGGATCCAGTGCAGCTAAGCTGATCCATGATTTACAGCAGTGACATTAGATGCATTGTGAAGAATGCATTAAGCTGCAGGCTGCAACCCAGACTGTGCAGCTATTCCCACTTCCTGCCCCAAAACAAATAATGATATAAAACTCATGTACACATTCTGTGTACAAAAGAAAGAGTGAAATGTGCTACATTATTACTAAAGTAGTAGCCATATTGCTTAGTACATTTGGCCTCATTCACCAAAATCTTATGTGAATCTTCTTAAATTCGTTCTTACAAAACCTTTTTATTCTTATGGGTTTTTTTTTAACTGATTGTAGAAGACAACGTATTAAGTGCATTTTGAGTGTTGACAACATGTCAGCACTTAAAATGTTCATAAAAGTACTCCTGTGTGTCCATAGGGGTAAGATATTCTCAGGTAAGACCAAATTCAGGGGTCTAAGATTTTCACAATCTATGTAAAAAGTGTGACTTTGTTTGTAGGAACTGTTAATGAATGAGGCCCATTTATTTTTAAGAGAAAAATGCAGCGTTAGTTCTGCTTTCAGCTTCGTCTGCTTGGCTGGTCTCTTGGAAAATGCTTCCCATCTGGTAATCCTGATCGCCTGCTCCTCATTCTCATTGTGTGTTTTGCCTTTAATTTCTCCTTTCTGTGCTGCAAAGCCAGCGGCATTACCTTGGAGGAAGAGGGGATCTAAAGTATTTGATTCCAATTCCAGGCAAACCCTGAGGGGGACTTCATCAGCCCAGCAACCTCTGGCGCTTTACAGCATGACAGACAGAGAGGAGAGAGAAAAGCTATTAAAGCTGTATCTTAAAAGGTCAATAACATTGGCTGTAATGACTCTGACTGTTTAATCCAAATATATGGGTGTGTGGCTGAGCCCTGCTGCTGACATTGATAGACTTGAGTGGCAACTGAAGGATCCCTTGCTATCAAAAAAATCCCAGTTTGAGAGGTAATGAGGAACGCCACCTGAGTGCAAACTCTTACAAGAAGCAGGATTTCTTTATCTAATCATCAGGATTGTGCGACTGTGAAGGAGTGGTTTGTGTGTGAAACGATCAATACTGGAGCATCCCACAACATCTCGCAGGCTGCCAGCATTTTTAAATTTCACAACACCACCACAATGACAGCATTGGAGGATATTAACTGAAATATGGATCTGATGTCAGCTAAATCTATGCTGGGGGATAAAAATATGAAGATGTGCAAACAAGAATGTACAATGTTCACAGTAGATATAGTATAAAATAAGAAAATGTCCCGATATCAAAATAAAGGCAAGTGCAAAGCATTGTCATGATAAAATATTGATAACACAGAGAATCCACATCTTCTACTAATGTGTAACACAAATAAAGTACTTTTAAGCTGTAAAGCTCTCTTTAAGCTGTGAAGTCATAATAAAATTACCGAGGATGCTTTTCAAAGGTCTAACTCTGATAAATGTCATTTAATCTTGTGTTTTTATATTTTAGAAAAGATTTTTATTTGTGGTTCATTGAATTTTATTATGAAAATTTCTGGAGCATTTGCCCCCCAGCAGTGTCATTGTACACTTTACAGCTTTCACTTTCTGGAAGCCACGTGGCATTTCAGCTGGGTTTCGCTTTACGCACCGTGTCACACATCAGCAAGCCAATACAGGGAGAGAGAAAGCGACAGCGCAAGAGAAAAGACAAGAGTCAACATCAGACTGACTTTTACTGGCTGGAGAGAGTTCAGAGCACAGGAAGGATGCAAGATAGAAGCCAAAATAGTTGGATGTGGTGTATTTCACTGAGAAAATATGCCAAAGTTTTGTAAGGCATCTTGAAACAAAATCTCTTTCTCAATGAGTATTTATTTCATGTGATCTGGCTGCAGTATAGTCAACAGTTTAATAAGAGTAAATTATCATGAGTTGCTAACCTAGTGCTTTATGTTGCATGTGTAGATGGAATCATTATGTACGTAGATTTAAAACTGACTGACTTTGTTAAATAAAGATAAAAACGAATATTTAATTAAAAAAAATTTTTTTTAAATAATATTCATTCTTTTTGCAAAAAAAAAGGAAAATACCTATTTTTTATTTTTTATCCATCCATCTATCTCTTTGCATTTATCAGGGGTCAAGTCACAGTGGTAGTAGCCTAAGCAGGTAAGCCCAGACTTCCTTCTTGATAGCTCCTTCTTCAAGATCAAGAAAGATTCCAAAGTTAGCCTAGAGACATGGTTCCTCCAGTGTGTCTTTATCAGGGAGGCATCCTAACCAGTTGTGTGGGCTACCTCTTCTGGCTCCTTTGAATGTGAATAAGCATCAGTTCTACTCTGAGCCGCTCCCTGATGACCAAGCTTTTCATCCCATTTCTAAAGGGAGAACCCAGACACCCTACAAAGGAAACTAATTTTGGTCGCTTGTTTTCACAATCTTGTTCTTTCAGTCACTACCCACAGTGGAAAACATAGGTGAGGGTATGAATGTACACTGCTTAAAAAAATAAAGGGAACACTAAAATAACATAATAGATCTGAATGAATGAACTATTCTTATTAAACACTTTGTTCTTTACATATCTGAATGTGCTGACAACAAAATCACACAAAAATTATTTACGGAAATCAAATTTATTAACCCATGGAGGTCTGGATTTGGAGTCACACTCAAAATGAAAGTGGAAAAACAAACTACAG
>JBAMHW010000021.1:3397148-3410253 GCA_037177495.1 Rhadinocentrus ornatus | reverse complement strand
GGTGTCTTGCTAATTGCCTATAATTTCCACCTGTTGTCTATTCCATTTGCACAACAGCAGGTGGAATTTATTGTCAACCAGTGTTGCTTCCTAAGTGAACAGCTTAATTTTACAGAAGTGTAATTGACTTGGAGTTTCATTGGGTTGTTTAGGTGTTCCCTTTATTTTTTTGAGCAGTAGATCGACTGGTAAAACAAGGGCTCCGTCTTTTGGTTTAGCTCTTTCTTCAACACAACAGACCGAGTCTGCATTACTGCAGATTCTGCATCGATTCGTTTGTCAGTCTCCAACTCCATCCTTCCCTCCCTCATGAACAAGACCCCAAGATACCTCATTCCCGACCCAGAGAGGACACTCCAGCCTTTTCTAGCTGATGACAATGATCTTAGATTTAAGGTTGCTCATTCTTATCCCTATCGCTTCACACTCGACTGCAAGAGATCACTTGCTGATAAAACCAACTACATTATCTGCAAAACACAGAGACCCAATGCTGAGGCCACCAAGCCGGATCCCCTCAACACTTAAATTTTGCCTTCTGGATCAGGTGCGACAGGATGCTTTTTTTGTGAAAGTTTCATCAAGTGCAGTGAAATGCAGCGAGACTGTATGCCAATATGCATTCATTTTTGTCCATTTACATGAAGAACTTCAAACTTTAAAACTACAATCTAAAGTTTAGGTTTGACAGTTTTAGAAACACCAACATGATCAATTCAGCTGGCAGGTTAAGGTCTGTTTGTGAGAGGAAACAGTTCGTAATTTTTAATGACAGGAATTTAACTTTAACTTTGTTGCATTCAGATGTTTTACACCCCAACACTTCCCGATGCGCTACTTCAGGTTAGTAGTCTGTTCTGTGTGTCTGCACTGAGGTTGTTTGGGAGATGGCTTGATATGTGGTTGTGTTTGTACAGAGCTGAAACAGTCTGATATCATCTGTGTAGCTCCTGGCAGCTAATGTGATATTTGCTGTCAGCCTGGCCCCTGAATCCGGTGTCAAGCAGCAGATCTTATCTGCAATGTAAGACAATTTCCGCACATCTGAAAAGACACTTTCTCCAGTCAATAGACTATAAATTGCTGTTGGAAAATGGTATCATCTTAACTAAAGGTGATTCACTTTCCTCCCAGGGTCCAAAGGGTGACCCCTCCTTTTTTAATAATTTGTGTGTTTAGGTGTTTGGTCAATCTGCCTCGCTCTTGTGATGTGTCATCAATCACATTCATCCGGGCACAAATCTCCTGCCACAAGATTACATGTTATTAAAAGGACGATCACAAGGCAGCTGGCTGTGTTTTGGCCCCTCTTCTGATTTTCTTTATATAAATCGAGTGATTCATCCACCCACCTCCCTCCGTCAACAAGCGCGGCTGCTTCTGCCTCTCTCCAGGTTTACTGCAACACAAACAGCTACAGGTCTCATCTGAAGGTCTCCTCCCTGGAAACCACATTTCCCCTTCACTCAGCTCTACTGTCTGTAAAAAATGAAAACAGAAGAGGTAAATTTCTCTTCATGTTTCTCAACAAATTTGGAGGCTAAAAACAAAAGTGATGAGCGGCTGTGAGATGGCCTGTTAGAAAATGAATTGATTCACAGACACAGGAATCAATAACATCAGCAAATGACTTAAAAATGTTATGAAATGTTAATACATCAATGTATAAACATTGGAAGCAAGACCAGAACAACATACAATTTATAGTAAATTAAATTATAATATTTGCTGGCATTTGGAGGCCCCTGGTTAATTGCTGCCTTTAATAAAATAACTTGGTTTTATTGATGATTGATAAAGCAAACACATATGAGATGTAGCCTATGTAAGGGAGGAAATAGTATCTTGTATAGTCACTTAGCTCACAGAAGTATAATACTATGGAGTGAATTTAGTATAATAGTTACAAATGTGTAATTCATGATTCGCAGATATATCTAACAATATGGGAGTAAGCTGTTTTAAGCACGTGCAAATTAATGTTGGACATTCACTCACTACAAACTGCACAAGCACTGATATCTGCATACAGACAAACGTGTTTATTTCTATGTTTAGAAAGCTTTCTGTTCACAAATGTCATGGTAACAACTGAGGTGAGGACTCAAAAGCAGACAAGAGGAAAAAGGAAAAGAAGGAAAAACAAGAGCAGTACTCTACAATAAGACAAGAAACTAAAAAGGATAAAAGAAACTAAGGAACAGAAACAAAACACTAAGACAAACACCATTAACCATGACATAAAATTACTTAAAAATGTGTGTTTGAAGAAAGTTGAGTTTAAAATGTAAATGTAAAATAATTATATTTGTGCAATTTGCACGTGTTAGATTATTAACGTGTTCAAATTGCTTGACATTTCTGTGTGGATTTGAACATACATTTGTAAGAAAAATCATGTTATGTTTGCAACTTTTGTTACACTAATTTAATCCCTAGTGGACGTCCTTCCGCCTTTTGAGGGGGCTAGTTTAGGGACAGACTATGGGCCATCTTTGTGGCTATGAAGAAACACTTATATGGTCATATGGACTGATGGTGCCGGAAGAATATCATCAGCCACGAAATCAAACAAAAAATTCTTTTTTTTTTTTTTAAATAAATAAAATAAAAAAACTCAAGATAGGTAATTATTTGTTTAGACGTACACAAACAAGACAGTTAAAGTGATATATTGTTTGTTTGTTTGTAACTTCTAGTGTGGAGATCATGTTTACATGAATTCTTTAACCCTTAAGAAATCTTGGGGACAAATTGTGCTCTTTTGATTAGATTTGTATGACATTTTGGTTGTGTTGATTGAATACAGCAAAATGTTCTAAAGGATATTCTTTTAAAACAATGATTTTAGAATTTTAAATATCAGTTCATTGAATTAACCTAAAATGGCCAAGCGGCACAGAAACTTACACATTTGATCCTATGAGGATAATAAATGTTTCATTGAAAACTATTCTTCAAGCAAAAGCATTTTTTTATGTTATGATTTCATTTGGACTGCTAGCCGTCTATATTTAGCCATCACATTCTACCTTTTTTTCACAGGGAATGCATCCAAGAATTTTATGGAGATCATTTTTGTTCTTTTTTTCATTAAAAAGAAAAGCTGCAGTTTTGTGAACAAACTGGTCTTTAAAGGGTTAAAAACTGCAAATGATGATTATTATCTGTTATGTATATTTCAGGCTGAAGTTGTTTTAAAAGACTGACTCATTTAAAGTGCAAAACATCAATATATCATATTTTTGCAGCAGATTTTCCTAAGATGACATTTTCAGTCCTTAGGATCAAATGTGAGATTAATAATAATAATAAGCAAATGCTCATTATTTGCTTAACTGGAATTATTTTAGTTTTCTATAATGTTTTCTATTAAATAAAAAAGAGTGTTGTAAACAACAAGGGTTAAATTTTACAAATAATTATTACTTTTTCATATGTAAATTTCAGGCTGAAGTTGTTTCAGAAAACTCACTCAGAGTGGGAGAAATATGTGAATATATAATATTTTCATAGCAGTTTTTTTTGTTGTTTTTTTTTTTTTGACAAGGTGTTGTTTGTTTTCCTTGGGATCAAATGCAGCATTTATACATTTATACATTTAATTAAAAAAAACCAGAGCATCCAACATGAAAAAAGATCAAACGAAGACAGAAAGCTGTAGTCAGTTGGCCCTTTGTCTCAAGCTTTAGGAGCTAAGAGACTTATTTATTGAAGTCTGACGTAATTTGTGTTCATAGACACTTTAGGTATTCAGCATATCAGTTTTTTATTCAGACAGTGCTCAATTTTTCTGCTCTGACAACACAAGTAAAGACACATAATATAACTATAATCAAAGATGATCCACAACCGGAAATTCCCAGAAAGATTTATGACCAATTTAACAAGCTTCTCGGTTAAACTGTAAAATATTGCTTTGATTGCTCAGCATTAAAGAAATTAATGTCTTTATTTAAATTAAAAGAAAGCCTTATCACCATTGTATTTAAATAAGACAAACGATGACAGGACTTAAATAATGACTCTGTCTTTATGTTGGCCTTACATTAATATTACCTTTTATCTCTGTCCAGGATATTAATAATGGAATACTGTGGGAATTAATACTTTTGATCATTAAGGGTTCAGAGCTATGTGAGTGGGAGAAGTAAGCGCTCAGGTCGTCATTAATAACCATCATAAAACACAAAAGATGTGGCTCTTCGGGGCCTCATTGCTGGTGATTGATCATGAATATTAATGACCCCAAATGGCAAATAAATGGCACCGTTTAAATCCTCCATATATGTCTAGTCATGGGCGTGCTTTGCCAAAAGTGGAAACATATTTCATCCAGTAAAGCTGTCAAATAAGCTGAGAGCATCATTTACAATGAAGATAGGGGCACACATCCACCCCACTTACAAAATCCTGCTTTGTCCAATTGTTTTGGGAAAAATTACAATACTTATTAAAAGAATAACTTAAATGTTTGTGAGGTGGTCGAAGGGCTCAGTTTAGGAAAGACCATGTCTATATTTAGTATTGTCTGGACATGTCGATTAACAATATGTTGTTATTTCGTTTATAGGACTTAACAAGTCCTTTTAATGTAGTGGTACATTAATAGAAGAAAGAATTCAAAATAAAGACTGAAAAGAAAAGGAACAGAAAATCAGTAGTGCTCAGGTTTCATGTGGCATCAATCTACGGATACAAATAATTGTTTTTCCTTCTTTAAAAACCTAAATGAGATCATGTTTGAGTACAGCAGGTTACCACCTTGTGAAACAAACTTCATTCCCACCCCAGCAAGACACCACCAATCATTTAATCAATTGTTATTTGTCTGGAAGCAAAAGAGCAATGTAACCTGGTTTGGACTAAATATCCCTGTTTTTCCTGGAAAAGCAAAACTGTCCTCTTCCCATAAATGACCCCACAGATCATTTGTTCATGCATGTGATAAAGACCTATAATTAGATTCAGTAAAATCACCAGAGGAACTGCATGTTAAGGTTTAATTAGTAAACAGGATGGTGGCACAGTAGAAGTAAGATATTTTAGTCCCAACTACTATGTTTTATAACCCCTAACCAAGTGACGTTATTGGCTAAGCCCTACTGTAACGAAGGACCTACCAGAGAAAGATCAGGTTCAATAAGGATTTTAATGACAAGCTTGGAAAGTAACGGGCAGCTTACTGGGGAGGCAAAGGAGGGAATAAACTTGGAAGTCCAGACAACAGCCAGGTGAGTCGTAGCTAGGAAGGAGGAAGTAGGAAGGTCCAGCATTGCTCATCCGAGGTCCGACAATGTCAGAGTGTGGAGCAGGAGTATATTAAGCGGGGTAGGGAATTGGATGCAGGTGTGATCTATCAGTAATCAGGAGATTGCCTGCAGTAAAGCCGGACAGGAGTGTTGCTCTGTGGAAGGAGAAGCAACAGGAGGATGATAAGGCTTAAGTAAAGATATGTGACGGACAGGATGAATCTTATACATAGCAGGTAACTGCAGACGGAAAGCAGGATTGATCAGAGCTATGATTTTAAATGGACCAATGCAACAGGGACTCAACTTGTGACAGGCATTGCGGGAACAGATATCCCGGGCAGACAGCCACACCAGGTCCCCCACGGCATAGGCATGTTCCAAGGACCGACGTCTGTTTTCCTGTACAGTGTAGAGTCTGATGGCTCGTTGTAGGTGTCGATGAGCCTGGCTCCAGACCCTCCCGCTACGCTGGAACCACTCATCCACAGTCAGCATATTGGTTTCTCCTCCCATTCCAGGGGAAGAGTGGTGGCTGATACCCTAGAAAACATTCGAATGGAGTGAGTCTGGTGGCGACCTGTCTGAGGGAGTTCCGCCCAACGAAGTAATTCACTCCAGGAGGATGGATGCTTGTGACAAAAAGTCCAGAGGAAGCGGCTTACTTCCTGGATTTTTCGTTCAGCTGGCCCATTGGTTTGAGGATGATACCCCGAAGATAGGCTCACCGTAACCCCCAGCAGGCGGAAGAAAGCGTGGCAGACGCGGGAGACAAACTGGAGGATCCAGTCTAACACAATATCCTCTGACAGACCAAAGTTTTGGAAGACATGTTCAAAGATTCCTCGGACTGTGTCAGCGGCTGTGGGGATACTCGGAAAAGGGATTTGTTTGCATGCTTTAAAAAATAGGTCCTCCACCACCAAAATACATGTTTTACCTTGTGATGTAGGTAAATTGGTCATGAAGTCCACTCAAAGGTGGGACCAGGGTCTTTGAGGAATCAGAAGAGGCCGGAGTCTGCCGTCTGGGAGGTGCCGGGGACTTTTAGCCTGGGCGCATGCAGTACATCCAATTGGCACACCTGTGTAGACATTCCGGGCCACCAGTAGCAAGGCTGTAAAAGAGCAAGCGTGACTTGGACTCCCAGATGAGAATGTCATCAATGTACACTAGCCGGGAGTGGTGGAGCATATCACGGAATATTTCGTGCATGAACCCTTGAAAGATGGAGGGAGCGTTAGCTAGACTGTACGGCATGACTAAGTACTCATAGTGACCAATTGGTGTGACAAACACAGTTTTCCATTTATCACCCTGCCTAATGCAAATGAGATTATATGCACTGCGCCTGTCCAGTTTGGTGAAAATCCAGGCTCTACGCAATCTTTTTAGGGCTGACGGTACCAACGGGAGTGGATACTTGAATTTGTCATCTGATTCAAGATCCGATAATCTATACCTGGTCTCATTCCTCCTTCTTTTCCACGAAAAAGAAGCTGAATGCCACAGGAGATGTGGAGGGACATATATAATCCTGAGAAAGAGCCTCAGCTACTTACTCCTTCATGGCTTTTGTTCTGGAATAGAGAGGCGGTAGATTCTACCTGCAGGAAGTTTTCCTCCAGGAATAAGGTCGATGGCGCAGTCCCAGGGACGATGAGGTAGAAGTTTAGCCGCCTGACGTGGACAGAAAACCTCCTGGAACTGCTTGCATACCGGTGGAACTTTAGGGGCAGAACTGGTGTCTGGGCTCTCCACAGACGTGACTCCTAAGATTACTCTGGTTACCTGCCTTGGTCAAGGTAGCTGGGGAGAACAGGTGGGAAAACAGGTGGAACCCCAGCGTAGTATTTCTCCAGTGTTCCAGAATAGTATGGGATCATGATGTTGAAGCCAAGGTGGTGGTTACAGAGCTGGAGATGGCGTTTTAGGGAGCTGAAAATGAAGTTCCCTGATGAGCCGGAGTCAAGAAGGGCTGTGACTGTAAGAGAACCAGCAGACTAAGGTAAAGTGACTGGTGTATTGAGATGATTAGCAGCGATTGTCGACACTGTAGCCAGACTTACCCGGGGACTTGGAGGCTGAACTGGACAAGCTCCAATATGGTGGCCTGCCTGGCCACAGTATAGGCACAGATTTTTGGTGAGGCGCTGGCGGCGCTCAGCTGGAGTGAGACGAACTGCATCCACTTGCATCCAGGGGTGGACTGGCCATCTGGCATACCGGGTGGGACCTCATGGCATCGGCCAGAGTCGTGGGTCAGGCTGCTGCTGAACTGAAAATGGATAAGCATATGAAACGCCCGGGTGAAAAACTGCGACTTATAAATCTGAAGTCTCTGGAGGTGAAAGCTGCTAAATGTTCAAAACTGACCAATTTGGTAGCATTTTCAGGTATTGTCACAAAGATCTGACTTTTTTGTATTGAAAAACACTAAAAAGTTTTATAATGAAAACATGACGAAGCTATAAGTGTTGTTACACTCATGTACGTTTATCTTTTATTTTGTACATTATTCTGCGGTTTTGAGTTATTTCCCCATCCAATGATAAATACTTTCCCTATGTCCAGCCCAGACAGGTTCAGGGCAAGTCCAGCTGGTCAGTTTAGGGAGAGAGCCAGACCAACGCAGGCTTCCCATTCCTGAAAGCTGTGGCATCCACCTCCAACCCTCCTTTCCCCTTGAGGTGATGTGTGATTAGCTTTTGCTCTGAGGCATCAACGCTATTTCAAGAATGTTATTTACGCTGTAAAAACAGACAACTTTGTTCTTCCGTCCAGGACTACAAGAAAGAAATGTTTTGTTTTGTATTTTTTCTTGTAGTCCTGGTTAGGGAGATATTATTGCTTGTTCTCGACACATGATCTGGGCGGGTTTTTTTTTCTTGACAACTGTTGCTTTTATACCCAATCATGACACCCTTACATATCACCAATTAATGTGCTGAATAAAGAATCATCCAGAAAAGTACATTTTATGTACTACAAAGTTTTGTCTATCACAAATATATGAGGAGGTACTTTTAAATATCTCATTTCCATGTTAAGTTGGTAGGGGAAACACTCCAGTCAGTCCTGTTCCTTTAAAGGCTAATGTAATTGACAATCTCTTTGTAGAGACTATACTACAATCTTCATCTCTGCGGAGCTGGAGCTTCAGTCTGGAGCGTCATGTAGAGCCTGCAGCAGAATAAAGACATGTCAGTTAAATATTGAGGTCTACGTGATTTGCTGGTATAACCGCTGGAAAAGGTCTCGAATTTCCCAAAACCACTGAGGAGGAGGTGATGCTGTGAGTGTGTGTGTGTGGGCACGCGTTTATGCGTTTGTGTTGTAGTAGATGAAAACTTTCCCATTAGTGTTGGATGTTTGTTTCTAGATGCTGCTTTAGTTCAGAACAGCTTTATTGTTATTTACTGATGTTTTTAGTTACCTCCAGGTCACTGGCTGGTCAGTAGTTAAAGTCCAGCTGTTAAAGAGAGTTTTACATCTCATGTTGCAACATTTATATCTGGAATAAAAAACCAGTCTTTCACGATCTCACCTTTGTGCAGGTGTATACTTTATGTATTAATGGGGCTGGTGGTTGTTGTATGTGTGTGTTGCTCCAGGACAGGGTTGTTCGAGACTGGAAAGGAAAAATCAGAGTATACCACTAGACTAAACTAGGCTGTACTACTGATTTAATCTACAGTTTTACTCCTGTTCTGAGTGCAAAATCCGCTGTGTTTCATTTTTGCAGTTATTCATGTAGATTATTACGACTACTACTGTTATTTAGCGGACGCTTTTTTCCAAAGCGAATGAAGCTACCTGATATAAATTTTGCCACATTTGATTTAATAATTTGATTTACTTTGAATGCTTAGCTAACATATAATTAAATGACCTGTCCTGTCTCTGCATTTCCATGGATTTACTCAGGAAAACAAAATGTTTTCATTATGTTTGCTATTTAAATTTATCATATACACAAATATTTGCATGCAGGCATAATATCCAACAATCCAGATGGAGAAATTTAATACATTTAAACCTTGAGCAGCATATTTCATAATTAAAACTATATAACTGAGCCAATTTTCCCCCAGTAAATGACATTTCCTTAGGAAATGAATGGAGAAGGAACGACGTCGCCTCCCATGTGTCTTGCCCATAAGTTTGAAAATAAATACATATTGAAGCACATATTGCAGTATTTGGCTTTAAATAAGGTACCACAATGCTCAAGATAGCTTAAATAAAAGCTTTTTTACTGCCTTGGTTACCAAGATTCCTCTTTGAGGGTGTGGGCTCAGCCCCCAATGTTCCCAGGTCCAGGCAACGCCCCTGGCATTGGATACTTCAGTCAGAGACAATTTGAGGACACAATGAAAGCAAAGTCAACCTTAAAATTCACCTTAAATCCATCATTATATGATCCTTCTACACTTACTTTTAAAACCGAATCCTCTTCTTGCTTTAAAATGATATAAAAGAAATAAAAAAATAAAAAAAGCTAAACGCTGAGCTACTGTGATCAGTGATCAGTGATCTAACAGCACAGCAGAGCCCACAGATTTATTTCAAACAAGAAGCTTAGGGCGGAGCCGCTGGTGTTTCGATGACCCCATACATCACACCTCGTGTGAGCACATATTAAGTGCTTTCCTCATAGCCCCTGCCCATTAAAAGTAAATAATCCGTTAAGGAGCGGTACTATTCTTCACATGTGACAGGTATCTGTTTGTACAGAGTGGGAAAGTGTGTGAGGAAGAGGAGGAGGCCTGACGTGAGAGGAATCTTGCTGCCGCCCTGTGTTTTGCCCCTGTATTAAATAAAAAACTCACTTCTGTAAGCAAAAAGTGTGTGCAAATCTGTATTAAATGCACTACAGACTTCCAGGCTCTCTAAATTAAAAAGCCAAAGAAAAAGGTAGACGCACAATGCTCAGTTCATTAACACAAATTTGTTAATGAGCACAGAGAGAAACTAATTAGTGATTAAGTCCCAGCATCACAGTGGAATCAATTTAAAGCTGCAATGCTTTTATGATTTTGCATTTTTATAATGATTAATTCATTCCACATCCTCCTAATAAATCATGCAAATTTATAAAGTGGAAGTTTTGTTTTATTACAACGTATCATGTCATGTTCAATGTCTGAGCTGTGGCAGGAAGGAGGTAAAGGCCGAGCTGGTGGCGCTTCATCTGGATTATTTATGGCCACTTCCTGTCAGCCTGTACACAGCTGTGTTACAGCAAGCTGTGTGTGTGTGTGCATGGGTGTGCGTGGGTGTGTGTTTGTGTGCTTCCCATGTACACTCCCACTGTGAGGGTTGGGTCACTGAGGGTTAATATTCACCCTTCCATCAGCTGCACCAGAAACATGAACATCCTGCAGTCAAGGCTTGAAATTCTCCAACACAAGTCCAAATTTAGGGTTTCAGGATTTCAGTTTCAGAATTCTTTATTTATCTTGTTGACAAGTTCTGTGAAAGGTATACAGAGCAGACTTTGGGTATCTATTTTTATCTGTGAATAAATCAGAAAATACCATCAGCAACCAGGAAAAATAAATCAGTTTTTACCATGTTTTTAACTGGAAAATGTTTTATTAATCTCGCTTTGAATGAGATGAGAAAAAAATACCTTGGAATAACACCAAAATTTACTGTTACTGAAGTTGAGACATGTGCCCTCAGAGCTTTAAAGATTATTTTTTGTAATATAGACTGTCCAGATTTTTTTCACACTTAATATCAACTGTTTTGGAGCATTTTATGTTTCATGTTTTCAGGAATTTTGCATATAAATTGGGTATAGTAAAATCTTGTCAGTCTTGATTTGCATGAACAAAAGATACAAAATGCTGTAAAATCAGTATATTTAAATTGTTGCTGTTATATATAAGACCTATTCTGTAACTGATCTTTAAAAAAACTAATGCTGAATTAGTCTGTATTGTAAATGTGTTATTATAATCTAATTATAAGTGATGTGCTCCATTAAAATAAATATAGAAGAGTAGTGCCTTGTAGCATCATTTGACCATTAAAAATTGTTTCACATCATATCAATGTCAATAGAAATTTATATTAAAAAAACAACAGTTTAACAAATTTATTTGCCCTTAAATGGATTATTTATGGTGCCTGACAGTAATATTAATACAGAAACAACTGTTCAAAATAAAATATTAAAAACTGAACATTAAGTCCACAATGAAGCAAAGGGGCCAACCTGCATCTGTCATGGTTTGGCCTATGATGAGCTTATAAACATGTAATAACAGTTTTATAACCAACAGATCTCAAAGTATATTAATGAGCGCTTCATTACTGAGTGTTATAAAGCCTCTGTCACGTGTGTACATATTGATTATAGAGTCGGTGCTAAAGAAGGGTTAAAGTGTCGCTGTTGCGTGAAATGAAAGTGATGTCAGGCAGGATTTGCCCTGCATGCGGCTGCAGGGCTTCCTCTGAGTCTTTCCATCACAGAGAGGATTCACGTGATAAATAATGGAGGATCTATTGGCCGCCGCTTCTGAGAGCAGCTCTGTGGAGCTAAATGATCAGAGCACACAATGAGCAAGAAGGGGGTGGGGGTTAAAACCTTTGAGCACATGTCGCCTCCATTGGTGTCGGGAACTTTGAAGCACCAAATGGGTCTTCAAAAACTCACCTTAAAATAGTGGCCCCCGCAGAGCGCCGACCCCTGACCTGGCCCGCGCGCCCGACATGATTGCTTTTGTTCTGCGGAGAATATTCAAATCGGGATTATAAAAAGTGGGGAGTGTGGGTCGTAACACGGCGATTCTTCCGCACCGCTGCAGATGCTGCGCTGTGCGCAGGGTCACGGCGCGGCGTTAACAAAGACCCCAGCGGTTACAATGAGCCACACTGCACACTCACTGCAATTTAGCTTGAGTAATAGATGGAGGTCATGCTGGGTCACTTTCAATTTCCACTTCCAGGGGAGAAAAATGAAAACAAGTAATTTGCACATATCTGAATAATTCAGTCACTCAAAAAGGGAGAGATGGAAATATGGGCCTGAAGAGAGGGAGAAGAAAGAGGAGGGAGACACTGTTGCACGTGTGGGGTAATGACGGCCAGCCTCTTAGTCGTCTTGCATAAAAGCTAATGATGAATCTGACAGAGGATATGAATCCAGATGTAAGAATAAAGCGTCTCCTCACTCGGGAGGCTCTGGTGCCTCTAGTGAGCTTTTAAACTTATCATAAATGTATTAAGATTGCAGCGGGCCATGAAACAGCTGTAGACAATTAATCTTGTGCAAATCTTATCCGAGGAATTGGTTTCTGTAGAGTAACATCTGCTGCGAGGGGCGATCATTCATGGGCAACGCGCAGCCGCTGCACTTTTATGCATAGGGCACAATCATTGCCAATGAAGTAAAAATTTATAGTTTTCCCTGTTCGGTAAAAATAACATTCAGCAGCATTAAAACATCATCCATCAACATTGTCCTGGGGCCCGGGGCCATCCCAGGCACACAAATTAAAAAGTATTCATTTTGCAGAGAAGTTGCACAGCGTGCTGCTCCGCTGGACTGATTTTTTTTTTTTTTTTCTGCATCGCTGCTGAGAGAAATTGGAGACGCTGTTGCTTCTTGCTTTGCTTGAACAGGATGGAGGAAGAGGAGAGATGAACCTGGTCCCACGGAGACGGTGATCAGGAGGTGCAGGACATGATGGATGACAGTCAGTGTGGACTTGGCAAATATGAACCTGGAATGAAATCAAGCTCCGTAATGTTCCTTGAAAGTTGGTAAATGTCTCCCAGTTTAGTGCAGAGGAGACTGATGTTTTTAGACTTTTTGTTTTAGCATAAATTAGTTTCACTTA
>JBAMHW010000021.1:3380753-3393883 GCA_037177495.1 Rhadinocentrus ornatus | reverse complement strand
TTACACCTCTTTCTGTAAAGTCCTCTGAGACAACTTTGTTGTGGTATAGGGCTATACAAATAAACTTGATTTGATTTTAATCATACAATAATGACTGTATCTCATGATTATGACTTATTATGACAATTATGAGATACTTTGTAAACATCTTTAATTTACAAGAGGCAGGAAGGGGCTTTTGCATCTTTTTGTGGTTGTTGCATCTTTGTCATTTTTTGGTTATTGTTCCAGATTTTTGTAGTTGTTGTTTTTCCGGAGTATTTTTGAGTCTCGTTTTAGTTTTTCTGAATTAGAATAATAATGTATCTCTGCAGTAGTTTGAAGATGGTATATTATTTCGTGGTTATTTTTGCCTGCCTTTGCCATCATTAAGCATCTTTTTTGGATCCTTCTCCATCTTCTCCAAATTGTATCTTTGCAAGTGGATCGTTGGGAACTTTTGAGCTGTTCTGTTTTTATTTTGGTCATTTTGCATGAGTTGTTCTTTATCTTCATTTCATTTAGCATCTGTTTAAAGTTGTTTTGTTTTACTGAGGTTTTTTGTTGTTGTTGTTTGCTTGTTTTTTCATACTACTTCTAACATTTACTGTTCCAGATTTAAATTTAGTAAAATTTTCTGGAAAATTTTTAAAAACACAAAAAGCTTTTCAGAACAAAAAGTTTCCTTACAGATAAAACATTTAAATCAATTACTGTTAAAAGGGATCGAACAAACTGCACAGAATAGTTAAAACTTTAGATCAGATAAATGAACCAAACACCAACACTCTGTTGGTGTTGCAGATTCATGAAGCAACATCTGCAACCATCAGCAGCTCCACTGGTTTTTCTGTTTACAGAAAAGGCATTTAAAGGTTAAAAAAAAAATTTTAAACATTAAAACTTCCAGCCACTGAGATGAGAAGGTTTACTTCATGTTCCTTGTTTCTGTTTTTATTAAAACAGTCATATAAAATTGTCAAAAAAACAAAAAAACACTTCAACATCTAGGAAATAGTAAACATTTTGCTAATCTGATTAAAATGTTATAGTTTATTGATAAGATCATTAAAAGTGTGTCCCATTCAAGAGTTCCATCTCCTCCAGAAGCCCAACAGATTAACTTTTGAGCTCTGAAGTGATTGAAGAGAGGCAAACTTGCAGCTCTGAATGTTTCATTTCATTCCAAGAAACGATGAATTTATTGAACAGCATTTAAAATGGAACCACGTTAGATGTTTAGAAAAGTCTAAACCAACTCAAAGACACCCAAAAAGATTAAAATGGAATACGTTGGTACATAAAACAGAAAGAATACAACTTCAAGTTCTACAGCATTACATCAAAGGTCCTGTGTGGAGGATGTCGTGACATCAGGTATAAATTATAACCAGTCCGGACCACATCCAAACTTCCAAGCCATGATGGCAAGATGGACGTCTCTTCTTAGAGCCAGCACTTGCTTTGATTATTTATTCATGCTGTCTTTATGAATTGTCAAACGTGGTGGTGGAGGGCTGATGATATGGGCTTGTTTTGCAGCTACATGACCTAGCCAGCAAATTCCTTCACAACCATGTGAGAGACTGATAACGTCATACAGGAAATGACGATTTCCACTTATTGTTGGTAAATGTGGTTGAACAAGCTGTTGAACTGTTGGGTGTACTTCAGTTTTCACACAGTGCTTTCGCATTTTATCTTTTGTCCAATAAATAAAGACAACGTAATTTGTGCCGTGTTGTTCACCTGAGGTTGTTTTTACTTCATTTCAAGACCTGACAGGGTGTTTTTTTTCATCCTGACAGGTAAAGCACTAGAATTAAACAACATGGGCTTTCTTTCTTTTTCAAATGACTAGAAATATTTGTTTAATTACAGCACTTTTATTGCAGTACATGGTTACTGTGTAACCCCAGTGTTAAACAGAAACAACAGCACAGTGAATGTGAGCCCTGATGTCTGTATCGATCTCTCCCTCCGAGCTGCATTGTCCCTCCTCAGCATCACATACATTACAGCAGCAGCACAGAATAGATGGCAGAACAATGTATTTAAAGGCATTACACTCCAACTAATGGCAAGTCTCAGAAGTAGCCTCAGTCATTTACCCTGTGAGTGGTCAGGCTGCTCAGTTCCCAGCACAGCGGAATTTAAAATGATGTCCTCTGCAGACTACATTCACTTGGATTCAATTTGGAAATGTATTCATATTTACTTAGTGTACCTGCATTGCATTTGTATAGATCAGCTGAGGGTAAAAGTAAAATTGAGCAAATTGAATCAACATATCAGGACATACAGGGTGGTTGTATAGAGTCCACAGTCGGGGTCACTCCAATGCCTTTTATGATGTCCCTCTGAAATCTATCTGAATCACATTAAATTGGATATAAAGATGTGCAGACACATACATCACAGTAAATGGTGTGGTGGAGCATCGCTCGCCAAGAATCCCACCTCAACAATCGGGTTATGGAATCGGCTTTAGATCCTATTAATAATTCACAATCTTGTTAGGAGAGAACAAACATTTCTGTTCAAGCAATTTGAGTTGTGGGATTGTTATTACAGGCGTGTGGAGGAAGAGGAGGAGGAGGAAGAGAGGCTGTGAAATGTAAGCCTGGCTGTGTGTGGAAGAATAACTCCATGCTATTTCACACTCTCTGATTTCTTTATTAAAACACCGTCACAGTAAACATGTCGCTGCCTGACTCTGATCTGCAGGTCTCTTCTATCTCATCCACTACCTCCTGTTTCATTCTGAAGGATGGACCCCAGACTTTACAGGATTCATCCAACAATTACTCTTCATTCAATCAACCAGGAACCTAGAAATACACGAGAAATGGTTTTCAAATCCATGTTCAGGGGGTTGATTTTCATTTTCAGCCCAAATACATTCAGTTTATTGACATAAATTCACATAACAGCAAGTTTTATCAATTTATTCTCTTTTTTTAATGAGTCTACAGGGTTTTTAGGGATGCAAATTAATGATAAACAAGCAAAACATTATTTTGAATTATAAGTTTGCATCTTTACAACTATTAAAATAGAAAAGTATTTATTTTGAAATCATACCTTAAACTGTAGAGCATTTTAAAGCATTAAACTGGCTTGAATATGCAAAAAATATTTAACAAGTGGAAGAATTCTGTATGTAAATGTCCATGTTTTAGTCCTTCACAGATCTGATGTATTTGGATTTGAGGTTCATCATCTATAGAATATGGACAAATTATGTTTGAATATTTGTAGATAAACTGAGAAACATTAAATTAAAACTAGCCCGGTAACCAGGCCCGCTCAGGTTACGTAATCTGGATTATTTTTTTCTATAGTGATTTAGGAGCTGAAAGTGTTGGAGCATATCACCCGGATATGTTATATTACGTGTAAAACTGCTGTTGCTATTAAATAAATTAAATCATCTTCTCACTTAAATCCTGACAAAATGACTCTTTGAAATTGTTATAAAAGGACTTTTAAACAGGAAAGAAATCGTAAAATGCCTGAATATCTGAATAATACTGTGTTCCACCCACAAAGAAACCTTTTTCCCATCAACCCTTCAGAGTTAAACTTCTGACCCCAAATCCACACATTCTTCTGTATGTCATGTTTGGAGATGGATGAAAAATACAAATTTTATATATATTTCTTTATTTCCTCTTCTGATCTTCCCGTACCTTCTTACATCTTTACAAGTCTGTTAACAGATTTTTTGTTCTTGGGGTCTGTTTCTTATTTTTACTGATGCTGAATTTATTATTTCCAGCAGAGACATTTTACCATGCAGCTACAACACATTTTAATCCATTTTAACATGTCATATAATAACTAATAAATATTTTTTTTTCTGCTTTTTTGCCATAATTGGAAAACATATTTAAGATGCTTTTAAAGTTGTCCATGTTTTTATGTTGTCATGTGTAGTTTTTACTGACTAATGTGGTGAAAATGTCACTTTAACTAACATTTAATATCTTTACCTGAATTCAGCTACAATTTTCCAGCATTGTAACTGATGAATAGCAGAGAAGCTCCACGACTCCCTACACGTACCTGAAGTTTAAAATCATGTCCTGAAAAAATCTCAGAAAATCTCATTTAAAAGTTGGCTGAGGGCCAAACATGTTGAACTTTTAAGGGATTTAAAGAGTTTTTTTTGTATTTCATGAGCGTGCAGTCAGATTAAATCAGTTTTATCTCCTGTCCTATAAATAAAAACACACAAACGCTATTTTTACTCATTTTTTGTTTAAAAAACCATCCTCACATAGTTTGAACACAGTCGCTGGTAACACATTGGCTGTAATAAAAACATGACATGTCTTGGCGCACACATTAAAAAAACTGCTCAGTCCAGATTGATGAGGATGATGAGGACAGGACAGGATGATTGTGCTGTCTCACACTGCCCCCTGCTGGTGGACACACACTCCTGCACACAGATAAAAAACTAGAGATATGATTTAACTGTTGGGCTTGATATAAAAAATAAACAACCATTAAAATAAGACTTTTACAGCAAGTTTCAGAGTTCTGATGTAACCTCAAGCTTTCCATGTCTGAGACTGATCACAGGTGGCTGACAGGAAACTGATGTCAGAGATTGATTGTGTCCGGGATTATTGATCTTCTGCAGATTTCTTTGCATGTTTCTGGGGAGTTGATGCCATTTTGTCCCGCAATGATGCTGCTGTACATCTTCTGCTGCTCCTCTTTAAATGAATCCTTCACCTTGCCTCGCTTCAGTCCTCCATCCCTGCAAAAACAGAAAATAAAATCTCATTCTTGTGTTTTAAAATGATGCCAAAGAAACAGAAACAGGTTAAAACTAATCCATCTACATTTTTGTTTGACGTTTGCTGCTAAGATGTGATCTTAACAGTTGCTGCAGCTGTAGCTGAGTAACTCCAACACTAACCCACTCATGCTTTATATATAGTCAATAAAAATGTAAGCGTCTAGACAGGCCTAAACCTGGAAGCTTATTATTATTTATTATTTAAGGAGAAGGAATGATTAGAAATTTTTTTCACTCCTTTTCAACTATGTGTGTATGTCTTATAAGCTTTTGTCTTCTTTATTTTTTCTCATTTTTTTATTTATCTTGTCTTTTATAATAAAAATTAACACTACAATTAATCCGGATGTCTAATGTCAATAATAGCCTGATGTTGATGATGAATATCTTTTAATAATTAAAATCCAACATCTCTAACATGTCTCAGGTGAACACCAACATGTTGTCTTCAGATTTGATGACTAAAATAAACTAAAAGTCACAACAAATCAAAACAAGACAAACTTCTTTCATCAGAATTTGCTTAAAGGTTAAGTCAAAATGTTAAACCACCAAAAGGCATCATGAGAAGCTCATCAAGCTAATAATTATCTAAATCTACTACAGTTGTATTTGTGTTTAAAGAGAATATCTTTTCTACAAAATGTTAAAAGCTTTATGCTTTTAGATGTTAATAAAGTCCTCCTGAGGATCTATTAGAAACTTTTATGGTTCTCTTATATGTTAGGTAATCCTTCGTTTTATTGTCGTGCACAACAAGAACTTGTGGCATTTCATTGTTTTATTAGACGCTGTATTTAAATATGTATCCATAAAAATACCTCTCTGTATTAATTTTTAAATCTTCTATTTATTTAAAGTGGTTTAATAACCCTTTATTTTCCTATTAATAAGTGCTGTAAAACTAAAGTGTGTTTAGTTATATTTCACCACAGAAAAGGAGTAAATGTTCTGAGGTAATCTGAGTGTTTATGGAGGGTCATCCTCACCACGCCAGATCCAGCAGTCCTCCCTGATGAGCGATGGCAGATTTCACCCTGTTGGCAAAGTGAGCTGCATCTTCACCGTCCTGCTCACGGTAACACACAAAATACACAACATGTAGGAATCACACACAGCCGTGTTAGAAAGTGTAACATCTCAGAAAAGTCATTCAATAAACAGCTTAGTTTGTCTGAAAGCAATCTTCTTTTTAAATTCAAATTAAATATATGTCATTAATCCAGTAAGGGTTTTTTTTCATATCAATATCTACATTTATCTATAAACTACACATTACTATTAGACACAAATCTGATCAATCATTCACATGACTCTAGTTGAGTCATCAGTGAGGAGTGAGGTAAAAAACATTGCCCATCTAAGCTGTTTCTGGGTAATGGATGTTTCTCCTGATGGTGTTGCAGGAGACGGTTACTTCAGGTTGTGGTGTACCTGTATGGTCATGGGAGGGAGGTACCACACGTTGACAACTATGGCCCAGCTGCTCATCATGCGCAGCAGGTAGCTCACCATGTTGTATTTGCTGCTGTTCCAGAAAGCGTCACCGAACCGAGGGTCGTACTGAAACACAGGAGTGAACCATGAGATGAGGAACTTCTGACAACCCGTCTAGTTCACTGGAACTTTTCTACCTTTATAGCCACCGGATAAATCGTCCCTTCGATTTCGAAGCTTCCTTTTTTGAACATCATGACTGAAGTGTTGTTGATGCAGGTTCCTGGTAGAAACGGAAAGAGAAACAGATGTCATCCAATCATAAAACCATTGTCATTTCCCTCATGTGATGAACATCAGCAGACACTAACCTTCAGGAAATATGAGGATGGGAAGTTTGGTCTTCGCCGCAACGTGTGCTCTCAGCCTACAGAGAGGAACATGAGTTCTCATGATGAGGAGGCAGCGCCAGGGCTTGAAGACCTGAATACATCCTGTTCTGATCTGTTACTCCCAGCTTTTGTCTGAATAATTCTCTCTGCTCCAGTTTAATAAAGGAGCCGTTTTGTTATTAGAATTAAGTTGCTATAAATTGTATAATCCATGTTCACTGCTTTTATTTTCTGGATGCTCCTTAGATTTCTTTGCTGTCGTGTGACTTTCAGCCTCACCTGCTGGTCACAGCGTGCCGGTCTTTCATCTCTGACCTCTCAAACCAAACATGCGGGCAGGACTTCACCATGGACCTCTGAATGACGCCCAACAGACCTCCGTGAATCTGCCCCACCTATGAACAGAGCTGGATCAGAACACCTCCTCGTTGTCGCAGCCGTTGTGCTCATCGTCATGGTTGATGATACTAACCATGGCGTAGCAGCCGTCATTGGCCAGAATCACCACATCGATGGGCGTGGTGTGGTTTGCAACGCATATTCCTCCTTTCTGAGGCCTGTTCTCTCTGCAAATACACAAGGAAGATGTTTAAAAAGGAGCTGGACGGAGACTTTGTTGCCCCTGATATAGAATAATAATAAAGAGTGGAAGTTAAAATAAATCAAATAAAATGGAAACACAAGCTGACTGACCTGTTGTGGTAGTGGATGGTAGCTGAGAGTCCTCTGGCACAGATCCTGTAGCAGGTCAGGTGGACCAGCTCACTCAGCCAGTTTTTTGCACTGACACACACACACATTAAATATATACATATATATATATATATATATATAGATATATTAGTAAATAACACAGTGATATTTACTATTATTATTATTATTTACTCATATTATATATTTTATTTTCTGAGTATTTTTGCACTAAGCTTTCTTTAGTTTGCATTTTATGCCAAACATTATGTTTGTAATGTATTTTATGTGTGTATTTTATTTTTATTCTAAAATTCTTCAGTTTAAAGGGACTGCAAATGGATGCACTAATCTAGTGCAGTGCATCTCAGTCTGGTCTGTGTTTCATGTTTTTACTGAACATGGTCCCTGACAAATGAACTATTGAAATAAAAAATAGTTTAAATAGTTTATTAGGGATGTACCTGCTCTCAGGTAGAAGTCCAACCAGAGTGGTTCCAATCACGAGCCATGAGAGGCCAATAATGGCCAGAAGGATCCTGCAGGGACACAAAGTTTCCTCTGAAATGGATTTTAAAGACTTATCTCTACTTAATAACATCATCATGTTAGTGTTTGTGGTTTTGTTTATTATTTTATATGACTTATGACAGTAAAAAAGCCCAGCAGGCATGTAAGATGAGCTCCGGCACACTTTATTGACACCGCGGGTTTGTTCCAACTGTGATCACTTGATCTTATGCTAAACTGGACTATAAGTCACACATCAAGTAGTGGGAAACCCTGGTCCTCGAGGGCCGCATCCTGTACATTCCTGTACATTTTCCATGTGTCCCTGCTCTAACACACCTGATTCAAATCCAATAGCCAATCATGTTCTGCACAGGGACTCATTCATGTGAATCAGATGTGTTGGAGCAGGGGCACATGGAAAACTTTCAGGAGGAGGTAAACGGGTTCCCCAAGAGTCAGATCATTGGCATCAAGAAAAGAAAACATCTAAGGAGATGCAGAATCAACTAAAACTGTCCCACTGCATTATTAAAAACTGGAAGGATAGTGTGGAGTCATCGTCTTCCAGGAGGAAATGTAGTCAGAAAAAATCCTGAACATTTGGTAAAATCAAATTGAAAAAATAAAAAACTGGTAGAACTCAGGGTTATGTTTAATAGTGAAAGTAAGAACATTTCCACATCAACAATGTGAAGGAAATTCAAGGGATTGGGACTGAATAGCTGTGTGGTTTCAGTTTGCCAGGGAGCATAAAGACTGGACTCTTGAGCTATGGAAGAAGGTCATGTGGTCCCATGAGTCCCTGTTCCAGAGTGATGTGAACATCAGGTTAAGAAGAGAGGAGGATGAAGTGATGCAGCCATCATGCCTAGTGCCTACCGTACAAGCCTGTGGGGGCAGTCTATGATCTGGGGTTGCTGAAGATGGTCAAGTCTATGTTCAGGTCTAGTTCAACAATGAGCCCAGAACCTAAAACAATAAACAAACAAATTATGCGTCCAAATAATGAGTTCAGCTAATACCTGAATATACCCAATGAGCAGGTTATTCCCCCTTCCCTGATAGCCATATTCCAAGATGACAATATTCATCTGGCTCGGATTGTGAAAGATTGATTCAGGGAGCAAAAGACGTTTTCACGCATGGATTGGCAACTACAGAGTCCAGACCTGAACCCCACTGAGAATCTTTAGGAGGTGCTGGAGAAGACTTTGCACAGTGGCCGGACTCTCCCATCATCAATACAAGATCTTGGAGAAAAATCAATGCAACTCTGGATGGACATAAATCATGTGACATTGCAGAAGCTTATTAAAACAATACTACAGTGAATGCTGCTGGAATCGAAGCTAACGATGGTTCAAAGACGTTTTAGAGTGTGTGACCTTTTTTAAGGTTGTGTCTTGTTTGGGGGTTTTTTGGACAGTCAGTTTCTATACTTGGTCATGTTCAACCATAAAATAAATGAATGTTGGAGTGAAGGAGGCAGAAAACTGAGCTGGTTCTTGCAACATGTCTCCCAGAGGAGGTGAGAGGTCGGATTGTCTCAGACTGACCTGAGAGGGAAGAGGATGCAGTACCGCACAAAGACTCCGAGACCCCATATGATGGTGAGGCGGAGGCTGATGTAGCGGAAGTTCTGATTGGTCCGGGTCAGGAGGTTCCAGGAGGCCAGCTCCTCAGAGGAGAAGCACTGCGTCACCTCATCGTCCACGATGCTCTCCAAACCCTTCTTGCAAAAGTACATAGGATCACTCAGACAAAACTCTCTTTCTGCCAGTGGCTGAGAGTGGCGCAGATGCCCCATCTCCTCCTCCATCGAGCCCCCCGCTCGCTCTATGATCCCTGGAAGACACAGCATCAGAACACACAGCGTTTAGGCTGCAGCTTCATCCTGCTGCTATAGTAACATTTTTGTTTTACAGGCTGAGAAAACATGTCAGATTATCATTTAACGCAAGTCCAAAGACACAATTTATATCATCTAGAGTGGCAAGTGTTATTTTTACATTAGTAAAGTTTACTACGTAAACAGCAGCATTCAGTGAAGAAGCAAAGTAGCGTTCAGAAACAACACTTAGTTAAAAAACAGTAGAATTCAAAGTTCAACAAATCACACAATAAATTTTAGTAAAGAAATGAGAGCAGAAGTGTGTCATTTTACTTAACTCTGTATCACGGTGGGTATCAGTAAACACTGGCATTAAACAAAGAAATAGTGGGTTCTACTGTGTTTCTTTAATAAACTCTACTGTGATACACCACAGAATATAGTAAAAGTAATTGAAGACAAAGTTAAGTTCTGTTGAGAAATACAGTTCAATAAAGACACAACAGAGTTTAGTAGAGATGCAAAGCTCAGTTTATTTAGGACACAATAAAGTTAAATCCCACAACAGATTTAAAAAAAAGGAAATAAAGAACACGTCTGAGTTCACACAGAAACACTGAAAAGTTCTGGATGTGATATTACAACATGCTGTGTTACCATAACAACCCCCATCCTTGTGTATAAAACAACAGCAGTGGATGAAGCAGCGAATAATGTCACTTCTCTATAAATTATTCAGCTAGTTTACCAGTCGGTTTATAAAGAAGCCTGATTGGATTCTTCCTCACGACGGTTGTATTGCCTTTACAGTAAGGGTGTAGGTTGTTATCTGCTGGAGAAAAGCAGCAGATCACCTGGAAACACCGTCTTCACACGTGTTTGAAAAGTCTATTATTGGTGTGAAGGAATACAAAGACACACCTCAAATCCCCTGATGACCAAGTTGGACTTGTCACCAAGTTTTATTAAAAGTTAATAAATACAATTTATACACTCTGGACAAGCCCTGACCATTTAAAAGTACTGCCATACTTTTATCCTTTGTATTTAGTCATTGTTGGTTGCATTTCTGAATAAATTATTATTATTAATAATAATAATAATAATAATTTTAATAATAATTATTATGAGTTTTGTTATCATTTATGATAATCTATCATCATTACCATTATTATAATAAATAAATAAATTGTTATCATGTCTCCACCCTGCAGCCTAGAGGACGTGCCTAAAATAGGCAACATGAAAGTGTTTGTTATTTTTTGTTTATCCGTAGTTATTTTTGTCTCTTGTGGTGGTTGTATCTTTCAATGGCAATCTTTTCTAATTTCATAATCTCTGTAGTTGTTTACATATTAAATTCTCTCTTATCAGGAAGTGTTTGCATATGCAGCTGTTTTCATATCTGATTTAAATTATTTAACTGATTTTCCTTTTAAACTACATTTTTTTGTTGTAGTTCTTTGTCTTTGTAGCTGCTTCCCATGTTTCTTCTGGTTGTTTTCCAAGTCCTTAACCCCTTAATGCCGTATGTATCATATTTGATACAGTTTCTGAGACCTGATCTAAAAATTGTCTTTCGCCCCCTGGTGGATATCCTTTGCACTACACTAATTATAACGACAGTGAACAGTAAAAATACAAAGATTATTTTTTAATTTGTTCATTTTTTATTTATTTTTGGGTTGTTTTTTTTTGTTTGTTTGTTTGTTTTGTTGTGTTTTGTTAAAGGGTCAAAGACTTTATTTATAGATTAAAAAATGGATTTTCTCCCTATATTTTCTTGGGTCGGGCTTTAAAGGGTTGAGACAGTTTTTTTCTCTCTTCTATTTTGTTGTTGTTTGTGGTGTTTGTTTATTATTGTTGTGGTCCCATTGCATCACTGGGTGATTAAGTATTGTCTTTGTTGCTGGTTTTGCTTGTTTACGCACATTTTGTGTCTTTGAAGTAATCCTGTGTTTTGTTTTTGTGGATAATGTTTGATGCTACTTTCCATTAACCTATTTATTGTGTTTTTGTCGGGTATTTTCATTCGTTTGTGTCAGTTTGTCACTTTGTTGTCAGTTTAAATCTCTTTAAGGTTTTTATTCTCCTCTAAGGATAAACATTCAGTTTGCTCCTATATATCTATGTAATATACTGTATATACATATTTTTTTCCCTCATTACCACCGCAGCCATCATTGATATTATTCACTCGTCCAATTGTGTCTGTTTTTGTTGCTTCCTAAAAAACATGTTCATTTCTAACATTTTGCATCTATTATCTTTAGTTCTTTTATTGAAATTGAAAAAATTGAAATTAAAAAAATGCAGAAAATCTGCAATGAGCGCTGCTGTTAAGAGTTAAAGCTGCAAGTTCAACACATGACAGCACAAAGTTTCATTAGTGGGTAATTTTAAACTCCATGTGGACTCCAGACTGCTGTTTGGCTAACATTATGCAATCTGCTGTTGCATCATCATCCTGAGACCAGTCGTGTGTTTTCTCACACTGAACGACACCCCTTCATCACACAGAGCAGCTGACCAATGTGGTGGCCCTACGTTGGCTCACACAGCGTCACATGATCTCTGCAGCTGAAACAAATCCCTCACACAGCAGAACACTGTGTACTCACACACAAGCAGGAGGCAGCCAGGCCTCATGTCTGTCACACAGTTCACACTAACCACTTCTCCAGTTGTTGCAACTGGAATGTTAAAGTCCGACTGCATCCAGACGCACTTTCACACAGAACATAAAAAAACTTTTTTTAAGAGTTTGCTTCCACACACATAAAAAACACACATGCAAAAGCAGAATTTGTGAAAACATACGAGTCAAAACACTATTATTTTTGCTGCTTTTTGGAACTAATATTAACTTAAATCTGATCTAATGAGAGAAACGTGTACAACGCATATAGGGGTCTCCAACTCCGGTCCTCATGAGCTACTGTCCTGCAGGTTTTAGATGTCTCCTACTACAACACACCTCTGCACAAGCCTGTTAATGACCCAGTGATTTGAGTCGGTGTGTTTCATCAGGGTAGAATCCAAAACCTGATGGTCAGTAGCTCATGAGGACCGGCGTTAGAAAGTTTCAGCATCACATCAAAATGAAAGACTTTAAACTATGTTACATAGTAAAGCGCTTTACATATATGTCACATTCACACACACATTTACACACTGATGGTGGAAGCTGCATGCAAGGCGCTCAACCCATCAGGAGCAATTTGAGGTTCGGTATCTTGCTCAGGGACACCTTGACATGAGCTCTTCGGGCTGGGATTGAACCAGCAACCCTTGGGCAACATGACGACCACTCTACCCACTGAGCCAATGCCGCCCCCCCATAGATCATAAACCAAAAATAAAGATAAAAAATAGATAAATAAACAAGAAAACTTTCAATGCAGGCCCTGCGATGGACTGGTGACCTGTCCAGGGTGTACCCTGCCTTCACCTGAAACACTGCTGGGATAGGCTC
>JBAMHW010000021.1:3356398-3378919 GCA_037177495.1 Rhadinocentrus ornatus | reverse complement strand
TAATAATAATAATAATAATAATAATAATAATAATAATAATAATAATAATAATAATAATAATAATAATAATAAACTAGAAAGCTATGGTCCAGTACTCAAAAAACAAAACAAAATAGTTATAAATTATCACAATGAAAAATTAAACTTAATGTAAAAAGTTTAAAGTTGGGTTTTTTTCTTAATTTTTTACTTTTTTACTTTTAAGTTTTGTTTTTTGATGTTGTTTTTACAAAACCATTTATACAAAAACTAAACAAGAAACAACAATTAGAAACACAGCAATAAAACAGAAAACAGCATAAAATTAAACACAGAAACACACATAACAAAAATGTAATAATCAGAAACTCACAAATGAAACCAGGAGCACCAACCTATCATCATCTCCATCTCTCACATTGGCTGACAGTTACAATTGCCTTGCATCAGTTCTTCAATTACAGGGAGTTAATCTTAAAAATACCAGTCAGCTTCATCAGTAACATAGTAAAGTAAAACACTGGCTGCTCCAATAAATAAACAGTGACAGGTATATGTGACTCTGTTGTGCGCTTTTGTCAACAAGCAGAAGACAGAAGTATGAGAGTTGAAGAAACTATTGGATGTACTATTTTTTTTTAGTCTAGCCTTCACTGCTGCTTTTAACATTGGTGTCAGTATATGACGAGTTGACAGTGAAAGAGTTTTTTTTTAATAATAAAAAGTTAATATGAATCAAAAGAAGGGACTGAAATTAAACAAAGGCTAAATAGAACAAACAGAAGCAAAAATATTTCAACTACATTTAATAAATAAAACAAAACAAAACCCAAGAGCAGTCATTCCTGCAAATATTTATTTTCATGTTATTAACTTGATATGAGTTCATTATTCTGTGATCTTTAGGTAATAAAGCTTTTTTTTTACACAATTTTCTTGCTTTTTCTGGAAATTGACGTCTACTCAAGATAATGAACTGTAACTGTAACTGGTTACAAGCTTTGTTTTCTCTAGCCCATCGACAGTCAGTTGAGGCAAGGAGGCAATATTTTCTTAGCTTCCTGGAAATGGCTTTCCTGAAGTTTAACAAAGAAAGGCCTCCTTCATTTATCATAGTTTTTTCAAACAATGAAAAATTGGGTCAAATTGGGTGCTAACCACTCACTTTTGAGCTCTCCTTGTTCATCTCATGATCTTGAGAAAATAAAGCCATTTACAGCTTGTCATAATCTTGTGAAAAGATGGAAAACATTATTATTTATTAAAAATTAGCTTATTTGCTATCTTAAGATTACAGAACAATTAACTTGTTTTTTTAAAATTATTATTATTATTATTCAGTTGTGTTCTTTTTCTGTTGCTATTGCTTTTGTTCAATTTTTTTAAGTGTTTTGACCCTCGGAGCCACCGTAGTCAGCCCATCTTCCAACCACCAATAAAACCAAGAAGAAGAAGAAGTGGACAGCGCCTCTTACAAACTGGTGTATCAGTAAGCATCATGTCTGAGCCGACAGTCCGAGTTTCCGGGATCATTTTAGCTTCACTCATGTTCCAACATTTTAACAATGACTCGGACGTGGTGAGAAGCTCTTTCATTAATATTTAAATTCCGTGTTATTTATCTGGACGGTCGGTTAAGTGTGTCTGAGGAGGAAAGTTAGCAAACACAACAATAGCGTCTCGTGATTAGATAACTTCAAAGCCTGGATAGTTCTTATTTTATTTATTAAAGTCTTATTATGTATTTGGGTGCAGTAAAGTTTATATATCTTGTAATGTGGTGGCAATACACCCGAAGTTGCGTTGCTGCAACTTTTATAACTAAGCTAAACGCTATCAGTTAAGGAACCGGACTCAAATTCAAGTACCTTGTGAATCTAAGAAAATCCACATACTAATAAGAAAACACAGATTATGTAAAGGGACTAAACAAAATTTTTAAAACTTTGAATGTCTGCTGGTAAGTTAGGCGGATATTCCATCCCAGATGTAGATTTTAAATGAGTCACGTTGTTAAATAACTAGAGCCCTGTTGCCGCCCATCACAGAGCTTTAGACTCCTGAGTGTCCATCCGGGTAAAGTTGGGTTTCTGTCTGACAGGAGGGTCTCGTGCTCGGAGAGAGCCGGTTTGATGAGCAAGTTACCATCAGCGACTCCCAGTCTGAAAACATTCACATCGAGGAAGTATACAGTAAGTGCAATAGTACTTCTACACAGCTATACTGTGTGAGTTTTGTGTGTAATAAGTGTGTCCCTAACAGATGTCCAGAAGTGCATCGCCTGCCACAGGCTGAACTCGTGAGTACTGCATATATAATGAGATGTTGTAGTGTTTTTACTCTGCTGTGTGATAATTTCCTGTCAGTCTGTACAGCTGCTCTGGGAAGGTGAACATGGAGGTGCTGCAGGAGATGCTGGCAAACAAAAAACAGGTGAGCAACAAAGGTGTGTTGAGTCAATGTAATGTTACTGTTTGATGTGGTGTGTTTGCTGAATGCAGGACAGCGTGATCGGCTGGTACCGGCAGCGCAGGAACACGGAGCAGAACATGACGTACAGAGAGAAGCTAGTCCACCAAAAGCTGAAATGCGCTCTGTCTAACCCTCACATGATCTTCATGTTGCTGACACCCAGCAGAGTGATGCCGACAGGCTCCACCTACAAGATGGAGTACTCCGCCTTCATCTTCCGCAGCAGGTTAGGAATAGAAGAGCAGGTTGCGTCTTGTCTCCAGGGCCCTAATTTACCAACCATTCTTATGCACAGATTTGTGTGTATTTTATGTAAAAGAACACATTCATGCAAACTGTGGAATTTACCATCTTGTACTTCCACTTAAAAATGTTCTTAAATATAAGATTTCTGACCATGCACAGAGTCTAGTGGTAATACAAGGAAACTACATTATTTTTTAATGTGTCACAGCAATCTCAGCATACTTTTGCATTCTTTATTTAATCTTAATAACAATTACTCAATAAGTAATGTTTCAGAAAAAAAAACAGACATGTAGCCTAATTTATTACTAAACTTCCAAAAGAACCCTGTGACAAACAGGTGAGCGCTTATCATCATGGATGTAATGTTATCAAATTATACTTCAAACTGCTCTCTGCTGTGAGCAGCTGACAGCTGATCTGTTTGGTGAGATCACAGAGTGACTTCTAATCAGAATACCAGTTAGATTTCTGTTGTGATTTGGGACACGTGTTGCAAAGTTATCCTAACTAGGCTATTCCAGTGAATATCCAAGTAGGGATATAAGATAAGAGACAGGTTGGACATTCTCTGGCCGTCACTGAGCTGTATTACGCCATTCATGTTGGATGCATCTTTTCCGTGGAACAAAATACCTTTATTTCTCTTGAACAATTCAACAACAAAACAAATGAAAGGGTTGTGATGCTGGGAATGTGTGAATAAGTTACATCAAGTTAAATCAAGTCACCTTCATCTCTACAGAACATTACAAATAAACCGAGGTTAACCAAAGAGCTTCTCAGAATAAAAAAACAATATCCACAGGAAGTTCTGGTGGGTTCTGTCCTTCTCCACCTGCAGATACAGATAATATTTTTCTTTTAATATAGTTTGATATTAAGCAAGTGAACAATATAACTTTTAACAAAAAAGAAAAAACAGTTATCTCTGCGATCCCAATTCTAACCTCAACTCCTTTTTCTCATTTTGTTAGTTTAGCTTTACACACATATTGCTTCCACAGTGTTAAGAAATATTTATCTCCTTCTCTTAGACTTTTGCAAGTGAGCTCCATATCTAAATTTTTTTTTTAATAAATGTTAATTAAACCTGAGAGATGTTGCGGTTGGCTTCAAACTCAGCTGAAATGTATTCTTTCTTCCTCTCCATCACTCCGAGGAGAAGCAAAAGGGATTTCCGTGTGACTTCTAAAGGAATATGTTGTCACCTTATCTGGTTAATTGAGGGTGTTTCTGAATGCAAATGACCACGATTGAGCACAAGCAGGTGATTTAGAACATGCGAGATTTATCAACAGCTGATTACTTCCTGACGCGCTACGACTGGCCTCCCCACGTTTTATAAATGTTAAAAACATTCTAAATTTCGTTCGTAGGATGGAAATTAGGGCAGTTTCTACCATCGGTTAGGAATGAGGGTACTGGCTTCTGTGATCGGGTTGGGGATTAGTTAATCAGAAGACTCTGAATTTGTTGACTTAACAGCAAAATAAGCTGCTGACCAACAACCTTTTGGGGGGGTTTTTTTTGTTTGTTTTTTTATGAAGGTGCTTTGTGAACATCCCTGTGATGGTCAACAATCTGGGTCTGCTAGAACAACAAGCGTACTGGAAGGTGTCGGCTCCATGTTCTGCAGCAGGTTACAGCTTCACCATGGAGAAACACAGGTATTGTCCAGCTACACGCCAACACCTTCGCACCGTAACTGTGTTTCTGCTCACATAGCTGTGATTGTTTTAGGTCCAACTTCTTCTCCCCCAACGGGCTGCTGAAGGAGGTGAATGAGGTTGATAAAATGAACGAGTCACTGCAGGCAGAGCTTCAGGTAAGAGAGGGGTAAATGAGCATTTTAACTTCCTGCTTCTGCACTTTGCTCAACATTTCTGTGTTTGCGGACAGAAAGCGTGCAGGGACGTGGAGGAAAGTGAGCGTCAAGTTGAAGCGCTGCGGACTGAGGTTTCATCTCTCAGGAAGAGACTCGGAGACAAGCAGCAGAACACGGCAGCGAAAGATGGCGGTAAGATGCAGAACTACCTCCTGGCATTATGTTTTCAGGCTTGGCCTCACTCAGCGTTTCATCTGCGAACAGAAACCGACGAGTCAACCCAACCGAGGAACAACCTGCTGCTGCTGAACGCCGTCAGAACGCTGCTCGGCTCCGCTCCCCTGTTCCTCACGCAGAAGTTAAACCTACAGGCATTCCCTATCCCTGAGCAAGATGTTTCCATGGCAACACAGGAACAACTGCAGGAAACGGCACCAGTGAGGGAGAGGAAACGGAAGAGGAGCAGTTGCTGATGGGCTGTTCAGGAAAACAAGTGTTTCCATGTACATATTAATGTATTTAATGTTGGTTTAAAAGGCCCTCTAACGTTGTTTGTTATATTTTGGGGATGTTTTATTGATAAAGATGTTTCT
Source organism: Rhadinocentrus ornatus (assembly GCA_037177495.1). Classification (NCBI taxonomy): domain Eukaryota; kingdom Metazoa; phylum Chordata; class Actinopteri; order Atheriniformes; family Melanotaeniidae; genus Rhadinocentrus; species Rhadinocentrus ornatus. The sequence continues at coordinate 3,373,801 of JBAMHW010000021.1, read as the reverse complement.
GTAAAAGTGCTGCAGCCGTCCTTGTTATTTAGCTTTCATGTTTGTTACAGAGCTGCACTAACAAACATTAACCCCTTTTTGGTAATCTTGATTTATCTCAGTCGAAAACCAGCAGTTTACTGAGTCAGGCGGCAGTTTGCTTTCTGTTTCAGTCAGACTGAAAACAAACATTAAAATAAATAAAATTAGGTTTTGTGGAAAGTGACACTTCAATGTAAGTTACACACATTTTCTGTTCCTTGTTTTTCTGATTCTCTGCAACTGAAGGTGGAGAGTTTAAACATGACGTGATTTAAAAACATAATGGCCATGTTATTTTACATATAGCACCCTGAAATAAAGCAGAATCCTCCTTTATAAAATTTTATTAATTTTTAATTCCCACGTTTACTAAACTTAAGCCCACCCCTGTAACCAAAAAGCTGCCACTCCCCCTAATTAATCATTATATAACTGAAAATGATCAAATTACGGTTTCAAAACAGAAATAAGAAAGATTTCCAGATTTATTTTTATATTTAAGTGCAGTCAGTGTTGTTGCTTTCCACAAAGATCATGAAAGGAAAATGTGAAAGTGCTTCCAGATTTAACAATAGAATATTTTACCACTTCCGGGTGGTGGCAAAGCTGGAGCCTATCCCAGCTATTATCAGGTAAGAGGCAAAGTTACACCTGGACAGGTCACCAGTCCATCGCAGGGCCAACACAGAGAGACAAGCAACAATTAAACCTCACAATCCTAGAGAGAATTTAGAGTAACCAGTTAACCTAACATGCATGTCTTTGGATTGTGGGAGGAAACCAAAGTACCTATAGAGAAGACACTGAAAGTCATTTATTTGGATTTGTGTCTGTTAAATAATGAATTATTCACTCTTTAGGGTGCATATGCACATAAATAAAAATTAAATTAAACATTTAAAGCAAAGCCTAACTGTAACAGCATCAGTGGAATTAGTTGTTTTAAGTTACAAATGTTGTCCATCTTCTGAATCCTCCATTTCTCTCTCTCTCTCTCTGGGGTCATTGCAGACAACCAGCAGTTTGTTTCCCAATTTAAAAAGTCAACTGAGATCAGACCACAAACAGATTCTGACTCAATTTACACATTGACAACAGATGCACTTTAATACACAAAATGAACACACACTGATCCTTTAATCCAGATGTTTGATGCCACAGATGTTGGGATCTTTCATGAACTGCGGATGCTTGTGGGTCACAGACATGAAACCTGCAGCAGAAACGTAAAGTTAGAAGTGCATCTCTAATTTTCATCAAAGAAATTTGACATTTTTGACAACCCATTTCTACCCTTGAAGAATTAAATTAAAGCAAAGTCATTACATGGGTATCTTTTTTTAATTTTCATACTTAAAAATGGCAGTCTGTATGAAAACACTGGAATGAGCGTACCCATTGAGTGGGCCTTCTTAATGGCTTTAGAGACTTCTTTCTGTTTCCTCCCACATAAACCTGACAACGAAACAGATGTGCCATAAGTGTGTGTGCAACTTTTGATGCAAGACAAACTAGCATGTACCAGCTCACCTGTGATGCGTCGGCCATAAATCCGGCCTGTGTGTGGAGAGATGAACTGAGACAGTAGCTGAAGAGGACGGGGGGGTTAGCAAACCATCGGATCTGACTTGAACTCCCACCAGTATGCATTTACCGTTAACATGCACTGTGATTGTTCACGTGACTGCAACTGTAAAATATTCCACCTGACTCACCTGGATGTTTTTGTAGTCCACTGTAACGTTGCAGAGGACGCAGCCTTTCTGGGGCTCTTTGTACGGATTCTCCATGTTCACGAGCTTAAAGACAAAAACGTTCTGCGATCGTTGGGGTGTTTCTGTGATCACTTACATCATCACATTTTATAAACAGAACATACCATGTCTTCTTTATGTTGAACTACACCTGCCGTGACACTCCTGAAACCTGCAAAGAAGCACAATTACGACACGTTAGCATGTTAGCGTCACAGTGTAAAGTTTACCGAATAAATGTTATTGAATTTCAACAACCGTCCATATTTTATTATTAAACAATAAAAAAAATAACCTAAAGTTGGAAGTCACCTGTGTTTCCACTGAGATAGAAAGCAGGTTTTAGCCTCTGGAGCCCCCTCAAACACAACATTTTGACCTGACACGGGACGGGAAGTAGTGCGTGTCTTAAAGTATTCCGACCGCTGTATCGCTGGGATCATTAGTTCCTAGCACACCATCCGCTTCCAATTTTACATTGTGATTTAAAATAAACCATAAATGTGATTTTATCTATGGAAAAACAAACACACACACACAAAAAAAACTAAACATGACTTCATATCACAGTTTAGGTTTAGACACACCACTTTCAATGTCTTGTTTTACATAAAATCTAGGTTTTATTGATTTACTAACATAAAACTCAAGAGGGTAAAGTTATCAAGCATTGTTTCATTATATATGATGAGTCGACTGTGGGGGGAATTATTCAACTACGTTCACGTCCACACTCCACATCAATAGGTCGCGGTAATGTGAGTTTGTTTGCCAACTGCCGATAACATCAATAATACCGAAGAAGAAAAAGACGAAGAAGGGGAAAACCAATTCTGCTATAAATAATTGGCAGAAATATAATATTATGACACTTGTGGCTACGGTACTGAAGCCTAGAGCGACTGTTTAACAAGAAGGAACAACACGTGAAGCCTTACGTTTTTATACCAGCTAAAAATTACATTTTCAAAAATGAAATGTTCAGCTCAACTAGCATTAGCCAACTAGCCAGGAAAACGAAAGCGGAAATCTTGGTGGGATTGCTCTCTTGCTCCAACGATGACTGATTTTGGTTTTGAATGTGGTGCGCACTGAACTGTATTGTTGTAACCATCTGCATGAGCTTAAGTTTAAATAAGCTTTTCGTTTAAATATTTCGGTTGTAGAACTTTTTACATTTTATGAATCGTTTTGATTTACTTATGTCTATTGTTAACTTTGCAACGAGAACAAGCGGTGGGAGACAAGAGGTTACTGTTAGCTGACTACTAATTAAACCTGGTAACTTTAAGGTTGTTTTTTTACTTTTCATCTATATCTTAGCTAGTTTAACTATGTTGTAGACACATCAATAACTTTGGTTATAACCCATCTAGTCAGTTCTGTGTGGGATTAAGCGTTTTTCTGTTAGCTTTGTTTTACAGTTTCAGAGGCGTTTGTTTAGCAACTGTTTGACATGTAGGTCCAGCTGAGCCCGAACCCGGATAGGGATGAGTTCCGGGAGGCTCCAAGTCAAAATAAAACGAGTTTGCGCGAGAAAAAGGTCACGGGACTTTCTAAAGACTCACCTGACACCTGCCCGAAAGAAAGGAGGGGGTGTAGGCTCACCGCGATGTTCCCCCACCAGGACGATCGACGCCATCATGACTGACAATCCAGCTGTGGAGGTACGCAGAAAATCAGCAAGCTGTCACATGGGATGACATAGTGAACAACCAAAAAGCTACAGTTCCACCACAGGAGACTAAAGACAAAAGTGCCACCTCAAATAAAAACCTGCGCACAAGTGTGTAATAAGGTGCTGCATTACTGGCGTGTGTGCTTCACTATTCTGGTGATGTGCAGCAGCTTGAAACTCAGAAAATGTGCAGAAACATTGCCTCACAATTCCAAAGATTATTGGATAAGCTGCTCACAATTTGCACATCCGTAATCCATTAAACAGATTTTGACCACAACTTAAACAAACATGGATTTATACAATACCAGAAAGTGAAGATCAGCTCTAAAAAAACATTATCTCTTGCTGTTGCTCATTTCTAGAGGTTGTAGATGCAATTTTTTGCCTTAAATTGTGTGATTGTCGAACATTAAGAAACTAATTCTTCATTCTTAGCTGTCCAGTGCTCAAAGCCCCAGGCTGAAGCTTCCAGGTAATCTAAAACTTCTACGAGGGTTGATTTTGGATGTAAAATATCAGAATCTGAAAACTTTATTAATCTCCAGAGGAAAATTGAATTGTAGGAGAACAACAAACAAGAACTGAAATATCTCTTCACAAAGTCTCTGTTGAAAATATATTAAAATATTTGTAGGGAAAACTGATAAATGCTCTGAACTGATTGAATAATTGATTAAATTCTTGCATTTTGTTTTCAGTACTGCAGCGATAGCGAGGATTTGTTCGGTGACTATGACAGCATCCTGGAGGACAGCTCTCTACTGGCGAAGCTTGATGATGCAGAAGAAAATGAAAGACGGCGAGCTGCGAACGAGCAGAACTTTACAGCTCTGCAACCGCCAAAGGATATTGTCTCAAAACGATCCTGTGTTGATTCGCTCACCAACTCCATTCTGGATGAGCTCAGAGACGAGCCCTTTAAGGACTTACCGTCCAGCCAGCTGCAGTTTCAAGAACAAATCCAAGAACAATCAAAAAGGAGCAGACTGCAGGATGGAGACAAAACCTCCACGCCTTTACAAAGTGCCAAAAGGACAGCTGAAGTCAGACTAAAGACAGACATGGTGGATGAAACCAGGAGAGACAGCAGAGCTAGGAGGAGCGTAGCTGACCAGCTGAAGAAGACGATGTTGGGGAACGCAGCAGCTCCTTCTGGCATTTCACGGACTGCAGTGCTGAAAGAAGCAGTGGTTTCTGAGGAAATTAGTGTCGCCTTGCAGGCCATGGAGACCATATCTGCCGAGACGCCCGACCTGGGGCCGTTCTTCGGACTGCCCAGCAGAGTAAAGGAGCTGATGTACAAACTGAGAGGAATCCAGAAGTTATATGGTGAGATGCTCTATCCTGTTTGCTGCTGGTGGCAGACTCAACCATCCATTATCCTCTTATTTGTTGCTTTTGTTTGCCTTATTTCAAAATAAACTGAATATATTTGAGTTTTTAGCCATTTATCAGACAGAAAACTATATTAAAAAAGCACTTTATTTTGGACCTTTTGGGAGCTAAATGTAATGTTTTCTTTATGTTTTATCATTCTGTAGACACATTACAAGTTTATACCAGTATTGCGAAACTATAGCTCTACATTTAAGTTAAATTCAGTGGGACAGCTTCATCAATCACTCAGCTGAATCTGAATATCAAGAACACATTAGACCTGCTCTGTTACAAAGCTGAACAGACCTGGTGTATCATTTTTACACTGTCGGGGAGTTTAAGTGGATTTTAGATCTTTCAGCTAATCTTCATGTATGACCCTGATGAGCAGCGAGTGTTTTTCAGACTGATGTAGCAGAGAAGAAGACTTTTTATTTCTTTTGTTTGTGTGTCAGACTGGCAGGAGACGTGCTTGAACTTGGACTGCATTCAGCAGAGGAAGAACCTAATCTACTCTCTTCCCACCAGTGGAGGGAAGACTCTGGTAGCGGAAATCCTCATCCTCAGAGAGCTGCTGTGCAGGAAGAAGGACTGTCTGTTCATCTTACCATACATATCGCTGGTGCAGGAGAAGGTACTCAAACACACCTACTTATTTACAGTTAAAGTTTCAACATGGATGACAACTCAGAACTCAGATCGTGGTACAGAAAACATTAATAAAAGAAGTTTAAGTCTTTCAGGTTTGGTATTTTTCAGCTGAATATATGGTGGACATCCCAAATAACTAAAAGTGTAATTTATTAGATTTTAATGCCTTTATTTTCAAGACTTAAATAAGGAGCCATCTGCAAAAAGACAATAAATAGAGTATACATGGCTGTAAAGATTGTTTGAATTGAACTGGATGGTGGGTTTAACATCTTTAAAGCAACCCCATATAACTATTTAACCTTAAATCTGTCTTCTGATTAATTTTGATGGCACTCTGACATCTGTTATGTACATTCCTGGAGCTGTCATTGTCCTGCAGCATCCAGCTGGGGCTTCATGTGACAGCTGCTTTTTGCTTTTCAGCAACACATCACACAACAGCAATGGGATATCAATAAACGGGTCATTTTGAACATGCACCATGGCTGATTCAGCCAAGAAATACAAGAGGACATTATTGGAGGGAGTGAGGAAAACAAAGAGAGATATTAGTAGAGCAAGAGATAAGAGTCAACATAGGACTTTTACTGGCTGGAGAGAGCTCAGAGAAGAGACAGGATGAAGATGGATGCTGAATTAGTCTTCATTAGGGCAAAAATCTGCCAAAGCCCAGTAGTGTTGCTTTAAAAGACCAAAAATGTCACAATTTTATTTATTTCTGTCTAGATCTTGTCATGCTTTCCAGCTTTTACCTCAGTAGAAATTTAGAAAATTCAGACTGAAATAATCTTTTAGCTCACTGGCAAAAGCCCAAGTAGATTAAGTTTATTATAGAAATGTGTCTAAATTATCTGTGACACACCACCAAGTTGTCTCTGAAGCTGATGAGGTTTCTGGAGTACTGATTTCTCATCCTTGGGACCAGGGTCCTGGACTTTCATGTCACACATTTGGACATGAGTAATGGCTTCTTTAGTTTCGACTAATAATGGGACTCCAACGTACTTTTTCTTCAGGTGCGTGGGTTGGCGAGCTTTGGCCTGGAGCTGGACTTCATGGTGGAGGAGTACGCCGGCAGCAAGGGCAAGTTTCCTCCAGTGAAGAGAAGAAACAAAACATCCCTGTACGTTGCCACGATAGAGAAAGCCCACAGCCTCGTCAACTCCCTGATAGAGACCGGCAGACTGGATAACCTGGGGCTGGTGGTGGTGGATGAGGTAGACAATCGTCACGGTTTGCACGAAAGCTGCTTCAGTTGTGAAATGAAAGACAAAATATTATCGATGGAGATTTTTCTTCTTTCCTCTGCAGCTTCACATGCTGGGTGACGGCAGCAGAGGGGCTGTGATTGAAATGACTCTGGCCAAAGTTCAGTACATGAGCAGTAAGTGTGTCCTGTCTGTTTGATGCTGTAAACCTGTGAATAAAATTAAGGACGCTGTTCTCTGTGTTCAGGGACGACGCAGATTATTGGAATGAGCGCCACTTTGGGAAACATTACGGACCTGCAGACATTTCTGAGGGCAGAAAATTACACAAACGACTTCAGGCCTGTAAGTGATGAAATGTTTCAGAGCACGCTGCAGTGTTGCCAAATGCCTTCTGAGTAAACTGGACGTAAACCATATTAGTTATTTTGAATTATTTTTGCCTCTTCCAGGTTCAGTTGAAAGAATTTGTTAAACTCAATGACACAATTTGTGAAGTCGACCCAAAGGAGGAAAGCTGCTTCAGATTCTCACGTCTTCTCAACTTTAAAGTGAGTTTGTGGATGTTAATGTTCTTCAGTCTATACGTCCTCCTTAACCATCCTTGGTGCCGTGTTTATATTGCCCTGAATTTGTTCATACACAGCCATTATCACATTTCAGACTGCAACACTGTCTAATGTCTCCATTCCTTCTCACAGCATTTAAAGGATATGCTGGACTTGAGGATACAAAGTGATTTTTGGTGTTTTTTTGTCCCATTCTTCCTGCAAGCATGTGTTAAGGTGTCATTGTTTTGAATTCTACAACGTTTTCTGTTGACCAGTCCAGTACCAGTACCACCTTCTTCCTCAGTCATGTCCGTTTAATGTCTTCAGAAGGTGGTTTTTCTTTTTTTTTCTTTCCTCTACTTCTTTTCATGGATGTCCCAGGAAAAGATGTGGTCTTAAAGGCAGCATATGTTGCTGTAAAATCTTAGAAAACTTTTCTGCGTTAATGCTGCCATCAGAGAGAGCTCTGATCCAACCCAGTACCATCACAGAAACCAGCTTATTTATAAACAGTGATTTTGTAAAGATTTCAATGATTTTATCACACATTCAGTGACAAACTGAGGATCCTTTGTCCATCTTTACTCCCCAAAGACTTCAAAACTTTTATCGATACTGCTGCTTTTGTACCAAAACATACATACAGACAGACAGATAGATAGATAGATAGATAGATAGATAGATAGACAGACAGACAGACAGATAGTTCCAACTTGTTTTTGCAACATGTTACAACTTGAAATGTAGAAATACTTAAAATTAAGACATTAAGACTCAAATTTATTGGAAGAAAGACTCTTTGCTTTACATTTGCCTTTTCGTCCCAACTGTTCACATCAAAACTAAACTGTTAACTGTTATCTGCACTTTTTTACTCAGGTTTTAAAAATATCTCACAATATCCCTACTTCTAATAACTGTTTGAGCTAAGCTGTATAATTTACAAAATCCTGCAGCTACAGTAAAGAGAGAGACTTTTGTGTTTTAATGTTCTTTCCAGTCTGGAACAAACGCTGCTGGAATAAATGAAATCTTTTACTCTGTGACAACCTCTTGGTCTCTGATTGTTAGCAGTAGTGTCATCTTTAAATAATCCCGCCAGGTTTGTCAGGCTGAGCCAATCAATGTAGTAACATGAACAAACATGGGTCCATGTCCATGCAGTACTCCAGCGCGATGCAGAAGATTGACCCAGATCACATCATCGCTCTGGTGACTGAAATCATCCCAACACATTCCTGTCTGGTCTTCTGTCCCACCAAGAAGAACTGTGAGAATGTAGCAGGGATGATCTGCAAGTACTTGAAGAAGTGAGTATGTCTGTATATCTGCTGCTTTGCTGCACCAGCTGCTTCACATCTCTGCTCTCCTACAGCGAGTTCCTGCAGCACCGTGAGGCTGAGAAGGCCGTCCTCCTCAGAGAGCTGAGGGACAGCGGGAACGGCTCAGTGTGTCCGGTCCTTAAAAGGACCGTGCTTTACGGCGTAGCTTACCACCACAGTGGACTGACATCTGAGGAGAGGAAACTGGTGGAGGAGGCCTACTCCAACGGTGTGCTCTGCCTCCTTACATGCACCTCCACCCTGGCTGCAGGGGTTAACCTTCCTGCCCGCAGGTCAGATGTTGGTTTTTCACCTTATCTCAGTCTAAAATCCTCCATGAAGGATCTAATGCTTCATTTTGTTTTGAACTGTTTCCCTGTTACACATATATAATAAACAAAGCTGATTTTCCTTGTAATGTCAGGAATTTTGTGTCCTGTTTACTAATGTGGAACCTGTTTGCTTACAAATGGATGAATGTGCCACTATTTCCTATGTGAAGACACAAAATTTTGCAGCTCTAATCAAAAGTTTGGACACCTTCCCTTTGGATTTAATGGGAAAGTGAGTCCAGACTTTTGACTGGTACTGTACATTAATCCAGTTAATTATGAACTCTGCTTCACCTCACCAGAACAAACCTCACTGTTTTACCTGCAGGGTGATCCTACGCTCGCCATACGTCGCAACTGACTTCCTGAAGAGGAGCCAGTACAAGCAGATGGTTGGGCGGGCCGGTCGAGCCGGGATCGACACTGTGGGGGAGAGCATCCTCATCCTGCAGGAGAAGGACAGGAACATGGTAACTCCACCTCTAAACCTCTAAAACTATCTGGGTAGTTTAAAATCATGTCTGCCTTTTCTTTTATTTCTCTTTCAAAGGGAAAACCTTTTTAGTATCTGTTTAGATGTAGTTATAAACGGTTATAAACAGAAATCATTTTTAACAGCAAGAAAAGATTTTACCACAGAAAAGAAAAAAATTAGGTAACTTCTTCTAAATTTAGCAGCAAAGCAAACCAGACCAGGATTCATAGATGCACGTTTTATTGATGCTGATGGATAAAGTAAAATACTTTTCAAGATATTGATAACAAAAGATGCTCTCAGGATAAAAATTCAGATATCCTCCCAAATGCTCCTTTTATATTGTTACAGTGAGGAGGGATTTCTCCATAAAATTATGAAACCATCATTTAGCATAGCACGAACAAGGCTTTCCACAAAGATTTGACTAGGTGGATTAAAATAGTCTGCACACATTGATGCCTTATTTATACTTTATAACAGGGGTGTCCGGCTCTGGTCCTTGAGGGCCACACGGTTCCCTGCTCCAACACATCTGACTCAAACAAATGAGCCTTCATAGACTGTTGGATCCATTTATTTGAGTCAAGTGTGTTGTAGCAGGGAAACATTAAAAAACCTGCAGGACAGCGCCACCTCGAGGACAGACTTTGAAAAGCCCTGCTTGATAACATGCTGTTATACTAAAAATGAAGTAGACCTATTTGTTTCTGCACAGCTCTCTGAAGGTCCCATCACAGCTTTTCTACCAGGTCCAGGTCTGGACTTTGACTGGATAACGTCAGCACCTTGAATATTTGTTTTCTGTAATTCTGTTGTAGTGTTTTTGTTTGAAGGAAAGTATTTTTGTTTTCTTGCGATCATAAAGGAGTTCTTTTTTATAACAAGACATTTAAGTTGGTATCTTGACATTTAATTAAAAGTCTGGACATTCTCAGCTTCCACAGGAACCAATAAATGTTTCCTATAACAACAGAAATGGTACTCAAAAAAATTATCTGATGCTGCTCCAAGTGACTTGTTTTCTTCTCTTCTCAGGCCAAAGCTCTTGTGTGCGCTCCAATGGAAAACTGCTACAGCAACCTGATGCAGGATGATGGCAAAGGCATCTTGAGTCTCATCCTCTCTCTAATTGGATTAAGCGTAAATCTTTTTTTTAAGTCTTTTTTTGTCCAGATCTGAACAAATCAATCAGAATCAGACATTTTCATCAGGTTATTTATTTCCTCTTCATCCTTTTACCCAGTTTGTTTTGTCTGCCCTTCTGTTTTTATTAACATCTGATCATCTGATGATGCCTGGCATAAAACATTAGAAATGGCTGACACATCTTGCTTTATTTTAGTCCAAATTTATTTTAAACTCGATATTTTGAGTGAGTGGATGAATTGGTACCGTGTTACTGCAGATCACCACGTCACTGCAGCAGATTCAGGACTTTCTGCGCGGTACGCTGCTGTTTGTGCAGCAGCAGCAGCTGTGTGTGGACAGGAGTCTGGGGGACGTTGTGCAGCAGTGTGTCCACACGCTGAAGGAGAAAGACCTCATCACCATCACGGAGACAGACTCTCCAATGCTGCAGATCACCAAGCTGGGGAGAGCCACTTACAAAGGTACACTCACCATTCCTAGATTAATCCTTCAGCCACCCCTTTCTGACCAAAGTGGTTCCAATGTTTGTTTAGAGCAGGTGCAAGAGCCACTTCTAAGCTGGATCTAGCTAAGAACTGGTTTGGTTTCTCACAGCCAGAAAGCCACAACAGAACCACATAATTATATGACTTTAAACATCTCCACCAATGCATGTTTAGTGTACTCTGAATATCTGTTGATGGCCACCGCACAGATACAGTTTGTCTCCCCAAAAACATCAACAGATCAGAGTTTATCATGTCTCTCTCTGCAAACTGATGTCTTAATATCCCCTGTCTAGTTTTTCTGTCACTTTTGTTGTTGTTTTTTTAACAAGTGTTGATGTTAGTGAAGTAAAATCGGGTTTGTAAATCTCTTATGCACAGATGTGTCATCATGTAACGTAAAAAAAACTGAGAGATGTGCTGGTTTAAAGAAAACAGATCCAGAGAGTAAACTCTTTTGACTTCATGATAACCTAAGTACTTTAAGTCTCCACCCGACGGGTCTAGATTTTATGTACTGTTGATTCAATGTGTTGGATTTTCAATATCTTTAGAGCTATTTTTATATGAATGATAAAAACACCAACCTGCTGAAATCTGGCTTCAAAGTTCAGTGAAAATTTGTTTTGTTAGCATTCGGTCCATCATCAAAAAACTGTGTTGCAGTTGCAGCTCATGCTCAGCCCTATTGTGTGTCTAGTCAGAAATAATAAACTAGTCTGATTATCTCAGAAACTGGTCCCACACAGGCTACAGGATGCAATGAGGTGCCATCTAGTCATGTTGTCATAGTTACAGATTTGTCTTGTGGGTACTCATGGGAGTGAGATGCCAGCTTCCCCCCAGCAGGGGGTGCTGCTGCACAGGGATGAAGTAAAGCATTAATGAATTTGTCTCCTGTAATCCTCAGGCTCTGTGGATCTGACCTACTGTGATGTTCTATACAAAGATTTGTGTAAAGGTCTGGAGGGTTTGCTGCTCAATAGTTACCTGCACCTGGTCTACCTGGTGACTCCGTACGACCTCATCGCTCAGTGCAAACCTGACTGGATGATCTACTTCAGACAGGTACAGAATCTCTGTCCAATGTCACAGAGTCTCATCCTCACCGCTGCCTGCTGACCAGCTGCTCTCTATCTGCAGTTCACAATGCTGTCCGCCGCAGAGCAGAAGATGTCTGCAGTTGTTGGAGTGCCTGAAAGTTTTGTGGCAAGAAAAGCTGCAGGGCAAACTGTGAAAAAGGTAACAGCATGTCAGACTGTAGACAAACACCTGCAGGTTTAACACAAGTCTCAGGAACTTCAAACTAATAAAATGTTTTAAAACAGAGAGGAAGCTTGGAGTGCTACTTGGGTGTGTAGAATATCTTTCCTCTGGTGCTCTTCCAGTTATACTATGGGTTTATTATGTTATATTAACCTATTTCTATAGATTGACTGTTTGTCATTGGCGGGTTGATTATAACATGTGACCCTCTACCTGCCCACACAGAGCAGCTGCTGCTGATTTTCTCTAGATATATAGGAAATGAATTGTTTAACAAACATTTTGCCACTTGCCCTGACGAAGCCTTGTAGGCATTTTTAAATCGGCATGTACTTTTAACTAGATTAGCCATGATTTAATAAAGGCTTTTTATTTCTCATCCCCTTGAGTGCCTCAGTTATCTCTTTATATTAATAAAATGTTTTATTATAAATGTAGATGAAGCATGAAACACAGAAACAGGAGATGCTTTCACTGCTCTTATGAAAGGAGAGGATGAAACTCCCTCAGGTTTTTAAGGCAGCCCTCCACTCCAGAAGATACATCTGCAGACTGTTAATGAGGCTGAAGGTTGGCTGGTGCACAAATGGGTCATTATGTTTCATTGACTTCTCTTTGATTGATTGAAGTTTTATTTCGAACAAAAAAATAAAAATAACGGTTGCTACAGAGTCCGGAAAGGAATGAGATGAAGTATAAAAAACGTATTTATTCCGGCCCCCCTTTTTATAATCATAAGTTTATCTTCCTTACAGTGATTGAATTTATCCCTAAATTGTCAGTTTTCATTTTTTTTGTTGTTTTTTTAATAGATACAGAAAAAAATAAATATAAACATATACGCATACACACTCATGTACACATCTACAAATATACGTGCACATGTACACACACTTACAAAATGCAAAATAAATACACTATTTATTCATTTATTTATTTATTCTGATGTTGATGTAGTTTTGTTTTGTTCCACACTTGGATGCAGAGAGTGAAGTTGAGGTATCGTTGGGCCACTTTACACTAAATGATTCTTCACTCAACTTAAAAATGATCAAAATTTTCTTTTACCTGAAATCGTGTCCAGGGCATGCTGACTGTGACAGGGTTTCTTTAAAAAATTAAGTCACGTCAGTATGATCAGAAAGCAGAAGAAATAACAACAAAAATAAACTTTTTATAAAAGCGACAGATGTTTGTTCATGTAGATCATTTACCTGATGGTAAATAATCACGTCAGAGTGGGAGGGACATATGAAATCTTTGCATTTGTACGTTTCATAACAATTATCTGATTTATAAAAACATGAAATAAAGTCTATATAGTCTCTTAATTTAATGATTTAAAAAAAAAACAGAAATAAGTGAGATAAAAAAAATGTATTGCCACTGTAAAACATTCAGACAATATTCTGCAGTAAAAAGTAGTTTAAAATCTTTTCGAACAATAAGTTTAAGTAATATAACAAATAAGAAACTAATCTTAGATAAAGACTTGAAACCTCTGAATGAAATAGAAAATGAACCTTCATGTCTTCATGAGCCCTATTTTTCTTGCCTCCTGTCTGGAATGACATACCCAAAATAAATTAAGTACATCTTCACAGCTACAAGGGCTGGATGTAGACTTGTGAGATTACTTGTCAGAACTGTCAGAATATATCAAGATAGGTGTCACTGTGTCAGAGTAAATTCACCTGGAACACGTTGGTCATCGCCTCCTTAAAGAAGCCACATTACTTTCAGTAAAAACCAGAAGACGGCTCGGTTCATCTAGGAATGAGTAAAGTGATGTCGGATGAGGAACTGAGCTACAGTAGATGATAAAAAAAGTTAATCTGAGTAGTTTTCCAGGTGTAGCCAAGGATGATGATGATGGACGCCTCTATCAATGGTCAGTTAGGAGAATCCAGAAAAAGAGTTTTTAAAGCTGGAATCAAAGTTTTCAAAGTTAAGACATGATTTATGACCTAAGATTTTTTTGGGTTGTTTGTTTGCTACTCTTTGGCTGCTAGCTCGTAGAGGTTCCACAGTGATGAGTCAGACATTTTTGTAATTAGAGTCTCTGCTTTCATATGACACCTTGTTTTTGTGGTTTTCCTTTAGTGGAGAAATGGGCAGAAGCTCTAAAGTGGACAGAGATGTTTTTTTACTGTGTTTTATTGATGGAGTATGTTAGCTGAGTTTTTCCCCATATGCTACATGTTAGCCTTTCTGCTTCCTAGCATGTGCAAAGACCTGTACTGTATGCATCTCTAGCTCTCCCCTGTCCAGGGGGCTCTCATTAAGAAGATGTTGAATAACAGAAACTAAAGTGAAAGAATGGACAGTTAAGTGGAATATGTACAGTGAATAAACTGTACAATGTGAACATATAGCAGCGTAAGAAGCTAAGAAGAAGGTGGTGGGGGAGGGGAGCCTTGTTTATCTTTCTGAGGAAGTAAAGGTGATGCTGAGCCTTTCCCACCTGAAAGATAGAGGTCAGCCACGTTGTGGACTCTGAGTAACTTAAAGCTCTCCACCCTCTAGACTTTCTCTCCTTTGGGGACCACAGTTTTCCTGGATTTTCTGGAATCAACAATAAGTTTCTTGGTTCCTGGATGTGTTGAGATCCAGTTATAGGCACCAGTCGGTCAGATACTGGTTCTCTGCAGGCCAACTCGTTTGTAATCAGTCCTTCAATAGCGCTGTCGCCAGCAAACGTGACGATGCTGGTGGGATGGATGGGGGAGCAGTCATGGCTAAATCACTGGATGGATAAAACGCAGCGGTGTAAGATGTGGAGAATCACTCACCTCCTCCCATGCATCACACTTCAGTGTGAGCAGCTTCTGTGGTGTCTCACTCTGGTTGTTGTTGCTTTTGTGTTTCAGAACGTGAACCTGGTGGTGGTGAGCAGGATGTACCTCGCTCTGGTTCTCTTCTCCCTGCTCAAGGAAACCAACGTTTGGACCGTGGCCGACCGCTTCCAGCTGAGCCGAGGTTTCGTCCAGATGCTCCTCAGCTCTTCTTCCGCCTTCTGCTCCTGTGTGCTGCATTTCACAGAGGTATCAGGACCACAGGGGATCCTGGGATCCCACCCCAGAATCTGTAGATGATGCAGACATTATACTTAAATAATACCCAAAATTCCTAGCATATGATTCATACTCTAACAGATGTAGGTTAGTCTTTCTGAAAGTGGCTCCTGGACTGATCTCAGATCTGTTCCACAGTTAGTTAATCACGGGTGTGTCTGTTCAGGAACTGGAGGAGTTATGGCCATTCAAAGCTCTGCTGACGGAGCTGACGCGGCGTCTAACTTACTGCGTGAAGGCGGAGCTGATTTCTCTGATGGAGGTGGCCGGAGTCACGGAGGTTGGTAGCAGCCACCTGATCTGGATTAATCTCCTCCTCTTTATGGTTTACCTATAATTTGTCTTCTTCTTTCCAGGTGAGGGCGAAGTGGCTGTATAACGCCGGCTACAAGACGCCAACTCACCTGGCCAACGCCGACCCCGCCGTCCTTTGCAGGACAATAGAGAACCTCTACAAGAAACAAGCCAACCTCATGGTGGCCTCGGCCAAAGTGAGTCTGATGTCTGTCCTCGCAGACACGTAAAAGTGTTGCAGCCTGATCCTGGTTCAGTGTCTCTAAACCAGAGTAAAACCAGGACATCATGTCAGCTGGACTGTTTTTGTCCATCAGATGACGTTTCTCTGTGTTCCAGATGCTTGTGAAGGAAAAAGCTGCAGCTCTTCAGGAGGAGGTGGACGAGCTGCTGACGCTGCCTGAAGACCTGCCGCAGATTTGAACCCACAAACACGTCAGCAGAGACGTTTTATTCTCTATCTGCAGGCAGTTAATTTTTAAACTCAATATCATATTAAACAAAGGTCAAACAAAGACTCTGCTCCCTGTTTTCTTTTAGATTTCTAGAGATAAACAATAAATGATGAAGAACTTCCTGTTTGCTCCGGTTTAAAGGATCAGTCTGCTGTTTTTTAACTTATATAACCCTGAACACCTCAGAGGTTTTTCCTCAAGCAGTTGAAACGTTTAACAAACGTTTTTTATTATGGAAAATTTTATCTGCATTTCTAATGAGGGTCTACAGTAAGTTAAAATAAATTACAGCTTCATTGTTTAAAAATGTTTTTTTTTATACTTATGTTTAAGTTTAGAAGAAATATTTCCATGACACCGGGATCACTAATGTTGATGTGGCTCAGTTATCTAACAACAGGTGTGTGTGTGTCCAGGTGTGGAACGTGACTCTCATCCATTGGGTTTATGTTCACCACATCATTCTATCACTGGAGCTCTGATTCCCAGTGAACACTGACACTTCCTCTGGTTTCCGTCTGTGACGACTGACGTCACTGCTGCTCTGTTGGATTCATGTGAACACGCTTTTACAAATCATCCTGATTATAGCTCAGGGCCTGAATTCTGAGAAAATATTCCGGCTTATTTTCATCACTTTGTAATTCTTCTTTCAGTTTTTTTAATGGAAATATATATATTTTGTATTTCATTAAAACTTTTAACATTATTTTTGATGATTCTTTTTTATTTTATTCTTTTTTCTACATTTAATATTTTGACTTGTAAAATAATCTAATTTATGGTTTATATTTTAGAGCATTTAGTTGCAATTTGTTTCAGTAATAAAATCAAATTAAAAGGGTTTTAATGTTTTTAACATTAATAAATTAACTAACTTTTGATCATTTTCAGCAAACAGTGTAAACAGGAGTATTTTTTTTATCTTAGTACATATTTATAGGATTTTCTGACCAAAAAAAAATCTATATACAAATATTCATGGTCCTGATGCTTGATAACAATTATATATTTAAGTTAAGTTGATAATTTTCAGACATTTTGCTTATTATTGCATTTTTAATTGACTTAAACATGTATTTAGATTGCTTGTTTCACATATTTATCAGGACATTTTAGTCATTTTTCCACCTTCAAGTTTTCCATTTTTGTTTATTTTACTTTTTCCTCATTTTGGGGGGGGGGGGGGGGGGGGGTTTTTTGTTTGCTTTTGTTTTCGGTCTTTTTTTTTTTTTTTGGTCCAATACTTTTTCTTTTTTTCAGCGGCCCCCGTTGGAAACTTTTTCCAGTACATTTTTACTT
>JBAMHW010000021.1:3306374-3334309 GCA_037177495.1 Rhadinocentrus ornatus | reverse complement strand
CTGCACAATGACTATTTAATTTGAGTCAGGTGTGTTGAAGCAGGGATACATAGAAAACCTGCTGGATTGCGGCCCTCGTAGGACTTAATTGAATAGCCATGGTGTACAGTAACGCACTGTCATACAGTTTTTATTTTACTGTTACGGCTCTTTATGCTCCCTTACGTACATAAATAGCAACGTCCATTTCAAACGTCAAGTTGCCGTCCTCATACTTCCATGCGTGTTTTTTCCACTCCGCTAGTGGAGTCAATTCCTCCACTAGCGGGCAGTGCTAAGTTTAGAGTTCAGTCCCGCGAGCCGATTTCAGTTTCAGACAGTTTGGCCGCGGTAATGCATCGCCATAAAATTGTTTCCAACCGACCAACATTTGCATATAGTCTTTCTTCAAAAGCTCACGCAATTTCTACAGTTTTTGCGCTCGTCTTCATTCTTCTTCTGCTTTTTTGTTCCTTTCCTGATTCTACTCTTATCTGGTTTGTTTCTTTCCCTGGTAGCATGTCAGCTGTTCTGCTCAGCACTGCCCTCGCGATTTCCGGTGGTATTGCTCCGTCTTCTGCGTCAAGTGACGAATAGTTAAGCTCCTTGAAAACGGACCAAATTACGCTTGTGACCGATTCAGAACACAGATGAAACTGTCTGCACATCTGTCTTCTGCGTTGCGCATCAGTGGGCTTTTTGCTGCCGTATGGATGTGGTCTTTGTGGTTTGTCCAAGTTCCATTTAGACCATAAAGTTTTTTTTATTTTTTTTATTATATATCATTCAGATGTTTCTGCTGCATTGAACTGACATGTTGTGAGCCCAAAAAAAACACCAATTTTTTAAACTAGGTCCCACAGTGAATAAATCTTAAAACGCAGCCATTTTATTTCCATGTTTACAACACAAACGTTTCTTTTCTGAACCGATGACACCATTGCCCCATTTCTCCCTTAATCTACCTGTGCAATCCTCACCAACACTAGCTTCTGTGCATGTTTTCTTCTGTTTTTGGTGTCTTTCCGTGGCAACGTTACAGCGCCACTTACAGGCCTGGCAGACATACTACAGCTTTTTGCAGTGGTTGTGTGTGAACACATACATTTTTTTATTGAAAATTATTTTAACAATTGGTTTTGTTTCCATGTGGATGTAGCCCTATTTGACCAAATGTTTGAAATCTGAGCTTCAAAGTGGGAAAACCTGCTTTAGATGTCAAGTTCCAGAGGTGGCCAACAACTGTCCTTAGTTCAGCTTTGACAGCATCGTTGTCTGCAACAATTTACTTCCACTTTAGCTAGTTTAGAGAGGCGGAGCTGGGGGGTAGATGGTCCGAGACAAGATGTGTCCACATGGAAACGGGTTCTTATTTAAGTTGAAACTCTTTACGCTTACTCGCATCTGTGAAACTGGATTCAGACTCCATCTCACTGAAAACCTTCCCAGATCCTCTGAGTGTAGTATTTCTGCAGAGCTGGATCATTTGTTAAGACAGCTGAGTTTTGGGGTATGAATTAGGTCTCTGTCAGGTATCTGTAGGAATGATCTGGCTGCTTTTAGTATGTCGCTTTCAAGCATATCTCTTACTTGAAAATGCAAATTCAGAACATTCAGGTATCTGTCTAAAGGGGCACCTGCTGTCTGCATGTTGAGATTCCTCTCAGTTGAATTTCTGTTCTCCAAATGTGTCACACTGCACTTTCCTCTCCTTTTGTAAATGTTGTTTTTTTTTAATTTGCAAATCTGGCAAAATAAAGCTCATTGTTCTGCTTGAATAAAAGTCCCTAAAACTGGCAACTCTGAACCTTGAGTAGGTCTGGAAAGGCAGTGTTTCACGTTTGCAAGCTATACTGTCATCTTGTCTACAGATAGTGACTGTTTGGGGTAATTCTGTGACCTAAATGTATTGGCTATGTTTTCATACAAATATTAGTTGCCATGCAAACCTTTTCTTAAGACTTGGTGAGCCACATGAGGTCCATGAGCCACACACTGGCTATTACTGCCAAAGATGTCCGTCCTCAGAGACATTAATGAATAATAATCAGTCCTGAAACAAGGACTGAAGATAGATCAGAAGCTGAAAAATCAGAACTGGACCAAGAAAGACCTGAAGACAGAGTTTTCACCAGTGTTGGTGATTTTAGAGCTGGAGCTTACTTGCTGATGTTTGTGAAAATCCCCTTGTTCACTAAACTGTGACGGTTAAGGTCTTTGTCAAAGCTGCATGTAGGAAACAGTGCAACAAAGCAAAATGTCTTCCCTTTGTCATTTTAAAGCAAGCTGCTCATGAAAATAAGGTGTGTCAGATATATTTAGCATTTTCCTTCACTTGGGTTAGGTATCTGCAGACATACTGCAGCCTAATAACCATTTCTAAATGCTTGTAGATTTGTGCACAGTTTTTCTTTTCTATTCATTATGAATATACAAAGAAAGTTTTAACCATGGCACAGCCTTCTTTTTCTGCTCTGCCAGATTTTTTTCTTAAAAAATGTGGTGTTTTCTTGGAATTAGGCTGCCTGGTATTTCCTCCAGGGAATGGGTTGTGCTGCTGAAATATCTGGTCAAGTTTTGACACGCCCTTGTATCTTGCTTGTCTGGTTACAGAGTTTAGAAATACTAATACTATGTGAACAGTCTTACCTTTTGGCATAGGACTTACATCTTGGAAATGAATCACTTAAAGTAAGTGTATGGACCCCTACCAGCAAGCATTTACATGCTTGTGTGTTTGCACTGCAATCAACACAAACAGTGTAAATTAGCTGCCTCTCCCTGACAGATTAGAGCCTGCCTTTACCTGTTTAGTAGAGAAAGCTGGTCTTTCTTTAAAGTAGGGCATAAATTAAGGGGACGCTAATATTATTATCATGAAGTTAAATGTCAAAGAAGACCTGACTTTATGTGGAGTTCTCTTAGCTTTCTAAGTTAAGTCTGTTGCAGTATGTGTAGACTTTGAACCAGAAGACCCCCAATTCTTAGAGGATTCAAAAAAAGGTTATTTAATGGAGTTTATTGTGCTAATATTTCTGCTTCAGTTTTATTTTTCTTCAAGTTTGTACAGCCTCTTTAGCTTCTTGTTAACACACTTTGTTTGTAATGTACCTTTTTTTTTTTTAATCAGATGGATAGAACTTTATCCATAAAATAAATCTATCACATCTTAAAACATTCTTTAGAAAACATTTCCAGCTACAAATAACTCATTAAAAACCATCCTGACAAAAACATTCAACAAATAATTAAAAACACAATAAAAAATCAGCTTAAAAGAAAAGCTTCATCATCCTGCCTGGCTGGAAGTTTGGAAGAATTCACTTTTGTACAAATATAATTTAATTAAAGCAAATCCATTATTTGATCCACATTATTCCAGTTTAGCTGCTTCCACAGAGAGGGTCTGAAAACTGAAGGTTTTGCCTCTTATTTTACATTTGGAGACTCTTAAGAACCACAAAAACCTTCAGAGTGAAGTGCTCTGAAACTATGAGATCTTGAAGATTAAATAGTGACCTTAGAATCCGACATTTTCAATGGCTTTGAGAAAATATGACAGAAAGGAAGACATTTTAAAGAAAACATTTAAGGATTAAATTTGATTCACAAATGTAATGTATTAAATTTATGGGACTAGCCTTTTGATTGGAGGTACAGGGCAGCTTTAATGAACCCTGCACTATTTAGATGTTCTGATGCTGGGTTTTGTGAAAGTTTTTTTTTTAGTTTGTGGTATTTATTAATAAGAACTAATTATAAATATTTAATATTAATTATATTCCAGTTCACCCCAGGGTCACAGTCTCGACAATGGCTGCAGAGCATCACTGTTCCTGACTGTGATAAGCCAAACATCCCAGCAGAAACTGGTCCATCCTTTTTGTCCTCACAATGAACCTTGAGTTTATCAGTGTGTTTATTCTGCTCACGTCATGTCTCACCCGCCCAACTCTCTGCGTTTGCAGCTGTGCCATATCCTCCTGGTACACGCCTGTCGGTCAAAGACCTTTACGTGGACGGGAGGCCCAGCCTGGAGCTGCTAAAGGCCCATCTGGTGAAGGAAGGCCGGCTGGAGGAGGAGGCGGCCCTGAGGCTCATCAACGAGGGAGCTAGCATCCTGCGCCAGGAGAAATGCATGCTGGAAGTGGAAGCTCCCATCACAGGTAAACCCCCTTGACTTTTGACACCCATCTCACTATGTCTGGAGTGGATTTCCCCCCCAGCTGTGATTATTCAGAGGCATTTAGCATATGTGGCGGGGCTTTCTGGGAACACATCAGCAGTCTATTTCTACAGCTGACCTTCCTTACATGTGGCCTAGCTTTGATAATGATCCCTCCACTCTCGTCCTCCCACTATTTTTACCTCCTTCTCCACTATCATTTATTGTCACATAGTTTTTTCAGCCTTGTTTTCTGTTGATTCTTAAAACCTTCCAGACTGAGTTTTATCTTTTTCTTGACTCTGGTTAAACTAACCAAGTGAACCAGGCAATTATATCCACAGCTGCAGAGTGAGCAGAGGATTTCATGCTCCTCTTTGTCATCATCGCAGTAAACAGAAGCACTTTACAAATAACATTTAAAAATCATTTCACTCTAAGAACTTATGACTGTCTTCCTGTTGTCCCTGACTACTTTTCCGCTACGCTCTTCAAGCCCTTAAATTAAAGAGGTTGAAACTCCTCAACGCAGCCAACCTGGGTTTGAGCCCCGTGGCCTTTTCCTTTGCCATCCTCCCAGTTTAATAAATAATAAAAGTAAAAAACAAAAAGCTTCTATATCTAACAATGTGCTGTATCACCATTTATCATCTAGCCTCAACTAATCACACACAACAATGACATGTTGCTTATGATTTAGAAGAAAATACGATACACTTTTATTGCCAGACAGGCTAGTCTCAGTAGGGCTGAACGATTAATCGAATTTTAATCCCAATTATGATCTGGGTTTTTAACGATCATAAAAATGAAATGGTCCGAGTATTTACTTATTCACAGTTTACTCTTATGCTGTTTTCAGTTGCAAATCGGGCGCCACTGGCATTGCAGCACTTTGCTTCAGACTCCTCCCACTGCTACAGACTCCTCCCACTGCTACAGACTCCTCCCACTGTCCCAGCCGCTTTGGTTTAATTTAACTCCAGATGCAAATACTTCTCCAGTTATGGGCTGGACACACGGGAGGCCATGCCGCTCCTTCTCTCTTCATTTTCTATGCAACATGCGCGATGAGGCGAAAATCGCTGCCCTCCTCCAGCCAAGCGACAGACGACATTCGTGCATGTGAAATGCTGCGCTTGTTCACTTAGACGTGCACACGGGGGCTTACGCGACACATGGAAATATAAAAATGTTTAATTTTTGTGAGTCGTGACTAAATAATCCACCAGGTCTCAGAGACAGAGTGAGATTTTTCTCGCCAAAGACCAGCGCTCAGTTATAACAGTTAACAACGCTGGATTTAAAAACTCATCAACACTTGGGACCCGTCACTATTTTAATCGTGTCTCTCCCTGCCCGCCACCGCTACGGACCTGTGGTCAAGCTGCACCATAAAGTTGTATATGAAACGAATTTCAACGTGAAAACAAAATGTCTCCAGATCACACCTGGCAGAACATAGCTGTTGCTTGTCTGAGACAAACAATAGCTACTGGAACCTGGTGGAAAAAAACTAATCTGGATTACCACAGACAACGCTTCAAAATTCAACGCATTCAAATTATTATTTGTTGTTGTGGTTTTGATCTTTCCGCTACGAGTAAACTTTTGTTCCAGGTAGAATTACAGCATTGTAGGACAGACATGATAGCAGATGTATAAAACAGCAGAATAACTTGCTCACTTGTCCCAAAAGATCTAAGGCATCAGAGGATAAAGATACTTTGTCTTGGTTTTTACAGATCTGCTTAATTTTTTTCATTATGAATGACCGTAGAAATTTGTTGGCTCAAACTGTGACCCGAATGCAATTTCTTAGTTGTGAAATAAGGCGAGTAAAACTGTATCATCTGAATATTTTATAATATGTTGATTGGGTTCATCAGTACGGCAGTCATCGGTGTAAAGCATGAGGAGAGCCGCAGAACTCACAACCCTGGGGGGCACCAACATTGGCTGTGACAGCAGATGACAGATTTTTGTTAAATATAACTCTTTGGACTCTATTTGTAAGGAAAGAAGCATACCATTTGATGAGAAAGAGATTCAGCTTCATTTGAATCAATTTAGATAATAAAATATCAGTTTATCATACTGAATGCTGATGAAATAATACTAAATATTAATTCTTTGAGGTATTCTTATTAGATTTGGACTAGGACTAGATAAAGCATCAGAGTAGAGTGTGTGTTTTTTTTTTTTTGTTTTTTTTCAATTAACATGAACAAATTGTCAATTACTAGCATCTTAAGATGAAAGAAAAAAAGAAAAAATACATTCTAGGAATTTCTCCATCTGCTCCTACGTTTATTACAAACGGTTGAGCTCACATTTTAGTTTTGAGATGGAGTCCTTTGTGTTAACAAGGCCCAAAGTTATCAATGACGAATACTAATGAGATAAAAATGGAACATTTATTGATTGACAAAGTAAAATAAGCTGCCTCTCAGATTATGTTTATCCTGGTCATTCATGATTGTGAAACTTTGTATTGTTCAGATAAAACCGAACAATGGAAATTTTAGTTTGGAAATAAAAGTATTCCTTTGAGAGAGAAAAAAAAAAAGCTCAAATTTTTCCCCTCATGATTTTCATCCTTAAAGCCCATTTATGTTTGCTAAAGACTGATACGAAGCTTTCTATCATTTGGTCAGTTTTCAGACAGTTTGGGGATGCGTGCCCTGGTGCAGCAATAGGAGTAGTACCAACGGAAACCATGGGGGCAGTGTTGAGCAGTTAAACTTACAAGCGACCAGCAAAAGGAACAAAGAAGAATGATAAGCAGTGACTTAATGACTGCAAAGACCTGCGCTGCCTCTTTTCGTCTCTCTTTTTGAGACTAAACATTATCATTATGCCATCCACTGTCATCATGTTTACTATTAACTAAAACTGACGTTGAAACTCGGAGGTGAACTGTAAACTCTACCTTGTTCTCTGGTGGATGTATTGTATAAAAACCATATAGGACACGTGGAATTATGAAGGCAGTGACGTTTGATACAGGCTTAATTTGATTTAATTGTTTATTTGAATAGGACAGTGCCAATTGATGAACGCACAATATTTCTGTAAATATACCAGATTTAGCAAGGTGCTAAAATGCATAACATCAACAGTAATGCAGTACAATAAATAAGAATAACAGCAATAAAACTGCTTTTAAAAAAACAGTGTAAAGTAAATAACACCCAATTTTTGGATAAAATCTTCCATTCTCAGATTTATAAATAAGACAAATACTTTTAAATAGTTTTAAGTTCTCAAAACTTAAAGTGGTGTTTTGCTATCTATTAACATACATAAAGGGAGCATAAATAGGCCTATGGACATCATCGAGGTGCACGCACACAGTAAATATTTAACCTCAAAAAGCTGTTTCAGCACGTTTCCTCCAGGTTAGTTTCATACAAGACCTGTTAAAGGTAAAGAGTTGAGTGGAAATTGATGGTGTTTTATCATAAGTGCAAATGCAAGAACAGTACATTAAAAAATGTCTTTGCAATAAATGGCTTTTTTTTTTTTTTTTTCAAAAGTCATAAAGGAGTCATGAATGACATGCTTTGCATTTGTAATGAAACACTGTAGGGATGCCTGCTACAGAGAAAATGGAGATAGCCAAATGCATATTCAAAGTATTAGTGCCATCAGTGAAAAGCAGAAGCTTCTGTAAGCATAAAAGTTGGACACATCTCTTTCTAAAATAAAACCAAGGAGATAAGACAGATGTGGAATGTAGTCTTAAAGGGAATCTTAAAAGAATACTGCTTAAATCAATAAGATGTGGATACATAGTAAATGTTTTAAATAAATCCCCAAAATCAATAAATCACATGATTTTAAATAGATGGACATACAAAACTAATGTAATAAATTTTTATTAGGAAAAATACCATTTTTAATAGGCTGCATTTATTTATTTAACAGGGTTTGTATTTGATCATTTTACATTTATTTATTTAAAAGGCTCATAAATTTATGAGAAGGAAAGCATTTTTAACCCAGCTATAGTCATCAATACTTATTTATTTATATTTATTTATTTTATTCATTTGCTTTTTTGTGTTTTCATACATTTTTTTTTTTAATTTCAGTAACCCTGAGAGTGATTATGACTGTTTGGGGAAAATAAAGTTTTGATTGTTTCTTTTCAAATGAGCCCAGCAATCATTTATTTACTTCATAGGCTTTTAGAGCAGCTTTGTTTATGTGGCTATGTAGTGGACGAGTGTTGGAGGAAGATTTCAGTGGGAAGAGTTTACTAGATAAGAAATATGGATATTAAATAAGAGCTTGTCTAAATAGTTATAAGGGAGTCCTTTCAGTGGATTTATTTTCTGAGGTGAAACTGGTGATAATGACATAACCATGAACCACAAACTTTTGTTTTGTGAGCATTTACAAAACATTTTCATATATGTATTATACATTTTATTAACTTAATGTTTTTATTTTATTATATGCATTTATTTAATTTTTATTCATTTTATTTAAAGACTTTTTTAAAACCTATTAAACATCTGCATATTCACTCATTAAAATGTGCATTATAAATTAAAGATCACAATAAATGTACCAACACAAAAAATTAATTACAGGTATTAGGAACTGAAAACTTTTAGTATTTCACATCATAAATACAGAAACTGTTAAGAGCTGGAAGTTAGTTTAAATGTAAATCCATGTGCATTTCTGCATCTATGTAGTAATCCTGAAAGCCTGAATTGACGCACCTCAAAATACAAACTGAAGTCAAATCTATTAAAGGTCCATATTATACATATTTTCAACATTTTCATATGTGTGTCAGAGGTCCTACAACAATGTTTTCAAAGTGTATTACACCAAATTCAGCCTTGGTCCTTAATTTTAGCAATTCCAGATGTGGCTCTAGTGAGCTCTACTGAGAAAGGGCTGTTTCTGTGTCTGAACCTTTAAATGTCCACACCCCTCTCTGGGAAAGAATCCGGCTTTTGCTGGAGCCCACTCTGTGATTTTAGAGGGCAGGCTCAGCTAGCCGTGGAGCTCGGGTCAATGACGGTATCCATTACCAGGGGCAGTGGTTAGTTCCCTTTGTGAGGTCACAAAGGGAAAGATTTCAGAATCACTGGTTTGAGCACACATTTGATAAAAAGTGTAGCAAGCAAGTGAGAGAGAAAACAGAATTTTCTCATTTTTGGGCCTCATACACAGGCTATGAGGATGCATATGACTGTTAGAAAACCTTTAGAAAGTGAATTTTGCAGAAAGAAAGATATAAAATATAAAACAAGCTATCCCACTGCCTTGGTAATATTTTATATTCAAAAACATAAAAATGCAATTTTATGTGAACAAATTAGAATAACTTTTGTTATAGAACTGTCATTTTCACATTTACTAACTTCATCCTGCGGACCAGATTGGACCTTCTGGTGGGCCAGTTTTGGCCCCTGAGTTTGACACTCCCTGTGATAGATGAAGAAACTGTATCATTAGCATACCGGTGTACTTTTACTGGAATGTCCTCGTGTTTTTTCTTTTTTAAAAGCATTGATATAGAAAATGAAATGGGTCCCAGGATGGAACTCTGTGGAATCCCATTAGTTTTATTCTGACTGAACCTCTCCTAATCTCTGATTACACAACAGTGTTTTGTCTATTTATCAGTTTCTTATCAATTGCCTGAAAGATCTGAACCAGCTTGTTTGTGTGTCCAGTCTGTGGAGACGTCCATGGCCAGTTCTTTGATTTGATGAAGCTTTTTGAGGTGGGTGGATCCCCCAGCAACACCCGTTACCTGTTCCTCGGAGACTACGTGGACCGAGGGTACTTCAGCATCGAGGTAGGCTATACGTTCGCTTGTTTGAGGGGTTTAAGCTGCAGGTGTGTCAGTAAAGAGATCATTTGCATCAAGCTCTCTTTCACAACATGCAGGAGGGAACTTTTCTTTTTTTTTTGTCTCTTTTTGTGTGTTCAGGGTTTTTTTTAGTTTTTTTTTTTTAAGTTTGAGCAGTCTCTTCATTTAGAATATCTGGGCCTGGAGACTTTTTATTAGCACAGGTCCAGGTCCTATTAATCCATTATTCATGGGTTTTCATCATTGAAAGTGTGACACATGGTTTGTATTGACTAGTTTTTGAAGTTTAAAGAGGATTTAAAAAATATTGATTTAGTCTTGGAGAAACCCTGATGTGATGTTTAACCTACACAGCACTGTAAAGCTTTTTCAAACGGAAAATAAAAGACACTGTTGGACTCCTCGCCCTTCTGACTGCCACATTCCTTACCCACCCACCAAACACACACTCTTAACGACACAATCACACCACGCTCTCCCCCTCCACACTCGAGTTGTGTCTCCAAACAAGCTGCTGGCTTGTGTTTCTTGCGCTGACGTTTTTATTGGCTGTTCTTCCTCGTTCAGGGTTACTGGACATCCTGGATCTCTTCCTGGCTGCACCTCGGAGACATACAGTACATCTCCACATTCAGACACAGTTTTGGAACAGCTGATCTCTGAGCGTCATTAATGTAAAAAATGATCCTGTTAATGATGTTTTCAGCAGTCTGGAAACATGTTTTCCAGACTGCTGGGACAATCTTTTGATGAGCTCCAGCTTCCCCTAAACTGCATGTCACCCTCCAGGTATTATTAAACACAGCTTAGGTTATGATAGATTTTTACCTGAAGAGTCTACACAGCGGCACACATGACGCAACTCTGAGAAAACATCTTCCTGCACTTTGAACAAGGATTTCCAAAGGTTGGAGGAAAATTAGTCTCGGTGAGCAAATGTAAAATATGTCCTCGTTTTGAAAGTGTCCCCTGTGACTTCTGCTCTACATTATTCTGACTAAAGTAACCAGATGACGAAATCTCCTGCGGAGTAAATGTGGCTTTAGAGCCTAGCAGATGAAGATTAACCCATAATACTCTGCTAGATTGCCCAACGCCCTCAAGTGTTTTCGCTTATATTGGCAAGTTTTCAGGAATCGTAATGTGTAACTCTGAGAAGTAAATTGTGATCAGTGGCTTGTTATTTAGGTGATGTACAGAAGTTTTCCAGACATTTATATCCCGTCCAGGAGGTTTACAATCTAGTCGCAAAATACAGTGTTAATTCAGAGATTCTATATGAAAAGTTAAGATCAGGTCAGCTTACTAGATCTGCTACTGGTAACCTGTAACCCAGTGCCACCTGTATTAGGGTTGTATTGTCGGCAACAATGCCAGCTCCCCCACTATCCACCTCTCAGGGGAGATTGGTGAGGAGGGTGGCTAAACACCGGGATGGACTTAAAAACAAGATAGGGCACCAGTTCTGGAGAGCCGCCAGTGGCCATCTAGCCCCATCTGCCCCCATGCCTCCAAGGAAGGCTTTTGAGAAAGACGTTAGTAGAAGGACATTCCACAAAATAGCCTATGACCCAAAGATCTTGCGGTCATCATCCCAGCTTTCTAGGCCCTGGCAGATAAACCCCGGGTTTAAAGGGTGAGGGCAGTTTTGCACTCCACCTAAAATATCTGCTGCGCAGGCATGAAGCACGCGTGCACAAACATAAATTTGCACTCAATGCAGGGCCTGCCTTTCTTGTATCCGGCTCATCAGCCATCAACGAGCTTGTACTTGGTTTGATACGTCCTCATATTGGTCACTAGTCTGGTCACGTTTTGCTGTGGGATGACAGCCGTCTTTATAAATCTACACTTGCGAAGTGAAGCCATCACATGGTAAATCCACAATTAGTGATGCATGATAACACCATTATTTATCACATTTTTATTAATCAATAAACAATTGCTATCACTGCGATGTTGCTTCAAAACCTCTATTATGATGAAACCACTTTGTCTAACTCTCCACCAATCTTGAGCTTAAATTGACTGTAATGTCCAATCAGGAGCAGCCAAAGCTCAACAAGTAAGCAGAAAGTTTAATGTTTGTCTGAATTGAACAAAAATAATGGTCCTCTATGGCTGGAATAAAGCCAAGAATATATTTTTAACCCACGGTGGCCCCAAAAACAGTTAAGTTGGAGTTAGTTTTCTAAGAATGTCAGGTAAAAAGTAGCATAAATACCTGTAAATAGCAAAAAAAACAGCTGGAGAAAAATGTGTAAATATGGAAATAGTTTCTGTTGTGTTGTTTCAATGCTAATATTTATTTCTCCAATAAGGCAAGACTTGAGAGAATGATGAGCAGATGATAAAAGCTCGGTCACTGTTGATCTGTGTGTTATGACAAAGAACTGTTGGAAATAAATTTCATTTAGGTCTTTTGGTTGGCCTTTATGGTGCTAAATCTATTGATAGATTAATTTGACATTTTAGCAGAAAAAAACTGGTGAATTGTTTGGGAGATGTTGAAAAGCTGGTTAATATCAAGCTTTGAATTTTCAGACAACTCATAATGAAGCATCTGTAACTTCTGGAGCTAGGAGGTGTTGTGAAATTAACATCTTCATGTGTGTCTGCAGTGTGTACTGTACTTATGGGCTCTGAAGATCAACTACCCCAACACCCTGTTCCTTCTCAGAGGCAACCACGAGTGCCGACATCTCACAGAGTACTTCACCTTCAAGCAGGAGTGTAAGTGCTGCTGCTCAGCTTGTTTGTCTCCCAGAGTTGTTTGCTCAGCAGTGTGTGTCCAACATGTTCGGGGATTCGACTTGTCTGTGTGTGTGTCCTCCAGGTAAAATAAAGTACTCTGAACAAGTATATGACGCCTGCATGGAAGCGTTTGACTGCCTGCCTCTGGCTGCACTCCTCAACCAGCAGTTCCTCTGCGTGCACGGAGGTCTGAGCCCTGAAATCACCTGCCTGGACGACATACGGAAGGTGAGAAAAAGACATTCAGACTGTCTGCAGGGACACTGATGGTTCTGCTGTGAGAAGAGACGTGTACAGTAAAGTCATGTAAAAGGAGAAGTTTCACAAAGCGTGAAACTTGTATGACTCGCTGTATGTTCATCTGGGGCGGGTTTTCACCTTTGACTGCCTCTGTACATCAGATTTTTCTAGACTGATGTAGGTTATAAATAGGACCGACTGATTAATTGTCAGGCCGATTAAATCGGCCGATATTAGCCCTTTTCAAAATGGGCAATATTGGCCGTTGTTTTGCCGATTATATGCTAATTTAGTCTTACTTTTCCATAAAACAGTATTTGCTGTTAAATGTCGGAGTCTGCAGAATGATTACTTTGTGGCGTTTGTCCACTAGATGGCGCTCTGACTCCATTCAATGCCGCTGTCTTTTCAACAGGGGTAGCTAGTAGCTAGCCAGGTTACATTAAAACAGTGGCCTGAGTGGAGCTTCCCGACAGGTAAATGTATTATAATGTTGTGAAATTATTGACTCAACATGTCTCCAGTTTCAATTTAACTCTGTTTGCCATGTGTAATAACGAGTGGTGTGTGCTTTGTTGTGTCGGGCAGCTTTTTATTTACGCTGCATTGCTAAAGTTGTGCTAAATTAGCTTAAGGCGCTCCCCGTTGTAATGTTTTAGCTAACTGCTGTAAGCGGAACTCTTATTTTGAACTGTGAAGCACCGGAACAGGAGGTGTGTGTAAAATGTTAGAGCATTGCGTTGACTTGTAGCCAAGAACCGGTTTATGTCGGCAGTTCACACATCGTGTGGTTAAGTTATTCCTAAAAAACGGCCAGTCATAACACCCGTCTATGTTAGCAATAACATCGCTGTTATCCCAACTTAGCATAGCAATAGCTAAGTAGCCAGTAACTGCAGAAATAACGTAAGTGTACAAAATATCAGAAAGTACAGAACAACCATTCATCACCCCGTCAGCTGTAGGTTGAGGCGTACTTTAGGAGGAGAGGTGTGAATGCAGAGAGTAGGAGGTTTATTAACTACAGCACCAAAAACTTTACAACACATTTTAACTTTTAACATTACAGTCAGCCATCGTCATGATGCCATGTGTACCTTAGTTTTACTTTGTCAGAAAATACTAACATGACACAGGCTGTCACAGCGACTCGCTATGCACTAGCGACACAATTAGTGCCAGACCATTTGTGACCATTATATATAATTACAACTCTGTCAAGGATCATATCATTAAATAAATATTTTTTTTTAAATCGTCTAATTAATCGGTAATCAGAATTTTTTTCTGCGAAGGTCTGAATCGGTATTGGCCTCAAAAAATCCACATCGCTCGGGCCCTTGTTTAAAACTGTGACTTGTAGGCTACTCTTTGAGAACAACACATGCTATCAGCTGGTAAAACAAGAAGTATTGATTGAGATAACCATAAGAAATCCCTGTCTCCTGTCCCTGGTAAGGTGATAAATGGAAACATCTGGCTGAACCCAGAGGTTCAATGCCGACTGAAATTAAAAAGGCCAAAATATCTGAACATCAGAGACCAGTTAGCCCAGTTTTTCTACCTTAGATATGATAAATAGCCAATATGTTGCACTGGAGCTTTTGCAAAGAATGCTAAACCATGTTTAAAAGGAACTTATAATGACAAGGATCTGATAAACAAAGTTCCCTCCCTCCCTGCACCATTTTCAACACCAAGAAACAATATTGTTGAATGCAGACAAAGCTTGCAAACATGGACTGGCAATGAATATTGCAGTAGCAGGCAGACTGAGGCAGGCAGTGATAATGGTTAGAATTTTAGCTGGGGCAGGATTGAAACAATAGTTTGGTGCTACCTCAGTTCTCAGTTTTCCTTCCCAAAGCTGTTTTTTTTTTTTTCTTTGTTTTTATTTCCCAGCATGATTTTTAGACTTCCTATTGAAACATTTAACAAACTTTGTAAATTTGTTAACTCTTCTCCAACAGTTTACCTTCTTTAGAGGTCAGAAAATCGCACATTTAGATGCTGATTTAGAAATGAGTTAAAAATAAGAATAAGGTGATAACTTGTCACCAACATACAGATTTCTGCATAGGTAAGATTCATGCAGCAATCAGGTTCTTTTGTATTTAAATCTGCAAGGAGATGTATGCTTTCTTTTTTCCCCTGTACATAGGCTTTATTTGATCAACTTGATTGTTTTGCAAGTGCTCGTCTGAGTCAAGATGCTTCGTGTACACTTAACTTATACTCTGTAGGCAAATCACTGTCTAATCATGTGACTTTTAAAGTGACAAACAACAAATCTGATTCTAAAGTTACCTCAACTGGCTGGTTGATGAATTTGGTTTGATGTAAGAAGGTAACCTCACCTTTTTAAATAATGCGAAAGTTTTCTCTGTCAGTCTCAATGCCGATCCAAATCATTTCCAAAGCAGAGGTTGCATTAAAAATACATTTTGTAACTGAAATGGATCAGTCTGAAATGCCCCTTCTCCTAACCTGACTTCCTTTCTGTGCAGCTGGACCGGTTTAAAGAGCCTCCGGCCTTCGGGCCCATGTGTGACCTGCTGTGGTCAGACCCGGGAGAGGACTACGGCTCAGAAAAGACCCAGGAACACTTCTGCCACAACAGTGTCCGTGGCTGCTCTTATTTCTACAGGTAGTAGCGGCGGCTGCCCAAACACATCCTGCTTCGTACCAAGCAGACAAACAGCAGCCGGCACTGTTAATCTGAGCTGATTAAAGCTTTTCCAAACAATGGCTTATCTCTGGATAAGTGACCGGTGCTTAAATCCGCTGTCACACTGATACTGAAAATAAATATTAGCATTCTCTACTTTGTCTTCATATTTGGACTGAATTTGCATTGTTGACACCACATGGAGGTCACAGGGGAGCGAAAGCTGCTGCTGCTGCTCAAAAGCCTCTTTTATCCGGTGTCAGTTTGTTTTAGTTGCTCCAGTGTGTTTCTGTTGTCTCTCCTGGATGTGTTACAACCCTCTGTTGTTTCATTTTGCTGATAAGGCTGGGAGTACATCCACAGAGCTTTTAGCCTTTAGTTTCAGACCGTGGCTACTTTCCCGATGGCACAAAGTTATACAAGCAGCAAGAAGACTAGATATGAGGAGTAGAGAGCTCGGTGCTACAAAGAAACATATTTAGAGATATGATTGCAGCAGCAATTTTGTTAGTTTCTTAGAGATTTTGGATAAAAAAAATGAAAACTTAAATCTTTTGGAGAAGTCAGACAGCCAGTAAACTGGTATCTGAAGAAAATGATGCACATAATTGATGATTTGTTAACCTCTCTGTAGAGATTATTCAGAAATTAACAAATTGGGATCTTGTGCATAAACAGTCTTGTGCAAAAGTCTTGAGTAATTTGTTTCAAAGTGGTGTTAAGCAATAGTTCTTCAGGCTTTCTGGACGTCTTTCAAGGTGTTTCTTTGGGCATTTGCAGCTGTTTCAGGCCTAGCAGAGTATATTTCCTTAAGCTACTTTAACACTGACCTTTGACTCATTCAAGTCTAAAATAGGCTAATTTTAAATTGGATCTTTTGGTACTTGGTTACGAGCAGCTTGTCAGAAAGACACCAAATTTTTTCATATTACTTTAGTTGCATTTATGAAATATACCAAAGATAACACAGTTTGATGGGCAGAAAAGAGGATTTTGTGAAAAGTGATTATTATAGACCTTAGCTGAAAACTAAACTTAGCACAAAAAGGAAGGGAATTTGTGTTTGGTTGATTACTTCTCCTCTTTAACAACACCAGTTCTTAAAAAGCCTGATTACTCACCTTTACTACAAGGTATAACTTGTAAAGACCATGCTCTGTGGAATGAGCAACACAGCAGAACATGTGGGTGGTGCCACTAAAAAATGTGCCAACAATGTGGCACTGTTCTCCTGTTGGTGTTCACTCTGATTCTGAGTTTCTTGGTGGATTGGACTATTTCACTCTCCCACAGTAATCACAAAAAAATAACTGATATTAGCCACTTTTACACTTAATTAGTTTTACACCGTCAGACCTCACGACGGTTTGATACATCCTCATAC
The DNA here is from genome assembly GCA_037177495.1 of Rhadinocentrus ornatus. NCBI lineage: Eukaryota > Metazoa > Chordata > Actinopteri > Atheriniformes > Melanotaeniidae > Rhadinocentrus > Rhadinocentrus ornatus. The sequence continues at coordinate 3,317,277 of JBAMHW010000021.1, read as the reverse complement.
TGGTCACTAGTCATTTTGCTGTGGGATGACAACCAATTCCTCAACCAGGAGTTGATGGTCTGCTAGCATGGTTGTGGTTGTCACTCTGACATGTACAGCACAACCAAGCTGATCCCAAAGGTGTCCAACTGGGTTGAGGTCTGGACTCACAACAGGTCATTTCATCCTCTCTACTCCCAAATTCTGGAGGTACTCTGTGATGATCCTGACAGTGGGGCAGTGTTGCCATCCTGGAGGAAGTTAGCTCTCTTCCGGACATACAGAATTTAATGCCAATATGTCTGTCTATCAATTAGGTGCCATTCAGGTACTAGTTATACATCTGCGATTGGAACACTAGAGAATATTGCAGGGAATTTTGAAACATTTTTAGGGGGTGCTACCCACAGAAGCCCGATCCTTACCAGTTTTACCTCGTTGTAAAGGTGACCAATCAGGCTTTCCAACGATGTATAATGCAACACCAGTTAGTATTAATGGGGAGAAACAACCAACCAAACACAGATTTACTTACTTACTTACTTACTCACTTATTCTCCCTTTAGATTTGAAAATGATTGCAGGATTTTTTCACTTGACAGCCTGCTTTTAGTTGAAAGGCTGTAAAAGAAGCTGCAGTGTTGTGTATTCTCTAATTCAAAAAAGCTCAGGCTGATAAATTTTTGAAGTGAGTTGGCATTTTTGATGAGATCATAATGCCCCTCCATCTCCTGAGTAAAATCCTCAACCTTTATTAATCCCTAATTTAGCACCATTAACATCTCTTGTTCTTTGAGTATGAGAAAGTTCAGTGTCTGTTTACCAAACTGGCCTCTCCTCCCCCTCCTTCGTCCTGATGCCCTTCTGCATTAACTCGCATGTTTTGTGTTTTTCAGTTACCCAGCAGTATGTGACTTCCTGATGAACAATAACCTGTTGTCTGTAATACGAGCACATGAAGCTCAGGATGCAGGGTGAGTCACCATTTTGAGTGGTTAGAGCTTTTGTTTTTTTTCTGTGTACTTAAATCGCATCTGAGGTGCTCATTTAGAGGTCTAAATGTTTGTCTGCCAGGTATCGGATGTATAGAAAAAGTCAAACAACAGGCTTCCCATCCTTAATCACAATCTTCTCTGCTCCCAACTATCTGGATGTGTACAATAATAAAGGTAAAATGAATGGAAGAATGGAAACCATGGCAACAGGTTGGAAAGTCCTTGAATGTAGAGATGATGCCTGTGTTTTTGTCCCTAGCTGCGGTGCTGAAATACGAGAACAATGTGATGAATATCCGGCAGTTTAACTGCTCTCCTCACCCCTACTGGCTGCCCAACTTCATGGATGTCTTCACCTGGTCACTGCCTTTTGTTGGAGAAAAGGGTTAGTGATCATCAGATGCAAGCCTACATTATTAGAATTCATACCTGAAGTTGTTCTCAGATATGATTATGTGTGCAGATAAATGTGCAGAGATTTGGTCCAATGTTGTGTTGTCATGGATTCCAAGTATTACGAGTCCGAGCTGTGCAGAATTCTTTCTTCTGCTGCTTTAGAGTTCTCATCTCTGTAACCACTAGAGCAGGGATCCTTAATCCTGGTCCTCTAGTGCTGGTGTCCCGCAGATCCCTCCAGCACACCTGACTCAGACTTGTGCAGAGAAGACTGCTAATTACCCATTGATTTGAGTCAGGTATTTTTCATAGGAAAATGTCCAGAACCTGCAGGACATCGGCCCTTAAGGACCAGGATTAAGGATCCCTGCATTGGAGGGAGCTGTCAAGTGACAGAAATATGTCAAATTTGTCTCAACAACTTATCAGTTTCACACAAACCAGTTGTATTCATACTTGCATGAAGTTGCTTTGAAAGTCTGTTTTACCTGCTGCTCCTTCTCTGTGTTTCAGTGACAGAGATGCTGGTGAATGTGCTGAACATCTGCTCTGACGACGAGCTGATGTCTGAAGGAGATGACACCTGTGAGGGTGAGCCAGCTTCTCATCACTGACTCCTCTATAGTTATTTATTTAGATATTTAATGACGCTAAGGAAGTTCAGCTGTCACTCATTGCAGTTTATCTCCACTAAATCTGAAATTCAGCAGTTTGTCATGTGTTTGTTTCCGTCTCCCCTGTGTGTTGGAATTCAGAAAGTCTACTTTACAGCTAATTCACACATTTATATTTCCTTCAATTTGACTTGTGTGTATTCTGGATATCTGCTCCTAGACTGTGAGTTAAAGGCAGTTTCAAACAAGCCTGTGCTGGTTGTAAAACCATTTTGTTTGGCTTTGAGTTAATTTTCTACAAATCAGTGATGCAGCGTCTTCATATGATCTGCCAGTCTGACATTATGTGAAGAAACACCCTCTTCTTGAATTACTTTGACAAGTTCTGGAGGATGGCATTTAACAAAGTCGCAGCAGAACATCGGACGCTGCTGTGCCATCTTTATTATTTCTAACACAATGGCTTTTTACAGCATGTATCAAAAAGACATATAGAACAATGTACCCTTAAGCTGCTTTCAATCAATAAGATGTTCCTGTCCAAATGAGACGCCTCTCCAGCTGCTTTTAATCACACTTGCCCCTTCTAGCTGCTATCTATTAGAAACATCTCTACAGTTTGTGTCAATCAGCTTCAACTGCTACCATTCAGATACATCTGTCCAGCACCTGTCTATTGGACAGGCATCTATCAGTCAATCAGACAAGCCCCTCCACCAGCTGTGATCAGACGTACCCCTCCAGCTGTTTCCAATCAGACCCCCTCATCTGTCTTTAATCAGACACGCCACACAAGTTGCTGTCAATGGGACAGCCCCTCCAGCTGTTTTCAATAAGACACACACCCCATCTGCTGTTAATCAGTCAGACATGCCCCTCAAGCTTCTGCACGCCCTTCATCAGCTGTTGATCAGACAATGCCACTTCGTTAGCTGTCAATCAGCCATGCCCCTCCCGATTTTGTGGATCAGATGCGCTCCTCTGCCACACCTCTGCTGTCTGATTCATTTCTTTGTATTATTCTTTGATTCAATATATCCTCTACTGAAGCAAATAAGGAATTCATCTTTTAAGCTCCACTTAAGTACTTTTATGCTATTTCTTTTAGTTTTGATGCAATGAATAAAGATTTTCAATAAGTAGAAAACTGATACACATCTACTTTGTACTTGTTATCAAATGTGCATCCAGCAGTAGTTTAATCCACATCTAGTGAGAGCAGGATGTAGTTAAAGTAAATCATGGCGTGTTTCGTGGACGTGAAGAGACATGTCAGAGGATGCCACAGTTTGTCTCATTGATGTGTTTAAGAGATTTTGGACATGCTGCAGCATAGTACTGTGAAATACCTCCAGTGAGCAGTCTGAAAAAGCCTCAGTGTGAAGACTGTCATGTTGCCATGGTGACCCTTAGTGGGTGTTTAACACTGAATGTGATTAATCAAATACAGTTGAGCATGAGGAGGAAGTGAAACCCTTAAAGTCTAAGTGTGATGCAAGCTGTTAAAACTTGCAGTCGTACAGTAGCTCGGTGTCAGAGCTCAGCAGCAAAGTTGTGTAGTTTATATCTCATGGTACCATAAGCACTCCCTCCTCCTCCTGTTTGTGAGAGCTCCACATAAATGGATTGACAGGAAATGCGCGTAGATTGCAGTGACAACATAGTTGCTTCAATGCCAGGTTCTGAGTCTGCAGATCTCTTATAGATGGTGGGTAGTATACGTGGTGCGATCAGTAGTAACACAGAGAAGCCTAAGCTTGATGCAACCAACAGGTGAGTCACTGCCTCTTAGTTTTTTAGAGGGCCAGTATCAGACACACCAGCATTAGACAGCTTCATCTGATTACGCTCGGCCCCCCTTCTTTTCTGATGACTTCATGCAGGCTGCAGAAGATTTGGACCAGAAGCATCCAGAATAGGTTTTAACTTGCATCTCCATGAAGGAAATTGTGTTATGTGGTTGCTGATTAGGTTTAGACTTTCCAAACCCTCCTGGGTGCTTATTTTGCTTTGCAATCGACCAGACAGCTTCACAGTTTGTGAGGACCACAGTTGGTGAAACAATGTCCAGTGTGAATATGAGACAAGCCAGCAGTATTGAATAGGTCATTCTGGTTTGGGTTTCTCTATTTCCTTCAGGGTTTTACAGCTATTTGTTGAAGTCCGTACCTTGGAAAGGTATTCTTATTCTTATTAAGAAGGCTGAAATGAATATAAGTGTGCTAAAAATAAGTAGGCTGCCAAGTTTCTGATAAAAAATAAAAAAGAAAAGAAAAAAGCTCTCATAGGAAAGATATTAGCACGCTGCATCTCTTTGTCAAAATTCTGAACGAACATGAATGCTGCAGTTTAAAATAAAAAAAATATGTACAGAATTATCGTTTCTTTTAACAAAACCATGTATCACACAGATCGGCCACTTTTGTCGTCATGTAGCCAATGTATTTTTTATTTTTTTTTGCTTTGTATTCAATAATCGTTATATAAACATATTTCAATATTTTTAATTCACATTTTATTTCTGCAATTAATAGATTTGTTTGTCAGTGAAACTGTGAATGCAAACTGCCATTAAATGCGTTTTTTTATTATATATTTTTTTGCGTGTAATTAATTAATCAATCATAACGCGTTAAGTCCCACACCTAATATTTTCATGTATAGTGAACTCATGTTTACTCAATTCCTGAGCTGTGGAACATATAATAACTTATTCTGTGTTGCATTTTATTTGGTTTTTGGAACTATGTAATGACTCAGATGCAACTGTAAAGTAAAACTGCTGATCATCTTTTTTTCATCATTTTTTTTCTCTCCTCTCATTTTGTTCTTCAGGTGGAGCTCCCGCTGTCAGGAAGGAGGTGATCCGAAATAAGATCCGGGCTATTGGAAAGATGGCTCGCGTCTTCTCTGTGCTCAGGTGTGTTTTATGGTTCTGATTGTAAGCAGGAATTTCACATACAAAAGGCATTTTTAAGGCAGATAACACTGTCACACTAGTTATGTGTTAGCTGTCCAGCTACTGCCGAGGATGATTTATTCTTTGTTAGTTTGTATTCAAATTGTGCTGGTCTGTTTTGTTTGAATGAATGAGTATGAAAGATAGACTTATCTCAAAACGTTTTAAAAATTAGGTTATTGGACAGAAAATACAGTTTCAGCCTGTACGGAGTGCTTTCCTCTTTCCCGCTTCTGCTCCACTTTAGTATAAGGCTAATGACTTTCTTTTTTCTTGATTTACATGTGTCCTTTTTTAGTCCTGCAGAAGTGTGTCAGAATAATTTGTCCTTAAATTGTGAATGTTCCTGTTCTGGTTAGTTCAGGTACCAGAAAAGCATTACAGATGCATTGCTGTTGAATTGATCAGCAGTGTGACAGCAGCCGGCTGATTTATTCTGCTTTTATCTGACAGTAATTAGTTAGTGCCTCTCTCAACCTCGCTTCATAAACGAATTACTTGTTTTAAAGTTGTTGAACATCAATGCAGTCATGTGAAACAGAGTAGATAAAAAAAAGAAAAAAAACACCACCCACACACTGACAGCAGTGACGAACCTACATCCAGAATCACAGATAAAAACCGCAGACACAAACATAGGTACAGTATCTAATCATAGAAAACACATTTCCAGCTCCTCTGAAGCAGCTTCAGACATTCAATGCTTTCATGTGATAAACAGTTGCAACTGTCAGCGGAAGCAGCATTGTCTTCATTTCACCTTAAATAGATTGGAAGCATACAGTTTTGTGTCATCTGCATAGAGTCATTGTTTCTTTATGGTTAGTCTATGAAAACATGTGGTCCAATGATGCAACCTTGTGGAATCCCACACATATTTTAATTTTCAAAATTGGACAATACTGATGTGCAGATGACTTTGTCAACATGTTAACACCTAAATGACTGCAGGAAAAGCCAAAGAAAGAAGGTTCTAAACTATTATTTAACCTCAAGGTCTATTTTATATGACTCTTGTCTAAAATGACATACCTGAAATAAATTAAGTTAGCTGCCAGTCACAATTTTAGACACATATGTGTCCGCATGTATACTCCTGGTCTCAAAAGAAAGCTGAGACATGTGTTAAGAAATATGTTACTGTGTCAGTAAATTCACCTGAAACACAGTACGAAATAAAGTGTGTATACTTCATTATAAAAAATCTTTCATCTCCATAGAAACTAGCAGGACCTTCATGATTCATGTCTAACAAAGGCAGTCATAGGAGATACATTAACAGAGTTTTTAGACCTAAAAAAATACTTTTGACCAGAAAACAGTTAAATTAAGACATGATGTATGATTTTGGCTGCTAGCTCCCAGAGTTTTTGTCCCACAACAATAAGACAAAGATATTTTTAATCAGCATAGTCTTTCTTTTTTAAAAGACACCTTGTTTGTGGTTAGTTTGAAGTGAAGAAGAAGAAGCTCTAAAGTGGACAGTGATGTTCTCATGTTTTTCTTACATTCCCATATCTTTGCTTGGGGTTTGAACTGTGTTTGGTTTGGATGCAAATGCTTGGTAGAGTCTTTTAGCTGACTTTCTCCCCATGATTTCAGTATGCTGCCTGTTACACACTAGGTTGCACAAACTCCTGTGTACTGCATAGATCCCAAGCTGCCCCCTCTATAGGGGGCTTTTGAGGTTAAAGAGGTTATTTTAATATATTGCAGCATAAAAGTTTTCTAAATAAAGTGTGTTTATTATTATAACATCATTAATGAAAATATACTTCTTCATAAAGTCCTCCATCCATCTAGAGGCCTATTTTTTCTTTTCTTAGTTTGTTTTGTTGTGTTTTTTTTTTTTTAAAAAAGCTTAGTTTGATTACAGTTTGGATGATCAACTGAACTGTCAGCTTAAGTTTGTAGTTTGTGTTTTCAGAGAGGAGAATGAGAGTGTGCTGCAGCTGAAGGGGCTGACCCCAACAGGAACGCTGCCTCTCGGGGTTTTATCTGGAGGTCGACAAACCCTTCAAAGCGGTGAGTGTTACCAGCCGGACAGCATCCCACCAAACACTAACCAGAGTCCAGCTAACACTAACTGCCCCTTGCCTGCACTCACACTCCAAGACTAACCACTGACAAAATGCCCCCAGCCCCTCCTTATCCACACTACAGCACACACATAGGGACACACACACACACATTTCAAATGCTGTGGTGTTCAGAGACCTGCACCATACTGCCCTGCAAAGACCCAAAGGAAGGCTAAAGCCTGGACTAGAAAACTATGAAAACAACTGGAAAGATGAAAGTCACGTATAGCTGAATTCTTGTCTACAGTAACATTTAAGATTCTTTAAAAAGATGTGAAAACTTTGGATTTTAGGGTTAATGAAGAGATAAACTTGATATTAAAGTTGTTTGATAAGAAAAGACCAGCCGGAGAGCTGCCTCCTATCAAACAAAGCTAGTGCTGCAGTTTTAAAGTTCAGAGGGTTCTCACTTCACACGCAGAGTTGTTTGTCTATTCAGAGACACCGTAGTGAAAATGGCTGTTAATAGATATAAATGACTAATTTTAGGAGAATAAAACAGCTGTTTTAGACAGTTTTCCATGAAATGTTACATTTATTTGTCATTGACCTGATTTTGTTACACACTGCACCTCTTAATGAAACATGAGACAATATTTACGACTGACCGTTTCATCTTGAGATGCTTTTTATATCCAACTTAGTATTTCATTAGTGTCATGGACCTCTCTCCACATTTGAACACTACAGCCTCTCTGTGGGCATTTTTTTCTTTTAAAGCCGAATAAAAGCAGTACGAAGCAGGATAATCTTTAAACAGCAAGTGTCTCAGATGAGTGTAAACTTTTGCCAGCAGTTGTAGCCAAAAAATTTTTTTCAGTGATGGGATTTTTACATTAATACTTTCTTATATTTATCATTTTTGTCTTCATTAATGAAGCAAAAACAAAATCCAAATTTTCTTCCAGTAGTTTTCTGAGAGGCGTTCAAAGGTTTTAAAATCTCGACTTCAGCTCAGCGGCTGTAGCTTCTGCTGCAGCAGAGGGACATTTCAGGGCAGCATGGTGTCAACGCATCCACACATAAACCCTGATCATGATGATGATGATGATGTTGATGATGATGTTGATGATGATGATGATTATTGTTCCACCTCTGTGAGCCATGCAGCTCTAACCTCTGTGGTCATGGTGGTGGTTGTGGGGTGGGATGGGGGAGTAAGATGTTAACAGGACTGACTGATTGCAGTGATAACGAGACTGACTGAATGCATTGATATTTAACGTTCCCACTCTCTCTCCATTGGTTTGGGGCATGGCACTTCTACTCACGCTTACACAGCCACCGTAGAGGCAGAAGAGGCACGAGGTATGCAACCTTTCCTGTTCGTCTGTCTCCATCTGTGTGTTTGTCTGTGTTAAGTTGTGTCAGTGCGCTTCTCCGTTCGGACAAAATACTCTATAGCCTAGAGAAGAGTTTGTGCTGATGTGAGGCTAATATTCCTGCATAGTTTCGGTTTTAAGGCTCTGGAAGTACAATGAAATTAAGACCAGAAGCTAGATCTTACCTGGACTTATATATTATAGTTAGAACTTGCTTACATGCTTAGTGAGAGGTATTGAGAGTCAAAACACTGGACGTTGGAGTAATCAAAATGCAGAGAACCGCTTTCGGGTCTAAGGTTTTACATACCAGGATTAAAAAGAAAAATCCCCTGGTCCTTATTAAGTCTTTAATTCAGGTAAATACAACCTCAGATACACACATTAAATATTACAGTGTCATTATTCATTGCGTAAAAACTAAGCCTATTTCTAAGTACACAGTTACCACTTCCAAAGGAATTAAGAGGTTAAATAACAGCAAAGTTCTGCTTGTCAAATGCACGATAAATTGATCATCATCAATGCAGAAATTTAGTCTGTTGTCTGATCTGGGGCATTCAGATGTGTGTTGACGTAATGTCAAGGAGGAAAGACATCAGCAATCATCTTAAAGAAGCACCTGTTAGTGCCATTCATCTGGAAAGAGTTATAAGGTCATTTCCAAACACTTTTGAGTCCATCATTCTACAGTGAGAAAACTTTATTCACATGTAGAAAATGTTCAAGACAGTTTTCAGGCTTCCAGGAGTCGACAAGAAAACAAAACATTAGCTACATCTCAGACTCTCCAGACTTCAGTTAGCATGTTGAATGTTAAAGTTCATGACAGTACAATTAGAAGCAAGCCAAACAAGTGTGGCGTGTTTGGAAGGGTTCCCGGAGAAGGTCTCTTCTCTTTAAAAACCACATGGCAGCTCCACTTAGGTTTCCATAGCTGCATCTGAACAAACCACAAGATTTCTCGAACAATATCCCTTAGACAGACCCGAAGAAAGTTGAGATTCATTCATTACCTGTACCGTTTATTCCATTACGAGCCACGGGGTAAGCTGGAGCCTATCCCAGCATTGTTTCAGGTGAGAGGCAGGTCCACCCTGGACAGGTCCCAGTCCATCGCAGGGAAGGTGGAGATGTTTAGTCAAAATGCACCGCAGCATGTTTAGTGAAAACCAAACACAACATATCAGCACAAGTCTTATACCAGCTGTGGTGCCACAGGACCTGGACATGTTGCAGTCCTTGAGTGGACCATGAACTCCTATTCTAGAGTCAAATGTGAGTCCATATGTCTCACAGCTAAAGCTTGGCTGTCTTATGCAACAGGGCCGAAACACAACAGCAGATCTACAACAGAATGACTAAAAAAAGAAAAGAATCAAGGTGTTGACATGATCCAGTCAAAGTCCAGAGCTCAACCTGGTTTAAACGCTGTGGTGGGACGTTCAGAGAGCTGTGCTCGATAAACCGAAGCAACTTTGTAAATAAGAGTGGAGTAAAATTCCTCCACAGCCAAGTGAGAAAACGTCATATAGAAATGATTGGTTGAAGTTATTGCTGCCAAATAAGTTTGTACAAACTGCTGAGTCATGGGATGGACTAAGTAATGACCTTCTTCATTTTACATGCGGTCTTATTAATGAAATCTTAGAAGTGATTGAAGTTATTCTGCTTCACTGTAAATACCAGTTTGAGTAGAGTAGAAAGAAGCGGATAAAGCGGTTAGTTGATTCATCATTGCAGTGGACATCCATCACGGTTTTAAGGAGCACAAGAGTAGGAGTTTACAGATTGTTTGTTCCTTTTGCATCGAGCAGAGAAAAAGATCACAAAACTAAATAAATAATGAAATAAAGAGGGCAGAGCCATGTCATGAGTTTAACACACGTCACAGCAGTGTCTGCAGCTCTCCACCAGTACCCCGCCACCATTCTGCAGCTCAGATATGCCAGAACGTTCCCAGTGGAACCTAAAGTTCTGCACAAATGACTCCCACAGAACCGAACGTTCGTCACAGCCTGTTTTCAAGTTGAATTCTCAGATGTACAGTAGAAACTGTGTGTTATCGGGGAATAGTTTACAAATTTATCTTCTCTATCGCGGTGATATTAAGTGTTAGCAGCAGTTTGTAATTACAGTGAAATGTTCTTTTTAATGAAAGTCTCTTTCTTTGCTTTTATGCCGTCTTTGTCCTGTTCTGAAGTAAGTTTTTTTCCTCTTGGTTCAGTTTTCTGTCAACTCCATGTTTTTTTTATTAATATTACTGACAATATTGTAAGCAGGAGAGTCAGAAATTAATCAGATATGTAAGAAAAAAGTTATATAAAAAAAAACAAGGAAGAATACGTAAAACCAAAACGTAACAAGAACTAAAAATGACCAATTAAATAGTAAAATGTGATAATTCTTTATATTTAAATATTTTACTTCTAAAGTGATTTTAAATTATTTTGTTTTTAATTTATATTAATATTTTTAATATTTTTAGTTCTTTAATTGAATCTTTATTTAATTTCTTTGAAAAATATTTACTTTTATTTCTCAAAATGCTATATCA
>JBAMHW010000021.1:3292970-3306338 GCA_037177495.1 Rhadinocentrus ornatus | reverse complement strand
TATATATAAACAAGTGAAATATACTGAAACTACAAATTTGTTTGGGCTTTTTGGGGATAGTTTATAAACATTTGCTGGTTCTAAAATGTGAAAATGAAATGCTTAAACTTGATTAAATTTACTGACAAATATTTATATTAATTTTTTAAATTTAAAGAGTAAATGATTGTAAATCAATGTTTAAATAAATATTTAAAAAAAATAATGAACATATTTTATTAAATAAATGACAAAACCCTGTTTATACTTATTTACATATTTATGTATATATTATAGAAAATGTAAATAAAATGTATCTTTAAAGAAACAAACAAGTAGAAAGTTTCCACCAGCTAAGATATAATGAAGCTGATTTCACAGGGGCTGTTAGAAATCAGGAATTGAATTTGGGACCCTCTGTAACGAAGCAGCTCAGGCTTAGTGATTTTCTGACTCTCCTGTGTTTGCCCCTGGTTCTGGTTCTGGTTCTGGTCTCTATTAACCGCCTCTCTAACAAGACTGCCGTCTCCTTGCAGCCATCCAAGGCTTCAACCCGCAGCACAAGATCCAGAGCTTTGAGGAGGCTCGAGGTCTGGACCGGATCAATGAGCGGATGCCCCCTCGCCGCGACAGCAAGCTGAACGAGGGTCCGCCCTCACTCAACAACCTGCCAGCCAGCAGCGGACCCCCGGACAAGAACGGCACCAACGCTCAGGCTTAGTTCCTCCTTCCTGCCTCCTCATCTCCCTTTCTCTTCCTCCTCCTCCCCCCTCTCCTTTCTTCCTTCCCCTCCATCTTCCTCTGAGATCCGAGGAGAGGAGGCGGTTCAGTCCGAGCGCTTATTTATTTTATTACCGAGTAAATATCATGGTTTCAGACTGAGAAGAGACTCGGGCTGCTGGTACTCCACTCCACACCTGTGTGCCGGCCTTCTGTACTCTTGTTTGATTTTGTTTTTTCTTTGATTGGGAAGGAAGTGATGCTCATTCAAACGCTGTGTTTGTGCCCACATACACACACACACAAATACATCCATCCTTTCTTATGCCAACGATAGTGTGACTGAGCTCTGCGGAGCAAGTATTGACATTTATACAATATATATATATACATATATAGAAATGGAGATTTTGATTTTTCCCTTTTTTCAATGTGGTTTTTTTTTCTTTTTTTTTTTTTTTTTTTTTTTGTTGTTTGTTGTTTTTTTAACAACACACAGACTTAATTATCCAGAGCAGGGGAAGGAGGTGAGATGAGTTAAAGGTTTTTCCGCTTCATTACAACTGTGAGGATAAGACCACGGGGAGATGTGGAGCTTCAGTTCAGACCGAATGTGGAGGAAATCTGCAGACTTCTGCTGGGTCGCTGCAAAAGGACAAAATGAGAAACCGATGCAGAAAAAAGATTTAAAAGCCAATTTAGTAACATCCGGAAGTGAAAAAGACGTGCGAACCAGAAAATCTGTGATAAGTAAAGACGAAAACGCTGGTTTCTGTTCAGGCCTCTTATCCACTGACGTGATTTACTGCCGTGTTTTTTAAAGGAGTGTCGCTCTGCAAATGTAAAACCCTTAAATAAAAAGTATTCAATGAAAGTAACTGAGTGAATTTGGAGTTTGATGCAGTTTTTTTAAACCTGAATCATAACTTTAGTTTCAGTGATCTCTAGAAAGTCACATTCTTCATTTTTTAATGATGTTGCAACTAGATCAATGTTGACCTTCATATAATCCAACCTGAAAATGAGCTGAGCAGCAGGAGAGGCGATGAAAAGATCATGGAAAAACCAGTAATGTCTGAAGGGGTTTAATCAGATAGCAAAATATAAATATAACAAGAAATTATAACCAATCTCAGAAAATCTCTAATATATTTGAAAAAAAAACTACATTTTATTTTTATTTCCGATCTCAGAGTTGATGTAATATTCAGAAAATCAGAAATATTGGTGAAATGTCAAATATTTCCATTTTTAATCATTTAAAAGAATTTCAGAGAAGTTTAGATCAACAAGGTTAATTTAAATCTATAAAGAATGTTTTCTGTTCGTTATTTATCTGATAAAACAAGGAAAACAAAGTCTTTGGAAAGATGTAAAAAATCAACAAAAAGCACAATTTTTGTCTTGCATCTGAAAAAGTTCCATCACATTTAAATCAGTTAAGTGATTAGAAAAAAACATAAAAATAAGCTTCATAAAGTGTCAAAACATTAATAAAATCTCTTAAAATATAAAATAAATCATAATCTCTTAAAAAATTTAATCTTTTTTTGAGTCTGAAAATAATCTTAGAATCAGAAGATTTGAATTAAATAGCCTAAAGAAAATCAGAATAATTGAATACAGAAATCTTATTAATGCTCTGTGACGTCATTGGTCCTTGTCGCATCGCAGCCGCGTGGATCTGCGCTGATGGCCAAGAACTTCGTTTTTTCTGATTAAAGTTTTAATAAAGTGGAATAAACCTTGCAGGTTTAAATATGAGGCGAGGCTGGGGGAGGGGTGGGTGTGCTTCAGGTGTGTTTCCTGTGTGATGGGACCCGGGTGGGGTTGATCTAATGTGTTGCTTGTTTTGTTTTTTTTGTAAGGGAAGTTGGATGGGCTGTGGAGAGTGCTGGGCCTCATTTCTCAGAGCATATCTAACAGAATGTACAGAACCAGATTTTCTTTACAGCTTCATCTGAAACTTTGTGGAGTTCATGCCTCTCAGTTATGTAGATGTTTCACTCCATTCGAATAAAAAACGGAGAAGTACGTCTGTTGTCAGCCTGTTTGAATGCTTTCAAGGATGCTGCCAGGCAGCCAATCAGAAACCAGCGTGCTTTTATGTCTCTTGGCAACGCAGACTCTCCACACGGTTACCTGCCGACGAAGGTCAGCGATGATGAAAAGTCCAGCAGCGGGGGCGTCTGAATGGAACACGACCAGAGTGATGGGTGTCGCCACGGTAACGCTGAGGCGTGAAACAGTTGTAACATGAAGAGGTGTTGTGTTGCTGTCGAGGAGCAGCGTGTTTCACACACCTCCATGTTTGTGTGTGTTCAGAGAGGAGTCTGCCAAGAAGGCAGGACGAGTGTCAGCAAAAAGGTAAAATAAAAGATGTGGAGAGGTGGAAACGTGGAGGTAGAGAGCAGAGATCAGTGATTTAAGACAAACAGGAGTGGAGATGTTGGAAGAAAGTCCAACCTTTTTGTCTTCACTGTTTTTTTTACAGTAATTTCGTCTCAATGCAGACATTTTCCTTGGTTTTCTGATCACTGTTAGTCCTCATTATGTTTCTTCCATGTAACAGTTATGCTTGTCCTTAGTTATTGTCATTTTTGTTCCCTTATTTTATTTCTGTCTTTTTAGTCACTTTGGTTCTGTATTGTTTTATCTTCACATTTATGTTTTTTAATAGTTTTTTATTAAATTATTTATCCTAAAATAGTTATTCACATGCAACTTTCCCAAAACATACGAATTCTGCTGGAAGGTCAAAGATCAGAATCTCGCAACATTAAAAGCATTAAAAACCTCAAAGGTACACAAATAAATCAAATCAATGGCTTGTCAAACCAGTAAAATCAACATGAAAGCCCAATAAATAAATCTTATATAACCTGTATATTAAGACAATTAATACACAAAAAATTCAGTTTATTCTAAAGTTTTACTTTAAGTAGGTTTTCAGGCTTAAATTTCAAATCTGTAGGTTGTGTGCATTTAGTCACTATCTGGGCATCTGTTTTTATTACCTGTGATCATCTCCTCCCCAGATTTGATCACATATTTTGGTGTTTTTGTCTGGTTTTCAGATTTTTTTGTCTTTTGGTTATTTTTCCCTTGCTTGTTTTATGTATTTAGTCATTTAAATCTCTTTGCAGCAGCTTTCTGATGACCTTAAAGGTCCCATATTTTTAAATTTTTTCAACAATTTCATGTGGATGTCACAGGTCCAACAACATTGTTTTCAAAGTGTATTACCCCAACCTCTAATGAGCTCTACTGAGAACGGGCTGTTTCTGTATCTAACCTTTTAAATGTTCATGAGTGGTGCCTTTTCTCACCCCTCAGGGGGAAAGGATCCGGCTTTCGCTGGCGTCCGCTCTAATGCTGGGGGGAATGTTTTTTTTCCCTTTGTGATGTCACAATGGGAAAGATCTCAGTTTGAGCACACATTCACTAAAAAGTGGAGCAAACAAGTGAGAGAGGAGACAGAATTTTCTCATTTTTGGGCGTCATACACAGGCTACGATGACACAGAAAACCTTAAAGTGAATTTTGCATAATATGGGACCTTTAAGGGTAATTTTGTCTCTTCCTGGTGACAGTTTGTGTCCTTAGTTGTGATTTCTTTCTCACTTTTACTTAGTTATTTTGTGTCTGTTTTTGTGCCTTTTCAGTCACACAAGTTGTTTTGTGTTGTTTCATCTTGTCATTTGTTTTGTTTTTGTTGTTTTTTTCCTAATTCCTGTGATATGTCCTGTAGGTTGTGTTTTATGTCACTTTATCGTCCTATTCGTCTTGTGTGTGTGATTTGTTACCTGTGGGATCATTTTGGCTTCAGATTCAACCACATTTTTGTTTTGTCTGCTTTTCTGTATGTTTTTTCTCTCTGTTTTGTGTATTTGTCGTTATCTTTTGTTGTGGTTGCTGTGTGTCTGTATGTTTGTGACCCTTCTGATGTAAGACCGACTCTCAGGCTTCCGGGCGATAAACTTCATCTGAACAGATAAAAACTTCCAGGTACTCCACACTGATACTACAGAGTACACAACACATTGTGTTTTGTAGTTTGAGTCAGTGCTGTGATGTATTAGAGAACACAAAAACAAGTTATTGTTTACCAGATTTATTTGAATTGTACAACAGAAACAGGATTAGGGGGTGAATAAATGGAGATACATCCTCCACCTTTACAGGTGATAACGACTAAACTGTCAAGTGAGGACAAGCATCATGGGTGCTCATTGAAGAGACAACAGCTCACAGTGAAAACACAATAAATAAAAGCTGGAGATAATAAATAAAAACACGGTCGACTGCTGAACGAGTCTTCGGTCTGGTCAGTCAGCCATCATTCAAGTCAGAGAGCAGAGATGTGTCAGGGTGGCATCCTGAAGAGAGGTCTGAGCTGGTATCATGAAGCTGCAGCAAGACCACAGGCGGCGTCTCAGGCGAATCCTCGGGTTTGTAACGGTAATCTTAGAGCGCCCTCTGCTTTACCAAATATAGCAAGTTGTCCCTCTTTAGGTTGCTGTTCCTTATAAGTCCAATTTGTGAGCTGATCACCTCTCACAGTGTTTTTAAGTAAATTTACCAGAATTCTTCTTTCTTTTTTGTCATGAAAATGTTACATCTGAAAACATCTTGTGTGAAACAAACTGTTCATGAACTAAAAGTCAATCATAACTATTAACAACTTATGAGCTACACATGTTCATATGTAGAAAGGTTACATTTTAAAGAAGTCTAGATTTCTTATGAGAAAGTAATATATGCAAAAGTGGGTTTTTATTAGCCATGATTAATGGTTCTGGGATGTTGTTTTGGGGGAGAAAATTGGGTGGAAACAGCTGCAGATGTTTGAATTCTTTTGGAGAGGCTTCAGAGACTAATCTTACCCTTGTTACCAAGGTAACGAACCTGGGTCAAGTGAATCAGTTTCATGATATCAGAAAACCTAAAGGTGTTGACCTCTGTAGGACCAACTCAGACTAAATGTCAGATAGAGGAGGATGATGATGATAATGATGGGGGAGGTGAGCAGATATATAATAGTGATGGATTGCAAGCAGTGGTTGTTATAAGTGCAGCACAGGTAATATGTCAGTGCATCAGTTAAGGTCAGACTGAGTGGATTAGAACCAGCCACCGATCCACGATGGGCTCGTTGAGGGACGTGACTGGTTAGTAGGATGAAGATGAATCGCGCTGCGTGTTTCCTGTTTGGATATTCGAAGTTATGCCCTGTTTTCTGTCTCCTCCTACTTTCAAAGCAGGAGATTCATCAAGTATTTGTTCAGAGTGAGATCACTTCCTGTTAGAAAAGCAAAGCTTTCTTCTTCAGCTCGTTTCTTCTCCATAGCGACAGCCGGTCAAACTCCGCCATGGGCATCCCAAACACCTGCTGGAACTCCTCTGGAGTGAGATGCCTCTGATAGGACAGACAACCGAGCCAGACCAGAATCAGTTATTTTTCCCACGAGAAGGGAGTTAAACTGGAACTAAAACCAGTTCTCTGGTTGATGCGTGTACCTCAGATACTCAGTGGATCATCCATTGACTTGGGTTGCATTAGCATAGCGAGGCTAACAGCTGCTCTAAACTGTCCCGTGTTGTTTTTATTCATTAAAAACCCACTAACACCTGCTTACATATGAATTCTGAATGTAATGTGGACGTGCTTCATTGGTATTCGGTCAAACAGCCCTGCAGTAAACATTTAATTACAGCACTAACGGTAACGCAACACCTGGGCTAAATTTAAAGGCTAATTTTCTGTCATCTCAAACGGATGTTTTGAAACTGCCAGCAACATCTCAGACAAAAAAAAAGTGATTGATCAGGTTTACCATCTGTAATACTGTCATGTTCTCTGGGAGGTAGAGGTTTACTGGATCTGTAAACTTCAGAGAACATTTAGTGTTGGACCAGTTTTTAATTATCACAACTTAAAGATAGTCTAGTTTTCTATCAATCTGTGTCCATGAGTTGTTGCCATCAGATGCTACTGTTGATAAGCGTGAGGAAAAAGTGTTGCCCCAACCACAGCATCACCAATATGTACACGTCTTTGCGTTTTATGCTGAGACCAACTGGAGCTGATTTAGAACCATATCCGCCACAGTCATTTAATGCAGGACTGAATGCTGATTAAACCCTTTTAGATGTTAGCAGGTGTTAGTTTAACTGTCTGATAAAGCCATTCTAATCAGACATTGTTATCATACAGCCTGTAGGCAGAACCAGAGCATGAGGAGTGAACTGTGCTTTTATACATGGCTTCCAAAGCTTAGGACGTAAATGCAGAGATGTCTTTCATGATTTGAGGAGGCTTAAAGTGCAAATGTGCTGGTCTCTGGAAATTTGGATGTCTAACACATGGTTCCCTTAACATGCATGCATCAAAGCCTGTAAGAGACTTTATTTCTCATAAAAGTTTGCTCATATTGCTCTTTAGTGGTTTACAAATTTACAAATTCACTTCCTATTAGATATTTTTCAAACTATGTATTTTAGTTCATGCAAGAACATGTTGGCACTGCATGTTTGACTCAGCTTGTTTTCTCACTGAGTGACTGTCCATGAGGTGTCCGGCTATAGATTGCATAATTTTACTAATTCCTTTAAATGTTTTGCATAAAATGAACAAACACTTGTCCTGTTGGTGATCAGTGCTTGGAAACCAATTCTCTAGTTATTTTTAGAACTGGAAGCCAAAACCAACTGAGAGTAAATTAAATTGAGACTAAAAAACATTACATCTGAGACTGACAAACATCAAAGATACAGCATTAATGTCATTCACTGAACCCATACTCACCTCCAGCCGAGTGCGGTCAACTCCTGGAGGCAGCTTGCAGCGCCCCCTGTGGGTTACAATCAGTGCTTCATATGGATAGATCTGATCAGCAGATGGAGAAACACACAGTGTGTCATTAACCTGAGTACCAAGTACTGAAACCACACTGTTCTAGAGCTCAACATTGTATTAAAAATAATCAATATTCCAGTACTGACATGCACAATATAAGCATGAAAGAGGACAAGCGAGATGTATTAATGAGGTTCTCCTTGTTCTCATTGCATGTTCTCCAGCTAGCCGTCACGCACATGTGCAGAAGAGGAATGCAGCCCTCGTTAATACAGACTGACAAATACAGAAGTATTTGTTTAAATATCCCATGTCACATGTTACCTGCCGTAACATGTTATCATGCAGCCCTACACTGTTCAACAACTCTTAAGTTTTGCTTAAATAATCCCCTTTGATTGAGATATGACATAAAGTATAAATAATCTGTTCAATTCAGTCAAAGCAATTAAAAATAGAGAATAAAAATAGTCACTTTTAATAAGCCAGCAGCTTAAAAATTTCCAGTTCATGTTTATCTTACTTGAATCAACTTTGTGTAACATTTGAAAGCAGCTGTTGACTGACATCTGCTCTAATGTGAGACATGTAGGTTTCTGCATCAGATCTGGGTTCAGCAGATCTCACCTTCTGCTCCAGGATGCTCGGCAGAGAGTTTCCTCTGTCCATGCGCTCCCTCCGAGCCTCTCCGTTCTACACAAACACATTTCAGACACACTCTCTACAACAAATGCCGCCATGTGTTGGACATAAAAAGGCACCAACGAGAAGCTGAGCCATCAGCGAGCAGGATGAAGGTGCCTGGGAGCATCGTTAGGATGCAGATTTCACGCAAACACACATCTGTTGGATTATTTGTCTGTTGTCTCTCTGAAGGTCAGAACAACTTCACTATGCACTCGAGGACTATGGAAGCAAATGATGCCCCTGCAGGAGATCCTGCAGATGTTTCCTACATGTCTGCTCCTGATGGTTAATTTCAGTGTTTCTTTTCACTCAGATTGAAAGCAAGTTTAAAATAATTAAAGTAGAAAAGTGTTTTACTGAAGTTTGACAGTCAAAGCCCAGTTTCTCCTTATTGTAAATATTGTGTTTTATATGCCCACTTTCCTGCAGGTATTAGATGTTTCCCTGCTACAACACACCTAATTCAAATTAAATGGATCTCGGACAAGCTCTGCACAAGTCTGCTACTGAGCCATTAATTTGGGTCAGGTGTGTTGCAGCAGGGAAATTCTGCAGGACACTGGGCCTTGAGGACAGGAGCTGGGGATCCCTGTTTTACTGTGACCTCATAATTTTAGTATGTTTTGTGTTAGAATTGGTGCTTTCCAGGATGTGCAAAGATCTTCCGTACTGTACATTTCTCATGCTGCACCTTTACACGGGGCTCTAGCCAAGAAGAGGTTGGTGAGGTACTGACTGGTGTGATCATTAACTAAAGCAGCTGCTGTAAGTTGATCCAACTGTAAACGGTCATGCAAATTCGACACTGTCTGCAGGTCTAATATATTCTCTAAAATCAATCACTTATAGCTGAGCGTGTCTTTGTAAATTTCTTTAATTTATCACCAAAAATCATAAATTAAATCCTTTATGCAACAGTTTAGTTTTAAGAGATTCCTTAAAGTGAATTTCCAAACTTAAAACTGTGCTTCCAACTTGTTTTGTTGGCACACTGACATTCAAATGCATATTCCCTGCAGCGTCCCGAGGCTGAGAGACCACAGTTCACAATTTTACTTGTACTTCCCAGCCCGAGGCATCACGTGACAGCTGCACTTCATGGCACTGCATCACATGCGAGCCACACAGTGCACCATTGCTGATTCAGCAAAGAAACGCAAGAGGATCAAGAGATAAACTAGAATTAACATCAGACTGGCTGGAGAGATCACAGAGAAGACAGGATGAAAGACGGATGCAGAATTAGCCGTCAAATCTGCCAAAGTTCACTAGTGGGGCTTTAACAGATAAGTAAGGTTGATTTGATCTTCTGACTTTATCTTAAAAGACATTTAAACTCACTGTTCTTATTACTGACTCGTGTCCTTGGAAAGATTCAAGGAAACCACACTTTTGCCCCAATATGCACTGACTTCTTGTTTCTCCGAATCAGAGTGCAGCGACCCAGAGACACAGCAGACTCATTAATAAGAAATAAAAAAGGCTGAAATGAAGCACAATGGTCCTCTCAGTCCTGTAGGCAGCGAATCCCTTACTGAAGTTTTCATTCATCTTCTAGTTTAGTTTATTTTGACTCCGATGCAAGAGTCAGGAATAATAAAGCCTGATGATGTTCTGCATACACATGGGAAGATTTGAACTGCAAAATATGTATGTAAGTAAAACTGAGTGATTCTCACAACGCATTAATCGACTTAAACGGCCCAGAGCTTTTTGCGGCCGTTTAGGTCGATGGTTTGTTCATGTCTAACTGTTTAGTATTAGGTCTACGGTAGAAGCATAAAGCATTGCATGTAGTTAAAAGATCATCCTACAAGATACTAAATTACACTACTTTGGCTTTTTATTCTGTCTTTACTTCCTGCAATGGAGAAAAGGGATGTAGACCTGGCGAGTTATTTTTCTTTAAATTATCACATAAATTCAGAAAAAATCTAGCAAAATATTTTTTTTGGGGGGTGAAATTATCTACATAACTCTTCCAGGTGAATTAAATATATTTCTGTATGTCTTTGTTAGTTTTGTTTCTTATTCTT
Organism: Rhadinocentrus ornatus; assembly: GCA_037177495.1. Classification (NCBI taxonomy): domain Eukaryota; kingdom Metazoa; phylum Chordata; class Actinopteri; order Atheriniformes; family Melanotaeniidae; genus Rhadinocentrus; species Rhadinocentrus ornatus. The sequence goes on along the minus strand of JBAMHW010000021.1, from coordinate 3,296,057 downwards.
TTTCATATTCCAATTTTTATTGTTGTCCTTCCTGACCCTCCATACACACTTACCCAAGAAAAAAGTTCATTAAAGGATTCGAACTGATCAGGACAGGATTCGATGACATGCCGTGACAGGGTTTGTGCAGAAGTTAAAACCTGCAGCAGGTTAAAATGGCCATGCACACGTATGCACACACACACAAAAACATACACTCACCTGAGCAGCTGCAAATCCCAACAAGACCACACAGACGATCAAAACAAGGAAGAAAGTCATTGTTCATGTTCATCACACATCATTTCTATCAGGAAACATTCATAGCTTATTTTTAAAGATGCTTTCAACACATTTTTTACACCAAAATCAACTTTCTTGCCAAGATAAGGTCAAAATTAGGATTTTTAGAATAGCACCAGTAATAACTTTGTTCCTGGACACATGATGATAAAAACAGTAAATGTAAGGCTTAATAAACTATCCCAAACCTCTTAAATAAGGAGGATAAAGTGGTTTTGGTGGATTTTGTTGACCAGTGTGATACCAGTTTACCAGATACCAGTAGCAGTCTAATGCTACGGAAAGTTTTAGCACTTTTTTCAAGGTAAAGGAGAGCAAACGAATGAAACCCACTGGGAAATAACAGATTTATAATCCACCACAGTACTGCATTTAGCGTATCATGAACCTGCAGACAGCAAAGCAGTAAACATCAGTTGTTGTTAAACTACGGTGTGTCTCAACATGTTTTAATGTAAGGGGGCTGAAAGTCAGTTTCCTTATAAATCGGCTGCATTTTTGGAAGTGAGGACTCCTACCTGGTTGTCCTTTATCTCCAGCTGTGGAAAACTCTGCTGACTGCATCTGGAACACATAAGTTTTGGTTTAATTTTCACCCAGAATGTTTTCTTTTTTATGTTATTTTATAGATGTTGAAGAGAGCCTGCCAGTTTGGTCAGTGTGTTTACATGCGGAGGTAAAAGTCTTACTCTGGTCAGGCCGGAGCGTGAAGGAGACTTTGATTCACCTGCTGACAAACCTGCCAGTCCGAGAGAAAAGACGTTAGTCTGAGAGGAGATTCATCCTGAAGCTGGGATGTCGGAAGATGACGAATCAACTTACTGCTGTTCATATGTGTTCTGTCAGGCAGCGACTGCGTCTTCCTCCGGAATTGAACTCCTTTCTCCTTCTCCTCCTTCAGGATCATACGGCCTAGGTTGGACTTTATCTGGAGCCGAACCAACAGAGGAAACACATTGCTGTTAGCAAATAAATAACTTTTTCTGAGCTTGTGAGCATGTATTTGGATGTCTAAAGTCTCTACCAACCCAAAAATACCAACACGTCACATCCCTGTACGTTAGCGGAAGTCTTTTTGGGTCATTTAGTGACCTGAGTACCAGCTCAGTGAGGAATTATCTGGACTCTACACCTTTATCTCCATCCACAACTAGACACCATGGTGCATTTAAGCAAATTCTCATAAGTAGTTACAGTTCACTTAAAAAAAGAAATCAGCTAATGATGTTCTATCCTGACTTTTTGGTTGATTCTGTATTATAAATAACAAATAGGAAGTTTTACAATTACCTACATTTTCTAGAGGTAGATCTGCTCACACACTCTTCCCTTCAACTCATCTGTTTTTTAACATACCAACTTATTTTATGTGCAGAATGTAACTGAACACTAAAAAATAAATACCGAATACTAATATATAGATACTAAATACTAAAACTATAAGAAATCATACATTAAAAACATAAGAGCAAGTAAAATCCAATACAACGAGACCAACTAAAACAAATAAGGTCAAATAGAGAAACTAAATCTAGTTGAAAGCCAAAGAGAGAGGGGGGGTAGTTCGGTGCTGACGACATGATTTACTTGCTTTGTGCATCAGTGTTAATCCAGATTAAAACTCAGCTTATTGTCCTTCTGAACATTATTAAACTAAAGACTGAGGTCTGATGATGACGATGTGACAGTTAATCGCTCCTGATAGATTTTAATAATTAACTTCCTGTTTGGTGGGGTATGCTGGGGGTCAGTTGGTAGATGCAAAGCAGGTACTGGGGTCACGAACCTTCTCCAGCTCCTGCTCCTGCAATGTCTTGGCTTCTTCTGTCAGGTCTTCAAACTCATCTTCCTCTGGCAGCTTCTTCTTCCTCCACTCGATCTCTGTACGAGTTCAGTGTTGGAATGAAAGCACTCACCATGCCAGCAGTCACCGTGCACAGGTTTAATATGTGTGTGAGTTACCCATGGTGGCCAGAGAGGGGGGGCAGGGCCAGTACTCTGTCTCAATCTTGGAGGGCTGGTTGGGGTCCGGAGGCTGAGCTGCTGGGAACTTGGCAGACTGAATCACCCCGCTGCCTTCTGCATGTTTGTGGACGTCTGCAGGACAGAGAGCAGCGTCTGAGTGAAGGAAGCCATGAGACGGAATGGCGACAGAAACGGGAGCTCACCATGTTTGTAGATGGGAGGCTTCCTGTAGATGTTGGAGCCGTTATCTGATAAAGAACAAGGACTAATTAACAGATTTTCTGACAGAATCTCAACACAAACTAAGATAAAATATTATTTAACAATAAATCTAAATAACCAAATTTAATGAATTTTTCCCCTGACTTCATTAAAACATTTTGAGCTTATTTTTGTCTTCTAAAGACTTTCAGTTGATTGAATTCACTGAGATACAGAATAATATTAAGGTTGCTATACATGCAGTAATTCTCATGGAAAGTAACGTCCTCTTAGATAAAAATTAGCAAAAATTTTATCATTGTCTATCCCAGCTACACTAGACCTATAAATGTTTTTAATTTCTGGAAAATCTGGGTTGGTTTTGTGTTTCCATTCTGGATTGTCCTCCACTGGGACAGGGAGGGCAATGATAGCAAAGACAGAAGGGGGAAAACTGCCTAATCATCTATTTTATTTGGTTTACTTGTGAATTTAGGGGGAGTTTTGTAAGTGAAACTTTTCAAAGCACAGATTAACCTTATTTTTACCCCTATAGTTAGAGGTGCTGCGATGGACTGGTGACCTGTCCAGGGTGTACCCTGCCTTCACCTGAAACACTGCTGGGATAGGCTCCAGCTC
>JBAMHW010000021.1:3235936-3279208 GCA_037177495.1 Rhadinocentrus ornatus | reverse complement strand
AAACAAAACCTTTTTTCATACTGTGCTCCATTAACGTTTTATCTTTGCTCATTTACTTGTTTACCCTTTAATAAATATGACGTCACTTTAGTGTTAAAGTTTAATGCAGAGATCCTTTCTTAAAAGTAAGAGTCATTCATCACTACCAAAATATTGAGCTAATATGGCGACACAACGCATGCGTGTAGTTCATGTTCAAGCAAAGCAGTAGAACATTAATATAATAGACGATCTTTGTTTTACAGACATGGCGTCTGACAACGGACTGGCCGCTCTGGTAGGGTTCCTAAACTGGAATACAATTTTGTTTATATTTTAATAGATTTCTTTTCATTATCCCTTAAAATTCCTTGTCTGAAACGAGTCCGACACAAGAAATTGCACGAGGGTCAATGTTTTATGAAAGCATCGCGAGAGTTAGCATGTATAGCTAACGGTAGCTAGCTGAAAGAAAAACACGTGTGAACGCCGAAGCGTGGATAACATCTGTGGGGAGTCACGTGTTCTTTATGTTATCTTCTGTTATGATGTCAAGACTTAGTGCTTATTTACACCAAGATTATTCATCTACTCGTTTTGTTGTTTAGACTGTTTGTGTCATCAGCTGTTCTCAGATCCGTTCTGTAACCGGAACTCATCTGCTTTGATTTTATTTATCAGAAAATTACTGACACTAGATCTGATAGATCACAGGCATATGAAGAAGAGTTTTTATACAGACAGTTTTGGATTTTCTGCTGGTCTTAACTTCTGTCCACATTACATCAATAAAACGATTTTACTTTTAATTTTTAAGTGTCATTGAAGGAGTAAAAATGTGGACTTATGTAAAAACAAGCTCCAAACACTGCAGGTGTAAACACCACATTGTTAAATTCAGGCTGCTTTCATTGTCAGACACACCAACAGTGAGATCAGTGTGTGTGTTGGTGTGTGATTGTATGTTTGTGTGTTCATAGGGAGTGGAGGGAGCCTCAGCAGCTGCACATGCTCTGTCCCTGCCAGCAGAAGCTTATGGAAATGATGTAAGCCCACATCATCATCTTCAGTTCTTTAACTTACATAGAAAAAAAACAAAACTGTTGCACCTTCATAAAAAATGTTGGGGGATTTATTTCTCACATCATTTGACACATTATATGATGGTCTGAATATTTTAAAATAATTTGTTTAGCGTTGCTGTGATAAAACCAAACCTTTGTGTTTATTTTCAGCCCCGGCTTGAAGCCATGTGGGCGATGAAGGCCTATAACCACGCAGAGGTTTACTTCAATGTAATGTACCTGTTTGTTGTCGTCTATACACGTCACACACATCCATTTTAAACCATCAGCAAGTTTTAGTGTCAATATATGGTACTGTGCCAAAATCCTGTCCTCATTTCTTTAGATTCTTCCAGGAAAAGAGAAAATGGGTGAAATACAGTATAGAAGACAGTTTGTTTGACCAAATCTACAGAGCTAAATACTTTTTTTTCCCAACACAGCCTGAACCCTCTTAGATAAGCTTTGCAATTTATTCAAGAAATGTTGGAAATGTTCTCCAGACTTCTTGAAGGACTTTCCAGTTTCCTTCTTTAAATGTTGGCTGCCTTTCGTTCCAGGCGTTGGGAAGAATCCATCCCTCCCATCAGACCTGTCGCCACTGGTTTTCAGTCCAATTCTTGTCATGTGACATACCTCAGCCTTTTCTTCCTGTTTCCCTTCCTTAATAATGGCTTCTTAGCAGCCAGACTTCACCACCGGCTGTCCGCAGTGTCCTCCAGGAGCCCCAGTCTGCCATCCAAGTCTGACCGCTTTCAATCGCCCCGACTAAGAAAGCTTATAAGGCAGTGGCGCTTTCAGCCCGGGCGCTCAATGTCCTCTCCCTGCTTACCAAGCAGAGTTGTGCAAGAACTTTGGGGAAACACAGGACCGAGCAACATGGGAGGAGATTCTGATCATCACCGATGTATGTCTCCGTGTCCAATGCTGTGCGGTTCAGGCTACAGGCAGCACACTGGGAACTATGGTGCTACAGGAACAGGCGCGGTGGCTCAACCTCGCCAGCCTGTCGGATAGAGAGAAGAATGTTGTGCTGGACATGCACATTGTCCTGGATGGGGATTTTTGGCTCTGCAATGGCCTCATGCGATGTGAGGCCAAGAAGAAGGAGGATGAAGCTCTCCATCTCTGCCTCCCTCGGAGGCCTCCTGCTCCCTCTTCACCTTTGCAGCACAAAGCCTTTACGCTGGCTGTTTCCCGGGTCCCGCATTTCAAGACACCCAAACAGCCAAAACCCCAGTCTGCTCCACCTCCTCTGCCCGGTCGGGCCGGCTGGTCCAAGAAAACCTCGGCCCCGGTTGCGGCCCCGCCGCCTCCATCAGCCCAAGCTGCTACCTTCCAGGCCAGGAAGAAGAAGCGGCCCCAGGTCTCGTCAGCGCAGCTGGAAGTTCCTCGATCTCCAGCTTCACCTGTTTGGATTCCCCACGTCCCCGTTTCCCAGCTGCCACGGACAATGCCAGAGCACGCCGGGAGAAAAAGATTTTTGACAGCAGAGGTTTGGGCGGTGGCCCCTCTCTCACGTCCACAAGCATGCACACATACAATGTTCTGTCAACAAGAATTAAAATGTATTCCGCTGCAGCATCCAGAGAATCGGATTTATGTAAATAACCTGAAGTTCTCATGAACTGTCTCCAGTTACAGCAGAGTCACTTTACAGTTTCTTCTTTTAATTAATTTTCTACTTATCTCCTTTGTTTATCCTCTTCTAACACACAGTTATCATGCCCTCTGCTTCCATACCAACTCTAAACAGGCCAGTTTATACAGTTTCCTGATTTTCTGCATCATATTTGACTGTAAACTAAACACTGGGTATTTCCAGGTTATCAGTAATAATAATCTGTAGCCAGATTGGTGAGGATTTGTATCTGATCTGCTTTCAGCTCATTTCATCCGTTGATCCGAAGTTCCTGAAGCTGACTAAGCTTGACGACAAAATCTACTCGAGCTTCAGGGAAACCTTTAAAGAGCTGGACGTGAAGCAGCTGAGAGAAGATGACCTGAAGTCCCACGAGGCCAAAGAGGTCCGTTTGTTCCTGATTAACACAAACATGATGCAACAATCAAACTGAACTGTGCTCGCTTGTGTGTGTGCAGGGGTGGCGTCCGTTCTGTAACCAGTTCGAGGGACTAGTGGAGGATTTTAACTACGGCACTCTGCTGCGTCTGGACTGTGAGAAGGACTACACCGAGGAAAACACCATATTTGGTGAGTCGGAACTTCAGAGTGAAGGTTGACTTTGTTGTTAAAAACACAAACTAAATGGTTTTATTGTTATTTTTCAGCCACCAGGGTCCAGTTTTTTGCCATTGAGATTGCCCGCAACAGAGAAGGCTACAACGATGTTGTTTTCACATCTAAACGGTCAAAGAGCTAGCCTTCGGATAAACCAGCAAAGTACTCACCAGGACCCCATAGTCCCATTCTGCAAGTCCCGAGGGTTCATTGGTTATAAATCAATGAGTCAAAGCATCTGAGAGGAAAAAAGGCACAGAACTGTTTACAAACCCACTTTTTTGTATTTACTGTAAATTCTCCTTGTGCCCATTTTCAATGCTTGTGTATTTTAAGTTGCATCTTTGTGTTTAACAGAAAAAATAAAGCCTTCTTCAAATCAACTTTGGGTATTTTGTCTGTGTGCAAGAACGAGTTTTAGCTGAAGTTTCTCCTTGTTGCTGGTGTTTCCTCTGCAGTAACACTATAGAATCAGCTGGGAGCAGGTTAGAAAAAAAGATTATCAACACTTCGTACATTAGAATCAAGTGTCTGCTGGACTGGAGGGCTTGGTTTGTTTTCACTGACCCACATCTGGTGGAACAACAAAAGCTGTCAAGAGAAAATTGCGTCAAGCAAATTGTGACTTAAAAGCTGCGTTTGGGTGTAGTACCATTGATGACCACTAGATGTCTTCAAAACATCCGTCCACCCAAACCTTTTCTAACCTAATGCCAGAGCCTGCATGTTTATCTGTTAGGTCTACATATGTAGGGATGTTTGCATTAATCATTATGTACTTGTATTTGCATGCATATGTACAGTATATGTACATATGCATGTTTAAATGCAAATACATTATATGCATTTATGTATCTTTTTAAATGACTACATGCATATGGAAGTATATATGTAAATATTTACATTTATATACATATCAATGTAATGAAATAAAATGATAAAAAATACGTCACCTTTGTAAACATGCATCATGTGCGTCAACTTTTAGTAATATTTGTCTTAATTTGTGTCCATAAATGCATATTTGTATTTGCATATGTAATGTGTATGAATTCATGTCATTTATGTAAACATCAGCGTATACATACATGTAAAATGTTTGCAACTATGCTTATATATGAAAGTATTTATATATGTACATTTAAATATACACACGTAGATGTCTAACCTATTTAGATATTAATTTCTGTCTATATACACGCCTCTGTCATGCAAACTTAAATGAAGTGCTTTTATGCGTGGATCATTTTGTTTTGCAAAAAGTCTACATAGCTTGAGTTCATGTCAAAGGACGTCTGACAAAAATCTGCTGTTACCATTTAAAGATAATGATGTAAAGCTTTTTTTTAAGTTGTAATATTTGCAGCTTTAGATTCTGGAAGAAGAGTTTACTCATTTTACTTTACGTTTACAAAAGAAAAGTAAAAACAACCAATTTCACACAATGCACAAACAATTTTATCATTTTCACTAAGAATTTGAGGACAAAAATGAATTTATTCCAATTAGGAAAAAGGCTGCAACATAAAATGTGGAAAAAGTAAAGCGCTGTGAATACTTTCCAGATGTATTTCAAGTTCTCCACATATTCATTCAAAAGCCTTGGAGTAAATTAATCTGGAGTCCTAGACCAAATAAAAACAGAGGCCTTGGATCCATCATGCACACGTTTACGTTTACAACTTAAAAATGCTGCACGGTGCCGTCAGCGTTAGAAAGAATAAAGAGCATGAGGAGATCAGCGCTGTAAAAATCAATGAGGTTTATTTGCAGTCACAATGCTTACACTATATGTAGCAGACATCCAAACAACTCAAACAGCTATTCACTCTATGGACCCAAAACATTCACATCAGGGACACAAACCAAAACGTAGGAACATCCGTGAGTGCTGACATGGTTAGAGATGAGCTAGTTGTCACAAACAGTTAGCAGCAACATCGTAGAGAGTAACACACGTTGCTAAAAGACTCCTTTACACGGTTCTGACTTCTGCAGAGGTTCTTCAGGTGTTTCACGCCAAACTGGACTCCTTCAAGTCCTCATGCTACCCTCATGATTATTCTGTCCTGAATTCTCACTCACACACACACACACACCTTGGCTGTTTGAGCTCCATCGCAGGTTCACCATAAGACACCACACACACACACACACACACACACGCACACCAGGCAACAGAGAGCCACTCTACGCACGCACAAACAAACACAACAACGCACACACCAAAGGACTCCGCTGCAGGACCTAAAGGGAGGGGGGGAGGCTATCCCAAAACTGGTCCCAGGAATCCAGAGTGTAAACAAAATGGTGGAAACTGCACCGAGCCTACCAGAGGGGAAAATGTAGCCACGACCATGTTGCTTACACGTCAAACAAGCAGCAGGCGTGTGCGTACGATGCCCACAGGCTGCACACCGACGAGCGTGTTAAAGGAAAGTTCTGCTGTTTTTCCCCCCCAGCTGCAGGTCAAACAGACTCAGAGAAACAGGTGAATGCAGCAAAATAGTTTAATAATCACTGACCAATAAAAACAAATAACGGTGGAATCATTAGGAAATAAATCTATTTTCTACTTTTGACTCTCAATCCTTCAGCTGCTCCCGGAGCATTTTAAAGACTTCATCTGGTGGTTTCTACTTCCTCTGGAGCTGAGTTAATCAGACCCTTCTTGTATAATCTTTTAATAATAATAACAATAATAATGTATAATCTTGTAATCCATAAAACATTTAGGCCTGTTTGGTAGCAATAATTTAATATCTTTTGGTGAATTGTCACTTTTTAAGCCTTAAATATAAGATGTTAATTAGACGCGCTCACTGATTACAGATCACCATTTATCATGAAACCTCTTTGAACCTATTTGAACACAGCAAAAACTGATTAAATTCACCTTTTCTTTGTATCTTTACATAAAAAGGTGAGATACAAGTAGCTTTAATGATTATTCTGTTCATTCATCAGGTAAAAATTTCAAAACCAAAATTTTATAATCCGATGATGTTCAGGATGGTTTTATGCTTCCAAATAAGGCAGCAAAAATAAGCTGAAAGGGGAAAAAATTTGTATCTTTTATGTTGAAAATAAGCTTAACTCTGAGTTTCTATCAGTTTCAGGAAGCTAGTTCTGGCAGAATCTTTCCACACAGATATTTTATGACCCCCAGGGAGGCTCAGCGGGATAAAAAGAAAACAGCAGAACTGTCCGTGTTGAGCGGCGCCAGCCTGCAGCTGCGGGACTATTTACATCACTTCAAGCAGAGACTGAGAAAAATGTACAACATGGGCGCTCTGACTCTCCCTTTCTGTTAGTGTGTGTACCTCTGCTTCCTGTTCACAGTGACAGCTCTGCAGCAGGAGTGCTCACCCTTTCTCTCCCCCCACCCTCCCACGTGACTCACCCGACCTCCCCCCCTTTTACCCTCCCGTGGAAAGCTCGCTCCCCACGCAGACAAACAGTTTGCACTAACTCACTACACCGTAAAAAGCTCAATCACACGTGTTTTTTGTTTGTTTTCGTTTGTTTTTCCTCAAATCATCTTGGTGTTTTAAATTCGTTCATTATAAACATTGTTCAAAATGTTACGAAAAGAAATGTACACTTGGTTTGTTGTGTGTGTTTTCTATACAAGGCAGGCAGAAGCGGATTACTACGTTTACCGGCGTTTGTCCCCGTCGGCCTCCGTTAACAGCCGCAGCACTCTCGCCTTCTTCTTCAGTGATTTAGAGTGCGTAGACATGCAACCCCCCTCCCTCCCCCACACTTCCTCCCACCCGTTAAAACAGCCAGACGAGTCCCACCAACGCCGACTGGCTTTAAAATAGATCTGTATATATTTATATATGCTTATATCAAAAATGGAGGCAGGGAGTTGAACCAATGTTGTGTCAGGGTGGGGGGTTGAGGAGATGATCCCTAGGCATCCGGGCCCAGAGAGGGAGGGAGGGAAGGAGAGGGTTGGCGGATGCAGAGAAGGTGGAGGCTGTGAGACAGCGAGGGAAGGGTGAGGAAAGGGGTGAGCTCCGTCTGCAGCCGGGTGAGACTCTGCTGTGTGGAATGTCAGCTCATCATGTCGTTGCTGTTGACGCCGTACGTCGAGTTCTTCATGCTGTCGTTGACTTCCCTCCTGAACACCGACAAGTTCTGCGTAAACCTGCAGACAAAATAAGGAGTTCACAGGTGAAGCATCAGAAGTGTACCCTTAGCTCCACGCAAGCATCGGCAGCGATGTTCGTGTCCCTGGTTCCATAGCTGAGGACCAGCCCTCTGCAAACATTTAGGATTTTCAGATGCTTAAAGACTCATCGAGGCCAGAAGAGGTTTTGGGAGGAGCTTAGAGTCTTTTATCGGCTATCAGCTGTATTAGAGGGAGGCAGGGACTCTATCACTTCTGGGACTGAAGCGGAAGGTCTGCAGTCTGGCTGCGACTCCGTTCACACTGCAGGCAGTGTGGCTCAAATCAGACTTTTTTGCCCAGATGTGTCCCATATCTCATCTTTTTAATACCGTCAGAAAAGCACGTCAGATTTTTTTTCAAACCAGACCCAGGCCACTTTCTAATGTAGTACTAAATCAGATACATTTTCTACCTTTCTCAAAGCATTTCATTCCACTAATGCCATTGAAGTGACAGATGTCATTAACCTGCACCAGGTACCAATTCTGTATCCACCGAGGTACCAAGGAAGCAGCCATTAGTAACATTTGCGCTCTTTTATTCCTCAATCTTCTTCTTTCCCTTAATGGTTGGCCATAAGTTCACATGTGGGCCATTTCAGGGCGGTGTGCAGGTCACACTGCAGTGTGACGGAGGTGATTAAATCATAACAATGCAAAAAAAAAAAAAAAAAGAACCAAAGTCTGATTTCAGCATTAAGACTGGCACTTTGGACGTAGTCTTACAGTTCTGGTTTAGAGCAGGTTCCCAGCTTAGAACCAGTTCTGTTTGTTTCAACCACCAAAGTTCTGGCACCAGCTCTGAAAACTGAGTCTCTTTGCTGGACCAAAGCAAAGAAGGTCTTCCACCAGGGGCTGTGCGTTACCAAAACCAACCAGATGGAGTAAAACTTTGACTGCTGTTGTAACATCCAGAGCTGGTGAAGCGTTAACACGGATGTGAAGTTGAAGCAGCAGAGGAAGAACTTGAGTTTAATTCCTTATAATCACTTTTCAGCTAAAAGTATAAAAAGAAAAGCCAAAACTAATCCTGAGCCTGGGGGGACGAGGACTGGGGTTCAATAATAAATCAGTTTTATCTGCATTTTTACAAACAGAATTAATGTTTTACTAATAAGAAGCTGTGTATTAATGAATCTATGGGCTCTGTAGAGTAATTTAATCCAGATTCGAAAATCCTAAGTCTTGTAGTCTTTTAGCAGGACCTGGTCTAATGTGGTCTCCCAAAAAAGCAGTGGAATTGCCCTTTGTGTAAATAATAAATCAGAAGCTAACTTCCAGCACCACAAGGCTACCTACTGTCTTTGAACAATTCTTCATCCAGTCTCCATCAGTGTTTAAAAACCAAACAGCCTGATGTTACTCCTCCACGTAAACACAAGGAGTACAGTCACACCAGGGAAAAGAGAGCGTGCGTTGGACAATACGCGGTGTCAATATGCGTTTTGTAAACCCCCACCCACCTCCCAGGTTAGTTAGTTTCTGGGAGAGTGTCATCTGATGCACCGTAGACTTCCCTTAAAATCCTCCATCTTCTATCGTACACGTGGTCTCGCGATCTGGATCTTTCAACCAGACTTGTCCCAGGCCTGCTCAACTTCTGATTGGTTAGTTATGTGTCAGGTATAAAGCCCATGCTGCATTCCTCTCTTCCTCTCATGCCGTTGGTAGATAAAACCCAACATGACAACAGCCCACATCAGCAATCAAGTTACTAATTTGGAGTTAGGACATGTGGGAAAGTCTTCAGTCAAGAAAAGTGCAGAGAAAGGTTAATGTACACTTTACCGCCAACACCATAAAGGAATAAATAACCCACCTGTCCCGGTTTTTTGTTAGCAGATTTCTCTCTATTCCCTCCATCAAGTTCTCGAAACATAAGTGCATGGCTTGCTGCTTCTCAGGAGGCTGACTGTTGACGATGCTGTTCCTCAGGTCAGCAAAATACTGCAGGACAAACACACACATTAAAACATTCCTAGTGAAGTCTCTGATATGAGCTGTGCCTGCAGGCCAGGTTTACCTTCTCGTTGAGCAAAATGAGGCCTAACAGAGGCCGTGACATCGACCACTGGTTCCTGCAGTCCTCGAAGATGATGATGTTCAACACGGTGGACAGCATCTGCACGACAAGCACACACAGCAGGTTCAAACCCAGTGTGTGGGTGGGAGACAGAGAACAAACGATTGGGCTGAATATTCAACCTGCTGGATCATCTCTGGGTGCTGCTGCATGATGTGCAAGAAGCGGTCGTCTGTTGCCATGGGAGCAGGACGCTTCTTGGTGGAGCGCGACAGCTGCTTAAACAAGTAGGTGACTATGTGGTCCAGACTGGAGCAGCAGCCAGTACACACCATCGTGTCTGAAACACACACAGATGTAGAAACCATGACAACACACACAAACAAAACTCCTTCAAGCCCAACCTGAGCGGCGGCCGCCTTACCGAGCGCCGTGAGGCCTTCTGATATAGACGACAGGATGTACATGACGACGTGCGGCTCCAGACTGGCGATAAAGTTCATGTGGTCCTGAGTCAGCACCTCCAGCAGGGAGTAGAAGGACTGGCTGAGCTTCGGATAGTCCTGCAGGGACCAGACCAGAAGCCATCAGAGTCAGAAGCTTATTTTTGACTTAATCTACAAAATCTAATAAAAAAGCATCACCAACCAATTTTCACGCCAACTACCAGCTTGCTGAAGTTCCTCAATCTGGTTTCAAATGTGAAATAAATAAAACGAGCGATGGGATTCCCGACAATTAATTTGTTTCACATTTGATCCAGTTTTCCTGACATTTATTTATTAACTTACTTACATACTCGTTTTTTTAATCCTTCAATGCATTGTGATCAGTCCTTGTTTAAAATGTAGCTCGGTGCTGTACACATCACCCTTGCTTTTGTGTTTTAACACACATGCGACCAGTTTGCAACCGGTTCAACATGTTTCCCATGTCCGCACCTTGTTGCTATATATGTATTTTTTAAATTAAGTGATAAACAGCAAAAGAAAATGATGCAGCTACATTTTTTATAGAATATGTATATTATAACATTTTTAAAGAAAAGAAAATCTAAATACATAAACAGCACAAAACATGCCTGTAAAAGGATGTATGTGAAATAAATGTGGCACTGTTTAATAACTCATTCATTAAAGGGTTCATTTGCATAAAGTAAAAAAGCAAACACATCCATACAATAAAAATATTTAAAAAACTAGATAAAATAAATAAAAAACTAAATTTAAGACTGACGCTTTTTGTTTCATGTGTTTGTTTTACCATTTTCTATAGCCAGCATGAAGCTGTAACCATGGTTACCGTGGACAACAGTAATGGTGACAGCGTTTGAAGTCAAAGATAGCTGAAGTAATTGGTGAGTGGGATCACCAGAGCTGATAAATCAGAGCAGAGAGGGTTGTCTGGAGCTTCTACAGCTTTAACTTGACAGTAAATCGTAAAACAAATCCATCAATCATTACCGAGCCTCTGATTTCTGCTGTTTTAATAACATGATTCAGTCTGAAGCAGGTCAGAAAACAGCTTCCAAATATCCGACGGGGTGAACAACGTACTAGTAAGTCACTGTGAGGGATGGACAGCAGTAGTTTGATGAAGGTCTGCAAGGCGTTGTCCAGAGCGTCGTCGCCGTACAGACGGAAGACCCCAAAGTTGACGTAGTTCCCGCTGAGCACCGCCTTCAGCATGGCGAAGCACACACTTACGCCCTTCAGCTTTACACCGTACACCTGGTCCTTTGGCACTTCCCCAAGAGTCAGGATGCGATTGCCTGGAAAGAAAATCAGGGAATTTCACTACTTCTGTCCCTCACATTTCCAGGACTAAAGAACCTAGATGTGGAAACAAAGCCTCAGGAGGTGTAAGCTGGGATTTACAGGTTACTCTACCGTAGGTCGTGATCATCTTGCTGGTTTCTCTGAACAGCAGGATGCCATTTGGTGACGACACGTCAAACTGAAGCCTCTGGGATCTGCCCAAACAAAATGGCAGGACTTATTTTCGGCTTTTGAGATCTGCCCATAAACGCTCTGTTCTCAAGTGCCATAAACCATGTTTGCAACTTCCATTAGCAGACATTGTCAGATGTATTTATACCACCAGCTGGTGACCTTGCTTGACATTGTGTGCACAACCTCTGACTGTAGCATTATTCTTTAATACCACACACTGGAAAAAAAAGCAATGTCATGATATGGCTGAACAGCCTGCACCCCAGCCCAGGTAATACATGGATATAAAGTAAACCGTGACTTACATTAACATGTCACAGGAAAGTCCTGTATAAGGAAGAATACGTTTTAATAATGCTGAGTCAACTGCAAAATGTTTGGTTTGAGATTAGCTTAAAGAGCAGGTGAGTCCTGATGTTTGTTATGGCTGTAAAGAAATACCTGGACTTCACAAAGCTGCATCGAGGCATCCTCTGTTTTTATGAATTAACTCTGTGTTAAACCAGGTCTATAAGCGCCCTCTGCTGGCAGAGAAGGGCGACTTCATGTGTTACCCAGCTGCATTATCGAGTGCGTTTACCTGTTGTGAACGAGCTCCGCCATGAGTTTAAGGACGGGTGTGGTGCAAGCTGGGTCGTGGTACCAAAGCTCGATGGCTCGCTGCAGGATGGGCATGTATGCTGGATATCTAGAGAGCAGGTTAAGGACACTTCTTTATGTTTAATATCACAAATAAAAACTTTAGCTTTAGTTTCAGAGGTAAGGAGCCTCTGCTGAGGATACATCCAGTCGAACAGCATCATAAAGCTCGTCTTGGCATTAAAGGCGAACGCGATTCCTCGCAGGTCTCGGACCAAACCCACCAAAGTCCTCTGTAAGAGGAGGAAATAATTATTTAACTCAATAATGTTAGAGCACACAGTGTCAGTTTGTGTGAATGTGTGTGTCTCACCTTTGCTTCCTGCTCGTTAAAGGTGTTTGTACTCAGCATCTGAGCCACAGCTTCAAACGCAGCCGTCAGAGGCAACATGAACTGTTCAAACTGGTCCTCATCCTCACCTAAACACACACACGTAGGCTTCTTTGTAGTAAAAACTTATTCCATCGTGTTCTTTTCAAACAGCGTGTTCACAGTTAAAGCTTCTAAAAGGAAGATGTTAGGATGTTCCATGTGTTACAAGTTGATTAAACATGCTCAGAAACTGAGAAATATGTTGTATAAACATGCTGAATATATTTTTGTTCTTAATTTTCAAGTACTGTGGCCAGAGTGACCCGGGGTATGCTCTCGTTTTCTAGCTCCTCCTTGCTAGTCGGCCACTATATTCTCAGCCTGATGCTATCCTGAAGATAAGCTTCCCTCAGTAATCACAGGACCCTGCACGTGCAGCAAAACTACCCACAGAGCCAGAGTAACAGGAGCAGCTTTGCCCTGTGGACACTTGTTGCAGAAGGTTTGTGCACAGCAATGGTAATTAATAAAAGTTGCAGATCTACATCTGCTTCCTCTCTTCTTCAGGATTTTTACAAACTCTCCCCAGACACGGCTGGGATCAACAAAATGCTGCAACTTCTGGTGTGATCTGCTGCTACATCCTCTGGTTTACTTAAAAAGAGTTCCTTGCTGATCAGACATCTGTTAGCATCGCTGGACGAGTCCTCTGTCTAAGAGCGGAAAGCACTCCTCTCATCAATGACTTAGAATTTTTTATCTGTTAATTGTTTTAATAATTCATGTTAGGCTGAGTTTTATCCTGGTTAGACATCAACTTCTGTGCTTACCTAAATCGACCATCAGCAGGCGTCCCAGTGCAGTGTAGAAGGTGGTCCGACACCTCATGTCGCTGAGGTTGGACTGGTTGTTTACTCCCAGGAAGGAGAAGTGTTCACTCTGCCACAGAAACGCAACAAAACACACATCATACTCAGACTGGCTTTATTATAAACTGATTTGAATTATAAGTAACTGCGTGACTGAAA
Source organism: Rhadinocentrus ornatus (assembly GCA_037177495.1). NCBI lineage: Eukaryota > Metazoa > Chordata > Actinopteri > Atheriniformes > Melanotaeniidae > Rhadinocentrus > Rhadinocentrus ornatus. Next base: position 3,265,792 of record JBAMHW010000021.1, on the reverse strand, counting down.
TAATTTTACAAAAACTGAACTCAGTGTTTAAATAAACATTAACACCGTAAATACTCACTGTGTGGTTGTTCAGCATGAACTGCACGGCACTGAGCTTCACGAGCTTCCTCACACTGCTGTACGTGCACAGGCATGAAGTCAAGGAGACACACACACGCAACAAAATCCAAGTCAGGTTGGTTATTTTACTTCTTAAGTCTTTTGATTAAAATGTTCTTTACTGAGTTCGTTAAAGAGCGTGAAGCTGAATTTGTGCCTCTACATTGGTTATGCAGCATCAGCCGGGAATATGCTCAGCAGACTGGTCACTGCATCAGCAAAGTTTGATCTTAACCCTGAAAACTCAGCAGATGGTGTTTCTGAGAAAATTACATCACTACAGTAACAACACGAGTACACAGACACAGATAAAGATCTATATTTTGAAACTCTAGAAGATTCTCGATTATTTTCATACTTTCGGCGTGTTTTTCAACCTAGTTGGGAAGAGAATATGTTATTCACAAACATGAAGTCCTCACACACACACACACACACACACACACACACTCAGAGTAAGGATATCCTAGAGAGAGGTCATTCAGCAGCTGGAGTGTCTTGGAGGTGATTGGTTCACACTGGCCCCAGTACTTCAAGTTTGTAATGCTGAAACAAAGAAAAAGACTCGTCAGTGATCTAAATGTGTTCGTCTAAGTTTTACAAGACTTATTAAAATACATTCTTAGTCAAATTAAGTTTAAATGTTGAGAAACTAACTACCTTCCCTTCAAAAAAAAAACAAAAAACAAAAAACAACCCCCCAAATCAGGCTCCTCTTCTGGAGGTTTCCGCAGCATCTCACTGGCTTCATCAGTTACCATGGAGACGGGAAATTTCATATGTACCCGTTTTTTTCAAGATATGGCCCCATGTTACCAATTCAACCAAATTTTAGTCATGTGACTGGGTTATTGCCATGACAACAACAGCCTATGGTCCATGAAGACAAGTCGTCCATTTCAATGCAACAAAAAGTTTTTGTCACTTAAATAAAAAAGAGTTTAAGTTTCTTTTCTGTTTTATTATTCTAATAAATACATGTTTTGATTGATTGATTTTCTTCTATTTTTTCCTGTTTTCTTCCATTCTTTGTTTTCAAATTACAGCTCATGACCAAGTTTGAGAGTGGACATTTAGGCTTCTCCCTTTTCCAGTTAGTTTTATAAATAAATCATAACAATATCAATTTGGCCATTTATTAGTCAGTAATCATCATTACACAACAAATATTTTTCAATAAAAGTAAATGAAAAGTTACCCGACCTGTTATTTGTAATAACAGATAACCGTCATGTTTAAAATCTTACCTGAAATGAAGACAAAAGTACTCTGATTACTTACATTTTCCCTATAAAGACACTGAGTACCATCGTCTCATCGTTTAAACCCAGCACTTCTGATAATCGTCGATAAAGCTGAAAACAAACAAAAACAAAAAATAAATAAAACACAATTTACAAGATAATCATCATGAAATGTTTTTGCATAAATGTGATCAATGAGGATTTGACGCCACACACAAGATGGACACTGTTTAACTACGAGGAACAATTTTTCCAGTTCCATCCTAAATAACATGAATTAAATTACAGTGCTCAGTGCTGCTTCTGAAGAGCTGATGGTTAAGATTCAGAGGAGGACGCACAACTACCGGAGTTATATTTCAGTGAGAGGATAAGCAGGACAACAAAGAGATAGGTTAACAGGAAGCAGGAACCACCCAACCTGCACACGTCCATCAGCTCTGCTGATGCTGCCTTTTGTTCCATCAATTTCACTGAAACCATTTTAAAAAGCCACTTACAGTCATGGAGGAAAAACGAAAAGCCTAGCCTATCCTCTTCTAGACATTACGAGCAATATGAGATTATTAACTTGAAGTAATGTTTTCTGCATGTTTCAGATCAGATTCATTGTGGATGAATTTAAAACCAATCTTAATTTCAAGGCTGCTTCAGTTCTCAGTTCAACCCTTTTAAACCAGCCACACTTGTTCAGTCTTTTTATATTTGCACTGTCATGAACGCTAATGTGGAACATGCTAGCTGAGGCCTGGAAAGTCGTAAGTGTAGCTCTTGGGTATTTTTTAGATTTCAGATTTCAAGCTGCTTGTCATAGGAACAAGATTTTGTTGGAGCATTAACATTGTGTAGTCATAGACAAACACGTCATTTGTCCGATTAAAATCAATCTGATCAGAGATTCCAGTTCACATGTTTACATGGAGGCTAAATTAAGTGATCTGGAAAGATTTAATATGATCGTAAAACTTTTGCTATGCCTACAAACTTAAATTAAGATGAAGATTTATTTCTTTAATTTTGAACCTTTTGACCATGGAGATGCTACAATGGTAAAATTGAGTTTCCAACAAAAAACACTCCAGTTCTGATTGCTGCGGCCATTTTTCAAGTCTTCCCAGAAACTCATTATGTCACCTAACCCGCACATAGTTCAAGTATGTTGGAGCCTGTCAACTAGAAATGTATCTTACCTCCTTCTATGATCTGGTAAAAATCTAATTATTATTTTGTTATTATGCCCTGATATGTAAAACCTACAAACTGAAAGATACGGGACTTTTCTTTCCCACATGCACATTTGTTTAGGCTTCAACTCAAGAATTTGTTCATTCTCACTGATGTACCATCTTTTAAATACCTGTATTAGTGCTGTTGGAGCAGTGTTGACCCTGGTGGCTAATTTGGTTCTGACTGACAGGTTATCGGGTTGTTCTCTGTGCTGAAACTACATTACAACAACACAGCTTCTACTTTACTCCACTTATCTGAGATGATCACATTTTGCAGCTTCAGCAAACAAAGAAAGACACAAGTCAGTCAGCAGGAACCACATGAAAACGCCAACGATGTGGCTTGGTAAAAACTGCAGCACCAGCAGAAACTGAAGACAAAAGACCTGCTCTGTCCCATCAACTGGCCCCCTGTTAACAGCAGACTGTGCAGGGTTGCAGAGGGAGAGCTTACCTTTGATGATTTCTGCACCTGGTCACCAATGTAGATCTTTCTGAACTGTTCAAAGAAGCTGAGCATGGCCAGCTCCAGCCTCTCGTTGCCGGCCTGGGCGAGCCGAGAGTCTGTCAGGTTCATCAGCTGGAGCACCCTGACGTAAACAAACAAAGAAACATGTTTGAAAACACATTTGAGAAACAGCATTTTTACGATTTTCCGGAATGACAGGTTCTTACCGACAGACTAATTCTCCATCCATGGCGTCCTGCTCGTCCGTACTGGCAAACGACACCCGTCCACCGATTACCGCCCCAATGATATAAACCAGCCATGTTAACCGACCTGCACACAAACCAGAGGAAAAGTGAGTCATGCCACAAGTCTGTCTCTCCTAAAACAGGAAGGACACATGACCGATAATGAATGTGACTTCATGAATGCGCACCTTCCTGCACAGTGATGTCGGCAGCGCTTGAGTTGGTGGACTGTAGCAGCTCCTGGTAGGTCTGCGCTGCCTGATCAAACAGCTGGACGAGCAGAGCGCATGTCTTCTCGTACTCACACCTGCCAATGGTGGATAGCTGGTCTAACTGCTGCTGGACGAGGCCGGCATCGTCCAGAGGGTCTTCTAACCCGTCTCTGTGGAGAGAATGCAGTCACTTTGTTTCCTCCTATCAGATTCTTTATTTTTAGACCCTGAACTTTTTTTTTTTAAATCAACAGTTACACATTTCACACACTTCCAGGTTTTCCTCGTGTCAATCTGTTTGATACATCAATCCCTTACTGAGGTACTCAAGATAATCTAACAATTAAACACTCAAAGGGCTCAACCCCTTTCATGTTCACGCCCACACAGATGCAGTTAGCATGCTAGCTCGAGGCTCATTTACGCACTTTGCGTCATTTCGTCTATGTTTTCATGCACAGTTCATATGAGCAGCAGGTACAGCTCACTGAAACAGACAACACTCCTTGTTCCAGTATACCTGCACAAGAGGGGAATCGACTTTTCAGTCAACGTTCGTTTGATTTTGCTGTAATAGGTGGTGATACCCCCCTCAGACTTTTAGTATTGAGCGCCTTCCAGCAGGTGGATTACATCACAAGCAAGAATGAAGTTAGCAGCAAATTGGCACTTGATTCTAAAGAGAAGCTTGGTAACAGATGTTAAGCCGGTGGGTCTGGTTGGACTGAAGTCTTACCTAAGGATAACATGGACCGACTCGAGCCGTGACGTGATGTAAGCCTTTGTTACTTCTGGCGTGTAGGTCTCTAGCAGGTGAGGCTCTGTGGCTTTCACATAAGGGACCGATGCTGCGAGACGCTGCCACAGACTTAGCAGGTAGTGGACGCTATTGGGGGCAAACTCCCAGTGCTGGAACACACAAGGACGACGGTTACACACTCATATGTGACATTGAGATAAGTTGATTTAAAGGGCACACACTCACCTGCAGACTGGTGACAGTGAAGTTGGCTATGAGCCGAATCACCTCCGGGTAGTTCTCCACCTTGACCAGCTCCCCCAGCTGGTAGTTGCTCTTGAGTCTCGCCAGCAGACGGCAGAACTCGTGGTAGTTGTTGGGATCTGGCAAACACTGCAGCACAAACACACACATTTCACAAACAAACACACACACAGAGCAGCAGGAAGGCAGGTGCTGAGTGCAGCAGATGTGAAGGTTACCTGTGGGTTCGCTAATATCCTCTTAACTCCGTCCACCAGATGCGAGAGAAACTTTGCTCGCTCTGCGTTGTTAAAGAGAGACCTCCTTACAGAGGCGATCTGAACTAGACACGACAACACCTGCACAGGTAGACAAACACGTTAGACTCAAACAGGAGGCTTCATTTGTTATTCTGAATGCTGCATAACACGAAAAGTCTCACTTACCAACGGAGAAAGGGATGGAGGGATGGAATGATATAAATTGAAAAACAGCTGCAGGGTGGAGGAATCAAGAAATGCTGCAGGAGAGAAATAAAATCAGAGTTTACATTAAAGACAGTTACAGTAAACTGACAGAGCAGACTCCATTTACAGATCTGGGATCAGAAGAGTAATATTATAGCTTTACACAGATAATATAAGATCCACTCCAGTTTAGACAAAGCCAAAGACTGCAAACACTAATGAGCTTTTCCACTTATGAGGTTACATTTCTTCGCTTTAAAGAAGAAAAAAAAATCTTTTTTTCTCCTCACCTCTCAGGGCTCCTAATGAACCATTTTGCGACTAAAATGTGTGGAGTGAATTTTTCATCTACTCGCACAATGGCGAGCAATACATTTGCCGGTCTTTTTTTGTGGTAGTAATAATTAAATTTATTTTGTCGCTAACAAACTTCTGCTTCCATCTTCAGCCCAGTAGTTCACAGAAATGCGCAAATTAGCTGCTGGTTTGCCGACTTAAACTAGCTTCAATATGAGAAGAATACCAACGGAGAAGACAACGGCCAACGCGCGTGGGGACGAACGACCACTGTGATTGGCTTATGTGTGAAAAGAGACGGGTCTTGGAGGAATTTATTACTCCTCAGTTTTGCCCACTTAGCGACTTTGTCACTATATTCAGCTAATTTTTAGACCCCTCTAGCGACTTTTTTTTTTTTTTTAAGCGAGTAGCGACAAGTAGCAACTTTTTCTGGTCTTATTGGGGACTTTTGGAGACTGACGTGAATGAACATGGTTTACTCTTCCCAACGAGGTGCGGGTGCTACGCAGACCCCACCCCCGTCCAAAACCACTCATGCGAGGCTTGGTCTTCTCGCACCAGCTTGCAGCTGCTGAAAGGCTGAAAATGAATCGTACAAAGCTGCTGCTGGATGACCTGCGCTGCGTTGGCTTACTGATAAAAAGTTAAAAGTGTTGTGACATGTTCTAGACTCCTAATTAAAAAAATAAAATACACTTAGGACCTGAACTAAAAATAAAGAAAATATTGACAAAAATATAATTTTATTTTTTGCTGTTCTACACATTTTTAGGTTTTTTTTTTTAATCATTTTTTTCTTTTCCCACGACATCTCTTTATGGCAGAATCCATCACAACTTGTCAAATTAAATCCGATTTGATTTGACAAGTTCTATGTCTACTTGTTTTATTAGTGCGGCCAGTAAGATGTTTTTTTTTTAATGTTATGTCAACTGCTGCACAAAAAATGTGAATTGCAAACATTGTAATTTCTGAATTTATTGTTCAAGTATTTATCACTAATACAGTAAAAATGAGAGGAAATGTAAATATTTGCTATGCAAGGTGATTACAGTGTGCGCCCCTAAATTTTCTGCTTGCGCTCCGAAAAAATTAACTGTGCATCTCGTAAAAAAAGTTAGTCTGGAGCCCTGTGAACTAGTTCGATGCTCGATCTTCACCTGATCTCCATGACGTGGGGATCTGTACAGTGCAGAGGTCGTCTGACGACTCGTCTGTGGAAGTTCCTATAAAGTCGAAGTTGAGGCAATTGTAGCTGAGTTTGAGGAGCTGCATCAGCAGGCCATGCTGGGACTCGTCGTTTAGATTCAGGTTCTTCCCCGAAGCCTGAAAACAAGAACACAGACACAACATGAACCTCAGTGCTGCCCTCTGCTGTCTGTCTGCTTCTGATGAATGAGCACTTTGTTCATGTTGCTCCATCTGTGGCAACACAACACACTGAGCCAGTCCCAGTTTCCCCACTGGGCCCCTGCCCTCTGTTTTGCAGGGGTACAGTGCCCTTTTTCTGCAGGGGGATGAAGATAGCGGACTGATCCAAAACTGGAATGTAACTTTACATAATAACAAGATAGAAGTTCCACAAATATATGATTTTATTCATTAAATAAGAAGTTATTCAGCTCAGGGAACTTTCACTTTCCATTTTATATTTCAACCTCTTACTTTCTCATTTAAGGGTGTGGTTATCTGTAACTGTAAGCAAACGAACTTCTAACCTTCATCACACAGTCAGCTGATCAACAAACTTGACATCAGCTCCTTTAAATTCCTGACCATCATTACAGAAGCAGACACGGACATGTTGAACATGAAGTGATTAATGAGGGATGTTCAGCACACCTCTACAGAGACACAAACTGAAACTTTTTATACTTGGGTGTTTTTTTCTGATCTCATCCCTGATTACTTAAATATACAAAACATTCAGTCTGCTCAGAAACATTAGCTTCACTACCTGTGATACATCTCTGGGTTGTAATACAGAACAACACATCCCGCTTAGTTCTGTACTCTGGGTTGAGTTAAACACCCGATTCAATTAAAACAATTATGTTCTGGTCAGGTCAGTGAGTTTGGACTATGCTATCTCAGACTCTATTTTCCCCAGAACAGGCTGGTGAGAACTGCAGCAGCTTGTGGAGTCTCATCAGGTCAGTATACAATCTTTCAATGTGACTGATTTGTTATAAAAATGTGATGAAAATGTCCCGACCACCTCTGAATGTGTCCTGAGTGCATTCAGGTGTATTTAGCTTTATTTATTTATGATTGTACCAGGATGTCTGGGAAAAATCCCCTCAGTCTGATAACTATGCTCTTTCTGCAACCATTCGGACACTGAAACACCCCACAGAATAAAAACGATTTTCTCAACAGAATTGTCTCCTGTTATCGTTAAATTAGACCCAGAGAAGTTTGCTTACTAGGCTGGGAGGAGTGCCAGGATGTAATGTCATGACAACAACTTCTGAGGTCTAAACATATGAAGGACTAAAATACTTCTCACTGATTTTAGGCAGAAAAGTAACTGGCAAAGTCAAAATATGTAGTTTATTGTGATGCCAGGACAACGGTCAACTCATGACTTAATTTCTGTTTAACTGGTTTGGACATATTCTTTACTTTTTTTTTCTTTTTTGGTTGGTTTCACAATCTTTCTGTGAAGGCAAAGAACAGAGCTTAAAGATTACAGAGCTCCTCTCTGGATTATCGGGTGATTTTCGGGTGATCGTGTGAATACGTATTGATGAAAGCAATTCTTGATTTTTGCTAAGAAAATGCAAGCGGCAACCATGCGAAAGTGCAAAAAAAATGCAGTTCACCCCTCATCCACTAGGGGCTGGCTCCAAAACAGAGCAAATCTCCATAGACTCCCATGTTACAAAAGCCAACTTCACCACAGAAATAAACATGTTTAAAGCCTGGTACAAAAATCCATTTTAGGATTAATAGGTGAAGTTTACCTTCATGACAACTGTGAGGGGGGTGATTTTTTTTCTTCTAAATCATCGGTTTGGATGTTCTTTAATTTTAAAATTCGGCAAAATTAGGGGCGTGTCCGCGGCAAGAAGGGAGAGTGTAGCACAAACGCGTTTTTTAGCCAGCTAACAGCACGCCTTATTAGCCCGCCTACCTTCGATAGCCAATTAGCTCACATTAGATCCGAGTTGCAGTAATTGGATGTTCTCTTTTCAGAGAGCCGGCTATTTTGGCTCGGCTCTAAAAGAAGAGCCGGCACTTTTGGCTCCCGAACGGCTCATAATATAGCATTAATTATAATTAATGCTAGATTAATATTTAATTAAGCATAATATTAAGCATACATAAGCATACATAACTAAGCAGCATTAATGTCCTCAGTGCAGGTTGGCATTCAGAAAAATAAGGTGCCTCATCTTGGATGTGCTGATCCAGTTTCTCCACTGTGTGACAAGGGTTTGATGACATCACTCGCATACTCTCCTCATGGCTGTCTGCTGTCTCACATAATCTAGTGCCATGTACACAGACGACCGCCTTTCTGTTTTCACATAATGGTATGATCCTATATCCTCACATGTAATTGGCCGCCTGTCCAAGAGGGACGATACAAACTGGGCCGAGCTGGGGCTGAGCGCAGAGAGCTAAGGAAAAAAACTGGGAGCCGGCTCTCACTTGATTGGAGCCGGCTCTTCTAATTTACTACCAAGCATCATGCTAGCTCATGGCACATCACTACCGAGTTGGCTCAGTTAGCTCTTAGCTACAGGCAGCTCGGAGTTTGATAGACGTCAATCATTCACCCTCACGCGCACAGCCCCCCTCTCAGCTCCACCACTTTGCCCATTTTGTATTTTCCGCGAGCGCCAGCGGACGTTATACTGCCAAGATAGCGATCTAAACCATCATCTTCATCGTGAATCAGATGTGTTTTGGAGTGCAAATGTACCTCTTTATGAATTTATTTAAACATATAAATCGGCTGAAATTCATTTTCTTTCCGATGTTGTATTAGGTTTTATGTCAACATGTTATCTTAGATCTGAACTTTAAGAATATGTAGAGCCACTCCACTCATTAAAACATTTTTCATCTGAACATTTAAAAGGTTTTATCTTTTTTTTTTTCTGTCCTGGTGTTTTTTTTGTCTCAGAGTTTCAGTCATTCATAGAAAATTTGTCATTTATGGAAAAGCTGTAATGCTGTAATGTCAAACTTTGGTCCCCGAGAGCTGCTGTCCTGCAGGTTTTAGTTGTTTTACTGTTCCAAACTGGATTAAAATCAAAAGGATCCAACATCTTCTAGACAACTACTGCACACTGAGCCATTCATTTCAGTCAGGTGTGTTGGAGCAGGGAAAGATTTAAAACCTACAAGACTGTGGCCCTCAAGAGCTTGACACCCCGTCTATAATGGGTAGGTTACCTGTTACAGTTCATGAATACATGATTCATCAGAGCTGACTTTAAGGTTACAGATATTTGTATCTAGTTTATTAAGCCAGTGTGTAAGTTACATGCATCTAACTAATGCTGAAGAGTCAAAACAGAGTAATTACTATAAAGGAAACCTTCTGGAACAAACCTGTTTGAGGAGGTTGCAGGACAGAGTGAAGATGTCGAAGAGGGAGGAATCTCTGAATGATGAAGCTATCTTCCTATGTTTGGTCAGCGGATGCGTTGTATCGGCCTGAGGAGGAGAAACCAGGAAGTTAAACACTGTCAGCATGCAGAGAGAATGACCTGCTCTGTTTGTGGTGTTTTGGCTCATATCAGGAAGTTTCATGCAAATACAGCTATGTAGAAAAATCTGATGTTAGTTTGGATCTTTTTATTTAGTTATTCTCTATAAAACACGAAAAATAATCTGAATATTAAACTTCTTTAAACAGTCTATCCCTGAGGGTTATTTATTGTGATCTGCAAATCAGTACATCAGACTGACAGCATCTGACCCACTGCTGATTACACTGCTTTGTATCAGCTTCATTTAATCCCTGCAGCACCCAAAGGCAGCACCAGACACTGCTAGGAAATCTGCAGCCTCTAATCTGACAACATGTTTGTGTTTACTGCCATTAAAATCACTAAACGGCAGCAGGTTGTCATGAAAGGACATCTAACACATTCACACACACACACAGACACACACACACACACACAATCAGCTACAGCTAGCTTTGCATCTTCATCACTTTCCTTAAAGCAGTTTGTTTAAATTGGTGAAAATGATTCCGTATAATATTTCCTTTGACGTGGTCTCCTTTATGTAGTTGCACGAATACTATTTTACATTTACTTAAGACTTATATCTGTAATCATAAAACCGCTGAAACCTGTCTGTCTGCTGTTTCTACGTCTTCAGACAAATCCAGAGGAACCCAATGACTGAAATGGGACTATTCGTAATTTAACAAGTTTTAACAACTTTTGAGGTAAATTATTAAACTCACAAATGAGGTGGATATCAAATGAATAATTTTAGCTCTCCTGACTAAAAACAAGGAATTAAATCTGTTGTTTAAATCCTAAAATACTCACTCCACTGTATTTAACATCTTAGAGCCCGAAATGTTTCTTTGCTCCAGTAGGGACGTATAGAAGCATGTTTATCTGTTTATCTTATCTAATCTTTGGAGGCTTTCCTGTACCTCTGATCAATAACTACCCCTCCTCTGAATGCAGGCCCTTTTAATATTAACATATTCACTAAACAGCTCGGGAAGATACGCTACATTTCTTCCATTTTTCTCATTTTAGAAATAAGGCAACATTTGTAAAATGATTAAATTGCCTTTTGTTGTGCTCACGCACACAAACAGATGGTGCCACGCAAAAGGAGGCTCCGCCCACCCGCTCAACCGAAGCACCAAAACGTCCTGGAGAAGCTTCTGTTTGCTTAGGAGGGTTAAAATTTGATCAAAGCACCCTAGAAACTGGCCGGATCCGATGTTTCATTGAGCTTTTGCATTGTACAGCTATGATGTGTTTATATTTTGCACTGCTGCACATGAGCTGAGGGCAACTTACCTGATTGATCTCATTGGTCAGCTGGGACAGGATGGTAACGCCTATGATGCAGTGCTCTACGCTGTCCTGTAAACACATCAGCAAAACACATGTACACGTAGTTCTACTTAAATAATCCTGTTTACTCTCAACCAGATCCGCTGCTTCTCCCAACAGAAAGCTGATGGTGATTCTAGGAGCAAGAGAGTTCTCGGAGTTAAAATGTGGCCTTTCCAACATGCAACGAAGCAGCAGATTTAATTCAGTTCATCCAATCTAACAACCACGAGTTCTTTTGTTCTGAAGATCTAAATAATCCATTCTCAAGGATGTAACAACAAAGCGGGATCAGAGTGTTTTCTGGATTTGTGAGAAATCATCTTACCTGTAGGAAGCGCGTCACATCAGCTATGACGTTTCTGAAGACGTAGTCATCTTTCTGACAGTCGAACCAGCCCAGTTTGGTAATCCTGGCGTACAGCTGGATCAACGCCTGGGTCACGAACGCCGCCAACTTTGGCCGCGTTGCCAAATAATTTAGTACATAATTTCCTGTACAACACAAAAACATCAAGTTTAAGTGTTTCAGCATCACATGATTGAACTGAAATTAGAAGTAGACACGCCTCCATTATAGAACAGAATAGATTGTGTAGATTTCATTAAAGCTTCCTCCTAGTTTAAATAACGGTTTAGGTTAAAGCTTTTAAAAAGTTGTATATGTGTGACGGGGCCAAACAGGGTGTGGGACTTATTTTAATTAATACTTTATTTATTTTTTAACTGCACGTTCTTTTAATTAGTGTATGATTTATTTATATTTTTAACTGCATGTTTTACTTGTTTTATGCCATGAGTTTTATGAAGCATTTTTGTATTTTTATTATTACCCTCTGGAAGCCAATCAACCCTTATAATTAGCCCAAGGAGGGACAGGTGTGAGCAGTTCTGGAGGGATTTAGGCGGAGCCCGCGAGACACAGAGGGAGGACACAGCTGGGAGAGAGACACGACGGGGATTGGAGTCAGCGGCCGAGGCCGCGAGGTGTAGAGAGCGTGGGCGGCTCGGCGGAGCCACAGAGAGGACATGGCTGGGAAAGGGAGAAGACGACGTGCCGTGGGACCTCCAGAGGAGTGGCGGGCTGATTGTGGGCTGATTGTGTCGGGAGCTTAACAGCCAACCTGGGATCATAGTGCAACTACTCAGCCCTGGGCTGCAGGAACTCTGGGCCGCAGGAACTCCCAGGAAAAGCATGAGTAAATCTCCCAGTCATTAATGTGACTTGAAGTGAGGTGCCGCCTGCAGGGCAGTGGGAAAGGGGTGAAACAGAGAACTGCGTGTTTCCCTCTTCTCTGCAGGTCGTTGGTGGGCTAGGCCCTACGACTGAGAAGAGGCGCGTGAGCAACAGAGGATGTGTTGGCAGTGCCCGCCCGGACCGCTGTCAGAGACTGCATGCCTGGACACTGCAGTTGCACTTGAAGGGACAAGATTGAGGAACATTTTAGAGACTGGGAGGTGACTAACCTTTTTAGTAGTTTTAATAAACTGTTTATTAAAAACCCTTTTTTTAATTTTGGCTTTTTAACTCTGCTCCACCTGATTGAAAAGAACCTTGGTGTCAGCCTTATCGGGCCACACGCCGCATTGCATGATTTTGCATAACTTAACCTGAAAGACAAAGATACTCACGGATGTCAATCCGTTGTTCAAGAGGAAGGGGGTTGCTGGTCCGAGACACCAGTTTAGATAAACAGGTTGCAGCAAGCAGCTGAGAATATGAAGACTGTAATGACAAAAAACAACATTATTTCAGTGCAAATTTAATTTATTTCAGCAGCACTTTGAAAACGTAGAAAAAAAGTGCCAATAACACCCAGTATTAGTTGGTGAAAGATATAAAATCCTGGGACACTAACACTCATGAGTCTTCACACAGGAAAAAAAGGCCTATTGACTTGAATAAAACTTCAGTCAGTTCCTGCTTAATTTAGAAGGAAGAGGAAAAGAAATAATTTTGAAAATTCAGTCAAGTTTAGTTGCAAAACTACAAAAACTGCTGACTGGAAATGAACTTGTGATCGAACTGCTTTTTGTCCCATTGATCAAAGCCTGATGTACTGTGTTAAGAAATCTCAAGTCTGGTCATGAACCTGAGCTGGGGCTTAATAGGGCTTTCGACTTATCCGTGGTTCTAAACGAAGCTACAATCAGGACTAGCAGAAAATATACAACTCATATATTATATATAATATATAATTTAACTTAATTTGGAGGGTTAGATGACCCCTGATCTCTAGGCTTTAATTCAGTTCAGTTAAACTTGATTTGTTTGATGCTAATTCACAGTAAAGTCATCAACATCAAGATGAACAATAACCTTACATGTCTGTTAACATAGTGAAAACAATTGGATAGTGTTTCCTGTGCAGAAAATAAATTTACTTTAGATATATGGAAATATAATTCTAACCAAAACATTTTATAAAGTTTAAAACACATAACTCCTCTTCGCTTTCTAGCATTATTGTGATGTAGCGAAGCAGCCAATCTGAATAACTTCATCCAAGCCTGTGATTGGTTGGAAGTGTGGCACATCCACAAGGTTGCAACCAGCTGAGCACAGTTCTCACTGAGAGCGTGTGCACCGGTGTGCGGCAGCAAGCAGAGGAGAACAATCGAGAAGAAAAAAGCCGATGGAAAGTTTTATTGTTGTGTGTTTACATATATAGGTGTAAATGGGGAAAATCCTTTTGTGGGTAAAGAATAAATTTTCCTTGCTCAGATTCAGTGCGCAATTTGTTTCTGCTCAAAATGTAACCAAAAATCATTTGTCTGTGCTCGGAATTAACCTCTGCTTGTTCAGGAATGAGGCAATAACAACCCCTAGAACCCATGTGGAACAAGGTTCAGTGAAGCACTGAGCTGTATTTTCCCTTGCATGACTTTAACTGAAGTGACGGATGCTCCAGGTGAGGGTAATACTCACGCTGCCTCTCTCCAGCAGCAGCTGGCATTTGCTAAGACAGTCGGGGCTGTTGGTGAACTCCACAAGAGCTTTCTCTGCCTGGTGTCGGACGGCGGTGTCGGTAGTCTCATACAGCTGCTTACATAGGATCTCCAGCTGGGCAAGACCCTAGATAAACACAGAAAACATGGAAGACACAGGCTTATTAGCAGCCAGCAGGCACATGTTGCACAGCATTTCAGGATTTTTAGTAATAAAAACAAACAAAAAAAAGGATCCAAAAACAACCACGTCAAAGAACTTGAAATAACACATTCAATGTTTCTTTTTCTTTTTCCTTCTGTTTCCATTAAAAACACACCATTACTCTTCACACTTTGTTCTGGGTGAAGAAGTGAAAAATGGCGTGCTGTACATTAAGGATATCAAATTGCATTAATGTGGCAGAAAGGCAGGCAGAACGCTGAGTCAAGCACAGTTAAAGCAAGATGCCGGTCACTGATAAATTTAAAATGGTGGTGCGGTCAGGTTAGAGAGCACCACCAGAGGAGGTGGAGGTCTAAGTGGTGGTGCGTTCACTGCTCACACCTGAAAGGAAGGAGACTGCAGCGCATGAAGTGTTGTCACTCTGCAGGGCTCAGATAAGCAAACCCTGCCTGCAAATGTGACATCTGCCGCACAAGATGAGCACAAACACGTTTAATTTATACTGATAAAGTTCCAAATTAAATCAATATCAGGGGAGGGACGGGCGTTTTCGTCCAGATCTGATGGGACAAGATGTTCAGCTCACTTTCAGCCTTTCCTGAAGCAAAAAACTTTGAACTTGGAGAAACCATGTTGTTGGGTATGCAGCAATAACAAGGAAAGGAGTAGTAAACACAGCTAAGCTCAAATTAAATATATATAAAAAAGAAAAACAGCCATAACCAGAGGTCAGACTGAGCACCAAAACTTTGCTGTGTCATCTGACAATAAAGTGTTTACAAAAGCAGTTAAAGCAAAGTCCGCTTTTTAAATGGATAAAAACAAAACTGCAGTACATCCCGCAAACAAGTGGATGTACTTGTGATTAGCACCTTCCTGTATGTTTAACTTATTGTATCTTATTGTGTTATTAATGTACAAACAAACAACATGATCGAAACTGTGAAAAGATTGAGTCTGAAGTCAAATCACCCACTAAGTCCTGAGGTACAGGAACACCCGTGATGTTTCCTACCACAAGAAACTGAAATCAAAATAACTACATCTCAGCATGGTGTACAAAAACAGTCCAGGTGAGACCTGACCCAGGACCTGGGAGATGCACCTGGACCTTCAGTTGATCCATCATTAACCAAAACCTGGTCAGAAATGGTCTCCATGGAAAGGTGGCCACCAAGAGGTCATTCTTAAAGAAGGGAAATGGGGGGGGGGGAAGGCTGAGGTATGACAAAGGACACAAGAACTGGACTAAAATCAGCGGCAACAGGTGTGATGGAGGACTAAATCCTTTCCAGATCCCAGACCTCAACATTAGTAAACCTTAACAAAAGCGAGAAAACATTCTAGGAAGAGTTTTGGAAAGTCCTTCAAGAAGTCTGGGGAACTATTCCTGAAAACTACCACAGGAAAGCTTGTTGAAGAGGGATCAGACTGTGTGTGTGAATAAAGCTGCTCAGAGTCAGACCACGCACCCATGCTTGTTCAGAAGTGCATAAACTCTGTTTTATACTGCATTTGTTTCAATAAATCCATGTACCCATTCCTGTTTTTCTGTAAATTTATAAAGGAATGAGTGCAAAAATACAAATAAATGCCCCTGCGTGAATAAATATGTGAAGGAGAGACACATTTCTAAAGACTTAGTAGAAACTAAACTTTGAAGGTGCTCGACATATAAAAAGACCATGTCTGCTATTTTCAAATCCTCAAGCTCAATCAACCACTGTAATGCTGGTCTTGTTGGAGTCAGAAGTGGTCATATTTGGACAAGATGGTGGTATTAAAGAGCGATATATTTAAGCTGGTTGGACAAATGAGTGTTTTATTTATGGCTTATTAACTGTACAGTATTTCCAGAAGAACCCACAGCACACTGCTTATAAGTAGTGAAACTATCTGAGACCACAATGACTTGTGTAAAGCTGATTTGGTAACTCGAAAGGAAAGTTAACATTTTTTAATTTAGACTCTTGGACCCAAACCAGCTGCTGCTGGTTAGTGTTATTTCACTTTAAGGCCCTTCTACATTGGCTACAGGATCTATGGTATAGAGGATGACTTCATCAATCATTCATACAGTCTGTGTGACACAAACAAAGCTTAAATAACAAGAACTACATCTGCTCATTCTGCTTTATCTCAAGAAAAAACACTTTTCCATGCAAAAGAAAAACAGCAAGGTCACAGTTTCCATCTACCGAGATTTAAATTTTAATTCAGCGGTTGCTGAAATGAACAAGTGCTACTAATTCTTCAGTTGTAACATTAGACAACAGCAGATAAAAACAAAATGAAGAGCCTCCAGCTGAGGATCAAAATGACTAAATATGAACAAAACTTGTAGGAAACGTGTAGTTTGTGCAACTTTTTAAATTTAACACCTTTCAGGACAATAAATTACAACAAACTTTGCTAAATTAATGAAACATCCTGATGCTCTGTGGCAGGTTTAAAAGGTACAAAGCAGGAGAACGTAGGTGGTCTGATATATCCAGCTCTTATTTGGACAATGTTTACATCCTGATTTCTGGCCTCCAACACAGCATGTGCTAGCAGCTTCTGGATTTCCATTTCTAAATCAAACCACTTCTACTTCCATTAGTCGTGTATGCTGTCTGACAGCAGGCTGATGTTTTCGTTTGTGGGCTGTAAACACGTTCTGGTTGATGAAGATTTGTTAGGGAAGGGTTTACCTGATTCTATGGGAGAAGACAAGATGTCTGCGTCTGCTCTGTTGTTTCAGATTAATGGTATTTAATCTGTCAGATGTGAGGTGAATCATAATGCTCTGAATATTCACCTGTTTCTGAACATCTGTTCCAGCTAAAGAGCCGTTGTCAGTTGCTGGACTTATGCTACAGTTAATCTAATTTATTTCCATCATCAAAAAAAGAAGACGTAGCCACTCTCCACATATCGCTTAATAAAAACATTACATTACATTGGATGCAATAACTTTCACCCCCTTAACTTTATAACTTTAAGAGTGACTTTATTCATCTAAGACAGCTGAATTTCCAGCTAGAACCGACTCAGTTCTCTCCATCTGTGAGGTGTTTAACTCCAGCCAGCGTCCTTTCAGGCTCTGGTATAACATTCATGGTGCTCCCAAGATGCTCATGGCGTACACACAAGAGAAACATGTGCAAAGCTTCTGTGTGGAAAATACACACAATGAGGTTCGGTTCAAATTCTGACGGGTGAAGCTTGAATTACACATGTCCACCATAACTATTGCACTGTCATCTAAGAGTTGATCAGTAATCTTAATTATAACACTGCACCACTAAAATAAATAAATAAATAAACAAATAAAAAAAAAGTGAGTGATCAACACTAAGTTTGTCAAAATACTAAAGTTTTAAACTTGATACCAAGGAACAAGACTATACGTTTAGGAAACTGGACACCATTTTTAAAACCAAAGAGGGGAGAAAAGTCCCAATTTAAGAGGCAGAAACGCTTTCAATAAACAAAACTTCAAACCAAACTGTAGGAACGCCACATCAAGTATTTAAAGACAGAGCAAAGAACTAATCCTGAAGTTAAATAGTGGAAGTTATCCTTCACTTCAAAATCACAACAGCAATAAGCCACTATCAAAACTTTAAACATTAGTACTGACATAACGATTAAATAAACCTTAATACATTTTCAGGCTACTGACGTCTGGGCTGCACTTACAAGAAGTAAATATATGTGAATAGTCCTATATGAAACCTGATTGTTGAGTCTTAGAGCTGGTTTTACTGCTTCAGAAGCCCCATCGTTGGATTACAACTGAAACATTTCTAAAAGCCTTACTCACACATCACTTACCACTTCCACTCATAATCTGACGTTAACAGACAGCTGCATTTAATTCACACAAAAACGTTCATTCCAAAGACAACAACTACAACTGTACCTTTCCAGCAGAACTCAAAAAAGGCTGATCAAGTATCAGAAATATAAACTTTCAATTCCTGCCAGAAAACTCAAGAAAGCCAAAGCACATAGATACACCAACAAATCACGTGATCACATAAAGGTATCTTAAACTTTTGGGAGAATTCAGGAGGACATTGTGTCAGTGTCTTCTTCTTTTCTTTATTCTTGCATCAATCACTTTGACAACTTATCAGAAGCTGAGTTGACGTCTAACAGAAATGATTCATCTAAAGGGTAAACATAAAGAAGTACAGAGGAAACCTCACTGAAGATGCTATCCAATTAAAAATGTCAGTTTTTATCTCTCAAAGTCTTAAAATGTCTTTTTTTTTTTTTTTAGATAAGCTGAGTCCAAAAACAGAAACTGTGTCTCCTGCCAAATGAAAGAACTTTAACTTTGCTTTTTCATTAATGCTGCAAATAGTTCCTTTTACAGGATTAATCTTTGGAAAATGCAAAAAAGACTGTTTAAGGTTTTAATTTTTATTGTATATTTTCTTGTAAGTAATATATTTCCTTTATGATGTTCAAAGAAACATCCATTGTTGGAAGTTTTCCGAAACACCAATTTCCTACTTTTATCATCATTTGATGACTCATCTGGTTATTTCAGCAGAAATTTTTAGTGAAATAGGAGAAAATGCTGAGAGCCAGACGTCTTAAACAGTTGCAGATTTGAATACAGCTGTGTGCGTTATCTGTTTATGACATCTGCTGCAACCTCAACTGGCTGGTTTGATCCACTCAAACTTCAGGCTTTCTGCACTCACTTCTGGATTAAAAGAAACAAATATAAATGCTGAGTCAATTTACAGTTAAAGAGAAACTGCTGTAAAAAAAATATAAATATATATATATATATATATACATATATATATACACAGTGAGGAAACTAAGTATTTGAACACCCTGCTATTTTGCAAGTTCTCCCACTTATTAATCTTCGAGGGGTCTGAAATTTTCATCGTAGGTGCATGTCCACTGTGAGACACATAATCTAAAAAAAATAAATAAATCCTGAAATCCCAATGTATGATTTTTTTTAACAATTTATTTGTATGAAACAGCTGCAAATAAGTATTTGAACACCTGAGAAAGGAGACTGGCTAGGCCACTCCAGAACCTTGATATGCTTCTTACTTATAATCTTGGTCTTAATAGAAAGCTGAGACATGTGAGATTACGACATACAGTAAGTGTCATTATCAAAATATATGTCACTGTGTCAGAGAAAATTCACCTGGAACACAAAAGAACATTTAAATAGTTAACACCTCCTACAAGAAAACCACATTACTTTCAGCGAAAACAAGAGAACAGCCCAGTTAATTTAGGAATAAGTAATGTCTGATGAGTAGCTGTAGAAGCTGAACCTGACCAGTTTTACAGGTGTTTTAATAGAGGTGTTAATCGGGTAAGTATCTCAGGAAGCCATTGGCCCACAAATTCACCTTAGAAACACCATGAGGATCCAGAAAGAAGTGAAGCCCAAGATAGTATATCATAGGAAGAGTGAATTATTCACTATAAACCCCCTTCATCCTTATGGAAACTACCGGGAAATTAATGAACCGTTTCACACAAAGGAAGAGTCATCGCAGAGCACAGTAGCAGGGTTTCTTTAAGAGCTGGAATAAAACTTTTCTACCACAAAACAGGGGCATGATTTCTGATTCTGGCAGCTGTCTCCAAGAGTTTTTGTCCCACCGTGATGAGACAGACATCTTTGTAATCACTCGAGTCTCTGCTTTCATATGACAACTTGTTTGTGTGGTTTGCTTGAAGTTGAGAAGTAAGCAGAAGCGCTAACATGGACAGTTCTTTTGTCATGGTTTTCTTACATTCCCACATAATTGCTTGAGGTCAGGATTGGTGCTTACTAACATGTGCAAAGATCTTTTGTACTGTGTGTCTACACGGGGCTCTAGTCAAGAAGAATTTTAGCAAAAGTTTTCACTGATGGACTAATATGTTTAATCTTGACTAATTTTTGTACTTCATTTTCTCTTTTAAAGGCAGAAATTGACTAAATTTCAGAGGAGCTGCTGAGAAATTGGAAGCAAGTGTAAGAAACAAACACATAAGTGTAAAGGTGCTGTTTGGATAATAGCTAAGGAGAAGTAGACCTGGTGAATAAAGTGTTACACACACACACACACACACAAGCCATGTGACTTCAATAAAACTACAGAAAGCAAACCTGGAGACACTGGCTTGGGCTCTGTGATGTTACAAAAGACAAATGTGATTCCTTAAAAATCACCAGACAGTTTTAAGACTAAACTCTCGATCGCTCCTAGAGATTAACAAATAATATAAAAATCTGTAGGGTAGAGCCACAGATCTGACAGGATAATTATTATCTTGTATCATTTGGTCCTTTAGTAGGTTATGTATTAGAAATTCAACACATTTAAGACAGACAAAAAATTATGAACTGTGGAAATGGATTAGAAATTAGCAATTCATTTGGATGATGTATTGATCAATTGAGGAATATGAAGGAAGGTTTGTGCTGTTTTAACACCAAATGTGCAGAGTTTATTATTACTTTATGTACACCCACTATAACAAGTCAATTAAACTCTATCCCACAGCCAGAAACGGCATGTTTGACTCCACAATAAGACAAGAGGATGGCATCACTCTGTATCTTGCAAACTGTGTTTGTTAACTTTCAGAGATAAATCAGACTCGTTTATAATTTCTGACTGGACTGTTGGGTCACACAGAAGAACTGAAAGTGAGCTATAGACAATAAAAATCAAACAATCATTTCTTCTTTTCTGAATTGTTTCAGAGTCTCCATGTGTGTCATTACAGTTGGTGAACATGCGTCCACATAGAAAAAGTGGCTTGTGTTCACTCCTGTACTGGCTTGATTATTGTGTCATTGTGTGTACCCGGGTGTTGCGTTCCCATCAATGCTGTAGCTGAAATAAAACCATAACCGCTGCAGTCATTTCATAAAAGTCTGAATGCAGATTAAATGCTGTCCCAGTGCTCTCAAGAACCAGATGGTAGCAGAATTTACTGGGAATACTGATGTGAGGAAAAGGCTTTATACCAGATTCCTCCACATCTTGAGTGTAATTTTAAAATAGTATGGTTGAAATAAGCTACTGTTCATCTAGAGATTGAAAAGATGTTTATATTATACACCAAATACTACTAAGATGTGGGAGATTATAAATTTAGATCTCATCTTACACTGTTTTCCGTCATTTCCCGAGTAAATAAGTATTTAAAAACAGAATAATTCACTTTTTATTTCAAAATTTAAAACTCATGACTCAACAGTTGCAGCCATTCATTAGAACGGAAATTAAACCATGTCAAAATTATTCACAATAAAATTTGTAAACAAATTAATAATTGCCTAATTTATAAGTTAAAAAGCAAATAATTACTATATGCTGGTGCTGTTTTAAATTGGTTTAAAACTTGACAATGCACCTGTGATCCTTCAGGACACCGACCCCCTCTTTAAAAAAAATTGTATAAATAATATTTTAAAATGTGATTTTCCATTCAGATCACATCCTCTCCGAAAGTGTCTCACAAACAAATATGATGCTTTAAAACTGAATCCAAGAGAAAGCGACTGATGCAGCTCCTCCATGCTGCTTAGCCTATAGCATTGAAGCTAACTCATCTCTGAGTGAAGACTGGTATTTACATGTTCAGCTAAAATCTCTGCCTTGCTTAGGAGTGGGAGTTATTATAAAGGCACTTAATCGAGACAATTCTAGTTTTCGCATTTAAAAACACATAAAACACGGTCTGCCAGTGCAGCAGCATCGTGGTTCCCTGAATCCCCGACAGCAAGGTCTTTCTTAGGACATTATGGAGGACTTGCCGGGGAAACAGAAAGTTAAACCCTGTCCTGCCTGCGATTTCCACACATGTGCCTGGATCAGACCACGAACAAGCGATGCTAGCCTTGGACAGGCTAGCTAAACTCAACAACGCTCCTTAGTTGCGCAAATCAACGACACAAGTGTAAAATCTCACTGTGCCCTTACTTTCATGTTCCCAGTATCCACCAGCCATGGGCACAGAGCCCATTTCTCCGTCAAACAGTTAAACACACCGAGACATGTTTTCAAACGGGCTCGAGCGGGAGAAGTTGACGTCTGGGCTGAGGCTAGCGATAGCCTAGCTTGCAACAGGGTTCTGCTGACTGTAACAAAACAACGCTATAAATAAATATTTACACCTCCAGGCACACAAAGCATCATACTAAAAGTCCGACTCTCAGGTCCTGATATAAATGTCTACCATGTGTTTCACACTGGCGCCAAGAGACAGTAAAGCTGTGTGTTAGCTTAACAGCTACTGGTCCGCAGTCAGCCATTTGTGTTTTATTGTTTACATGAAGTAACACGCATTTAAAACACGTCGTTATGCCAGCGGCAGTGAGCCTCTAATCGACACGGATACGGGGTATCACAAAGTCTGAAAGCCACAGTGCTACCCGGTGTTTGTATGCTCTCCCTCTTGCAGCTAACAAGCTAACGCAGCAACAAGCAGTCCGTGCAGTGACAGCAGGCCACGAGTCAACACAGGCTGTCTCATCCTTTCTTTTACTGCCGACAGCCCGCGTACCGCCGCCTGCTGCACCCAGAGGCTACACATCGGTTCCGTGCCGACAACACCGCACCCAGATGCGCGTTCAGCCTCATCTCCATGC
The DNA here is from genome assembly GCA_037177495.1 of Rhadinocentrus ornatus. Lineage (NCBI taxonomy): Eukaryota > Metazoa > Chordata > Actinopteri > Atheriniformes > Melanotaeniidae > Rhadinocentrus > Rhadinocentrus ornatus. The sequence goes on along the minus strand of JBAMHW010000021.1, from coordinate 3,242,778 downwards.
TCCAGGACAAACTGTCCGTAACAAAAACATGAAACCTCTGCTTACCTGCACATGATCCGCCATTTTTCTCCATTTCATGCACCTCTCACTCCCCCGCTTATGGGTATAGAAAGATGCAAGAGCGCCCCTAGTGGCAGCGACTGGAAGTACTCCTTATTAACATCAGGCACAAAACTTCATAACGCAACAAAACACAGTCACAAGCAACACAACGCTGAAGATACAAACATTACACAACTGAATACAACAGATCCTGTTCTTTCCACACTCCTCATTTATATCAGTCATCAATTTCACAACCTAACTGAACACAAAATAAGCCAATGAAACTGAGCCAACACAGCAGAAACAACCAACAAATAAAACAGTCACAACAGTTCGGACAAAAACCACTGACACCATACAACCAACTATAAAAACAAATTACCAACACTACAAAGCCAAAGTAGCCATCAAAACTTAAAGGGCTAATTGCTACTTTTTCTGTTATCTGGCTTATCAGCTATGTTAATATGTATAACATCACTTTCAAAATAAAAAATATCTAAACAAAACACAGGAATAAGCATTTTCATGCAGAAAGAACTCAATTTATCCAGTCTTGAAATCTCAATCACAAGACTTTCTTTTCTGCAACCCGACTACTATAATATAGTTCTTAGATTTCCTCGTATGATCATATTCTCTAGGCACTGCACCCCAGTTAGAGCATGTGCATCATCCACTGCAAGCATCTTAAAAACACTGCATGAAATGACTGTTGTAGGAAGAGACTGGCAACGTTTCTGGTTACGTGGTTTAACATTGGATAAGTTTGCACAAAACCCCAACCTTTATATAACAGGACAGGTAAACAGACTTGATTTTGACTACTTTATATTTCTTTGTTTGTGCAAAAAAAAAAAAAAAAAAAAAAAAGGAAGCTTAGATCAAAAGTGTTTGAGGTTTTAAATGGGAATGAAGGAACAGCAGTTGCCACAGGCCTGCAGCAGATAGGTGAGGACAGGGATGGAGGCTCTTGTTGTTGCCCAGTTTCATAGCAGTAATCCGGTTATGCTGATACAAGCAGGGGTGGATGCAGGCGAAAGACATACAGCTTGAAACACAGAACCATGAGGTTGAGCTCATCCATCCCTGCATAAGAGTAGTAAAGATAAATCCCCAACACCAGAATGCAGCTACTCCTGTAAATCTGCATACTTACACTCTTTCTGAGTAATTTGCCAGCAGACATATGACTCTGGTCCCCACTTTTAGGAATAGTGACATTGACTTTGCCTTTAATACCTTTGAAGGCATTTCCGTGATGTTAGGACAGGATCCCGCCAAGCCAGCCGGCAGTAGATGTCATCTACCTGGACGGGGTGGCAGATGACAGGTAACAGGTGACAGCAGCCAGTGGCATTTAAGGTAATGGACTCCCATCGTGTGCTCAACCAATTAGCCCTGTCCAGGTAGTCAGAAGCCACTCTCCAGGCTAAAGAGGCAGGCACTAGCTGTAAACCCCCAGGACTAAGTCCTGCTGAGTGACCAGGCATTAGCTCCTCTACTTTCTACTTATTTATTCATTTGTTGTCATCCATTTTCTACCACTTATCCAGGGTTGGGTCTTGGGCACAGCCGCCTTAGCAAGGAAGCCCAGACTTCCCTCTTCTCAGCTACATTTACCAGCTTGTCCACAGGGATCCCAATGTGTTCCCAGGCCAACCAAGAGATGTAGTCCCTCCAGCGTGTCCTGGAGCTTCCTCTGGGCCTCCTCCTGGTGGGACGTACCCGGAAAACCTCACCAGGGAGGCATCCAGGAGGCATCCTGACCAGATGCCTGAGCCACCTCAGCAGTGGCTCTACTCTGAGCCCCTTCCAGATCACTAAGCTTCTCACCCTATCTCTAATAACCCTAGTCATTTACTTCAACTGTAAATTTTCCACCTAATTTCTTATTCAATCACATTATTTTTCTTTTTTTTAACCCTGTCTTTTTTTTGTACATTTCCTTTGCATTTTTATCATACTTATTACCTTAAACATATTTATTTCTGTATTTGACAATCAATTTATATCCTTTTAATATGAAAACATAGCAATCACTTTGCTTTATCGCTCACTTATTTCCACAAGTGCATTTATTTCTGTTTCCTTTGTTGCATTTCTCTGTGCACTTCTGCTTTATTATGCAAATAATTATGAATATAATCCTATAAGTACACATAGGTATATGAAAAGGTGTGTGAAAATGTAAAAAAAAAATAGGGGCATTAGTTAAAAAATAAATTATTACAGCTAATAATGTGGTTAGAAATGGGCCATTTATTCACATTTCATTTACAATATATGATTTTTAACTAACAAAAATGTATTTTTGTGGAATCTATTATCATTATAATTTATTTGATGCATTCTTTTTTTGTGTGTTTTTTTGGTCAGTATTGTCCTGTGATGGTCAGCCTCCTGTTCATTGGATATAAAAAGTCCACATGTGAACATATTTTTGGAACAAATGGAACCCCAGATGGCAAAAAGTGTTTCTAATGCACGACAAAGTAGTTTAGTGCAGCACCAAGTTCCTGGGGGTCCTCTGTGAGGACCTGTCCTGGACACCCAACTGCACATCAGTGGTGAAGGAAGCCCAGTGGCACCTCTACCTGCTCTGCAAACTTTGGACAGTGAGAGCCCCCCCCCCATCATGTGCACCTTTTACAGAGGCACCATTGAGAGCATCCTGACCAGCTGTGTTACTGTGTGGTTCGGTAGTTGCACAGAACAGAATAACACTGCAGCACGTAGTGAACACTGTGGGGAGGATCATTGCTTACTCTCTTCCCCCTCTCCTGGACATTTATTAGCAAGCAGTCTGCATTGTGAGGGATTCCAGCCACCTTGCACAGCCTGTTTAGCTCCTGACTTCTGGAAGAAGGTACCGGCGCCATTGAGCCTGCTCTAGCAGACTTTTGAACAACTTCAGCCACTAGGCTGTCAAAAAGCTGAACTCTATTCCCGTTCTGCTGTTGCCACAGAATCACTTGGTTCTCTGTTTTGCACTGTACGTTTGCAAGTGTATAAAAAATGTATTAATTCATTGACATACTCTTTTATAATGTATTTTTTTCTCTACTGTATTTTTCGTACTGTTTTTCTTTTCTGTAAATTATTCTTTGTATTTTTGCACCGTGAGATGGAGAGAAATGTCCTTTTCTAATCCTGTGTATGTACTCACATGCTGTAGAAACTGACAAAAAAAAAAAAAAGCTTGAATCTTGAATAAACTTTAGCTTGTTGTAGTTCATGCTTTGGCCACTGGTGGGCAGCAAAAACCCATTTTAATGCCAATTCTTCCTTTCTCTTCTTGTCATGGCTTTAAAAATACAACCATGACAAAATGCAGTGGTAAGAAAAGACAAGAAAATATGATCGGATATATCTTACCAGCAATTACACTATAGCAGCGGATAGATATGATTTTTACTGCAGTAGCAGGTAATAAACTACCAGACAATCTCTCATGGTGCATTTCTTCATACGTTTCATTGTAAATGTTGTGGTCCATGTGGTTGTGGTGGTGGAATGGGGGGCTTGACATTATTGTGGTAGATGAAAAGAGAGCCTCGCAGAAACAACTGGGAACCACTGGGTTATTGGTGGTTCTAAATTGACCATTTAGGACTTAGTGCGATTCGTTCTATTTTTCTCTGTGATGGTCGTATTTGATACTTTGGAATAAATACTTTGATATCTACAAGTCCAACTACTGGTTTCGATACCTTGTAAAGTATTGCAATATCACTGTGCGATTACAATACATGCTATTTGTATTCACCTTTGAGAGTTTTAGTTAATAAAATTATTAGCAAAACCCAGTCCGGATGTACTTTTCATGTGTTCTGTGTCATGTGATTTTATTTTGCAATCAGATGTTCTGATGCCATAATAATGCTGATGCTGTGTTTGAATATTTATTATTAATTAGCATTCATTGTTTGGCATACAGGTTGGCTCTGTGATGGACTGGCAACCTGTCCAGGATGCACCTCTCCTCTCACCTGGTGGCAACTGGGAAATGTTCCAGCCTGCTTGCAAACCTGACAGGATTAAAGAGAACAAATGATAAATTTACTTCTGTTTTACTTCTGTCGTCCCTTATAATCTTGTTCCTTTTATATGTTTTTTTCACGTGTGTGTTTTTGTTGTTATTTCCCTGAGGCGGGGCTCCAGGTTTGTACCCGTCAACTGTTATCTCTGTTGTGCTTGTAAAATCCTGCTAAGGTCCTACTGTTGTCACACTTGAACAGCAGGCTCCTGAACTGTAACACAAACAGCTTTATGTTGAGAAACTTCAGCTGATCCCAGATCAGTCAGACGCTGTCTGGAACTGCCCTTCCAGATGACTGGTCACTGCTGTGACGTGTTGCTCCAGTGTGTTAAACATTGCATCATCACAAAGAGGCTCTTTTCTGCTCTCAATCAGTGTTTAAGGGGAGGCTGCATCTAAATCTGCTCTTTTATGTTTGACAACTCCACTGCTCTATTTTAACACAGACCCTCTCCAAAACACACATGTACAGGCAAAGACACAACCACTCTCCACACACTTTCATTAACCTGAAAGTCAGGCAGCAGCAGAAAATACTTTTCTGTCTCCAGTTCAGATAAGAAGAGGCTGCAGGGAAATATAAACATGTCAGCAGATGTAGGTGCATCAGTACATGTATGTTCTCATATACATATAAAAGCAAAAGTATGAAACTTTTTAATGAATGTCATACTGCACATATATGGATATGATCTGGCGTATCATGAGAATAAATCTGAATGATCTGACATGGACTGAAACTGATGGGATAGTATTGTCACTCACTGGCCCCCTTTATTTTCTCTGCTTGTACTTTTTGATGTTCTTTTGTCATTGCATTGTTGTTTTATTTTCTGTTTGCTAAGAAATGTAAAATCTGTTAAAAATAAAGTAAAAACGAGGCTGCAGGGGGCAGTGCTGCTCCAGAGATCAGTGTTTCTAATGACACACACACACACATTTACACAGCAAAATCAACACACGCTGAGGCTGAAGCCAGTCTGTTCCTGTCTCATGTTCCAAACACAGATGCATGGTGGCCACCTCGTGAGTGCACAGGTGTGTGTTGGCACTCACATGCCTGCTGGGTAATTCATTAAAGAACAGAGGCTGTCTGCAGGACTCCACAGAGAGCAGAGCGGGAGGACACAATGACATGACGGTGCTCGAAGATGAAAGTCAGCGGTTTGCTCCACATATAAAAAAAAATAAATAAATAAAAAAACCTGTTCATACTGTTTGTGTGGAGACATGATGATGTAGAATGAGAAAGAGAAAGGTCGCTGTGGGCAGCCAAGAGAAAATGAAGAGTAAATAGAAGGAGAAAATTGAAGTGAATGAGGTTAAGAGGAAATCATAAGTGGAGGGAGGAAGGGGGGAGGCCACAGGTGGCTCCTCAGACTCTATCAGGGGGGAGCAGATTGTGATGGAGGAGGAAGATAGCTACCTTCCTGTGTCTCTTCCTCTTCTTGCTGGAGCAATATTTGTTCTTCTTCCTCCTCAGCTCAAAAAATGTGAGTCCAACAACAAAAATGGACATAAAAATGCACAAAAAAACAAACAAACCTCAAAACAAACAAGAAAAGGTGCAGAACTTTCACTTACAACAGACACAAAGTTACTAACAGAAAATAAATATGGACGCAAAATAATTACAAAAAGACAAAAAAAGAAGACTATCAGAAATAAGTCAAAATGACAATAGAGACATGCTAAAAGGACTGGAAAATTCTAAAAATAATATTAGCGAAGGAGCTAACAAAAGAGAGAAAATGTCAACAAATACATGCAAAACAACTGCACACTCACACAGTATACATGTCATAATTACTAGTTGGTTCTTTCCTGTGACCTGTAACATTTTCACATAATCTTCAACACATTCAGAGTGTGGGAGCATCACATCAGACCCACTTTCTTTCCAATAAAAACACATTTCACTGTTTTACTGGAATTTAAACTAAATTAAATTCACTGTAGTTGTTTCACAGATTTTATTTGTAACTTTTGCAGATTAAATCCATCAGATGTCACATTCTTAGGACATAGGTGTAGAAAGAGACATTAACACAGATGTATTTTTTTTTTAGGTAGATGTTAAATTTATATATATTTTTTTAATATTCATGTTTTATGTGTTTTTTATGGAGACATGCTTGTAATTTTGTTCTACCTTGCATCACCGATGACACTGCTGAATGGCAATTGTAAGTCTGTACAGGGCACAACTTGAAAACACAAACAATAAAATCTTTATTTTTAATTGAAAATATGATTTTAAGTCCAGCCATGATGTAGGTACAGTGCAGTAAAAACAATAGTTTCCTCCAGGTTTTTGTGCAAAAAGTGAAAAAGGGCACAAAAGAAAATGACTGCGATAAAAGTACAGGAGGTTGAATGTTTGCAGCAAAGTTGTGTTGTGATATTCCTCAAAGCTTTGTCTGAGGCCCGGTGCTGTTTCCAATCCAAAAAGATTGGAACAAAAGAAAAAATACAAAAAAATATTAAATTAACTAAAAACAATAAACAGAGATAAAAACAAATATTATATAATAAACACCTAAATAGGAATGAGTAAAAGCTAATAAATAAAAAAAAAACTAAATCAATTCGGTAAAAATAAATAAAATAAAAAAAAGGTCAGAAGGGGTTTGTTGCAAATCTAACAGGCATCATGTGAATAAAAGACATCTGTTGCATTTTATCCTGTAAATACTGTAGAACCACCTCAGTTCTACTGACATTTTTACACATAATGACACACTGAAACTATATA